>CAIGQZ010001336.1:26767995-26787103 GCA_903798205.1 Danio tinwini | reverse complement strand
CACTCAGTTTTTGCAGAATTGTACAGCTCAACAGCAAATTCCATTGGCTTTTTCTGCACTGCGGAAACCAAAGGGCATTCAAATGATTTTGACCTTGGCACAGCCGGCACCATGCCTTACCAGCTGAGTTACAGAAAGTGTAGTTGCAGACCTGCAATCACTGCAATCAATATCTGCTCTTCTTAATGTTTGTACTCAGATGCGTGTGGGCTGACAGACCCCGCTCATGTAGAAAGCCTGCAGGAGAAAGCTCAGGTGGCTCTGACCGAGTACGAGCGCATGCAGTACCCCGGGCAGCCCCAGCGTTTCGGACGGCTCCTGCTGCGACTGCCCGCTCTGAGGGCCGTGCCCGCCAGCCTCATCTCTCAGCTCTTCTTCATGCGGCTCGTGGGCAAAACGCCCATCGAGACACTCATCCGTGACATGCAGCTGTCAGGCAGCTCCATCAGTTGGCCGTATGCTCCTGGACAATAATCTTCATCACATGTGACCAGCCTGAACAGAAAGTACTGGAGATCTTGGTTTGACTTGTTTTTATTTTTTTTATATCCGCACATTTACATCTGATATTCAGTGTGTTGCCTACAGGGTCGTACTATGGAAATGGTGAATTCGGTAGTATGTTGCAGTTAGGTGAACTGATTCTTCAACATGACTTGAAGTATTTGTTATCTGCCAACCAAAGGTAAGACGTTAGGTACCATTTTTAAAGACTGTAATTAAATGGAAATGGGTTCAAACCCTAAATGACAAGGTCTGACGGTTTGGTGTCAACAACGTGAAGGTCGCTTTGGACTGTCCCCGAAGGCCTGGAAAATCAAGTTCCCATCATGCTCCGCTCTGCCCTGTCCTTGTGCACCACAAAGCCTGAAGGAGGAGGAAGTAGACACGATGACATCCAAACAAAACAAACCAAACCCAAACAGTCAGAATTAGGACTAAGGCATTTGTTTTGCCAACGAGATCTTGTACTTTTAGCTCTTTTTACCCTCATCAAAGCTAACACATTGATTTCTTTCGAGGAGAGATTGAAATTTGCGATGAATTATGTTGAAATAAGTATAGCTGCAGACTTTATTTGTACTTTAAGTTAAGGTACAGACTCATCTCATCAAGAATGATTCATATTTCTGGAACACACACTCTTCATTTGAGATAGATGACAGATGAAGTAGTCATTTTTTTTTCAGACAGAAACCAATGAATTTTCTTCTCAAATATGGTTTCTATTCTTTGCTTTTCAGTCTGTTTTTTCAGACTTCCACTGGCAATGAAGTCCTATCATGTACGTCCACCAAAAGAAATACCTCTACAGTCTGTTGAGACTCTCGGTCATTCACGGCTGTGTTAGATTTTCTATGTACCAACACACTTGAGCTGCTCACTTTACACTAAAGAGGAGTGATTGAATCAATCTGTCTGTTATGTTTGTTTCTCGAAGGCCGTTTTCAGCAGGAAACCGGCTGTGGCTGTTTTGTCTTTCGTGGAGCAGTGCTCTGGTGTGGCGTTTCACAGGTGACAGCATGTCGTATTGTTGTGAGATGTCCGTTTTCTAGCCTTATCATACATCAGAATGACTAATATTACCTCATATTTAGGCCTTTAAAAAAACATATCAGACGGTCTAATAGACATCAATGCATCAAAACGGCAACGTGTACAGTTTTCATTTTAATATCTTTGTCTTTTTAAATACTTGTGTATGACAGCTTGATTAAACAAAAAGTATCATACATCGAATTGTGTGCTTGAGAGATTTTTTTATGGTTATTAAATTATGAAGGAAACATCGTCTTTGGGGGGTTTCATATTCAAATTGCACAGTTAAAATTCATTTCAATTTACAGGACCTCTTGCAACGTTACTTTTAAAAGAACAAACTGAAATGTATACATGCTTCAGACAAAGAAATCCTGAGGATCTGCAACATAAATCTTCTTGTTCTTTTTATAGCCTTGGTCATAATTCTTCACCAGTTGCTTGATACGGCACAGTTCCTGCCGGAGTTTCTTACACTGGAGCTTCTTAGCTTTATATTCTGGAGACTGTAGAGAAAGGTTAATGGGGCGTTAGGGATTTAGGGACAAATACATGAAACAACAAACAATGTGCTACTAGTCTCCCAGTACTAATAGGTAGGGCCAGACAGAATCTCCGGACATTTTTTGCTATTTCTGCTGAGAATTTTGGAAAAAAAATCTGTGGATTTATGTGGAATGATTTTAAGAGCTTCATAACTAAAAACTTTATTTTAAATTTTTTTTACTTTTATTTAATGTTTACAGTGCAAATCAAATTAGATCCACTTATTTGGTAAACAAAGCAAGTCTCTCATGTAATATCTCTTATTAAAAGACAGAACATATTACTTTACAAACTGTATTGTAAATAAATGATATGAACATTTTAATATTGCTATTATTATATCACAATAATATTAGTAAAATTAATTAAAAAAACCTGAATAAATATAAATGTACGCACATTTGCAAAAGTAAAAACATAGAGTCAATGATGGGCTAAAAATCTGTGGAAATCTGCAATTTCTGCGCGCGCAGATACCATGTGGGCCTACTTCTAGCTAAAAATCTATTTATATTGAAAAGTATATACCCATACCTGTTTCAGATCCTTGAGTCGATTATATTCATCAGCTACAGCCTGTGATACAGAGAGAATATATAAAGCAAGTTTAGGGGTGATGCTTTCGAAGGTAAAACGGCAACTAGGATTTTTTTTCTCATGTTTATACTGTATGTTGCAATTTTAAGTTAACACCTTTCAATGCTTGACATTTCTAAGTTTGAATCTCGTTTTTCTTCTGAATTTTAAGTTTACATTTCACAATTCAAAATTCCAACTATTAATTGTGAGCTCTTACTATTTCTCACAATTCTGAGCTTTTCTGGACATTCTCTCTAAGAACTGTGGGTCATTTATTTGACATATTCCAAGAAAAGTCAGAATTGTGAGATGTAAACATACACTTATGAAAAAGGTATTATTGTTTTAACCTATTATTGGTAACGGCCAGCAAAATGTTTATAAAACTAGGTGCATTGAGCTGACATTCTCAAATATTCAAAGGCAGCTTATTAGACAGGGTTCCCACATTTATTGAAAGTACTTGAATTTCAGACATGAATTCAGGGCCTGGAAAATACTTTAAAAATACTACAGGTCCTTGAAAGCGCTTGAATTATATTTAAAATACAATTTGTTTATGGTATTACTTTAACAATTGTATCGTGTCAAAACAGAATGAAAAAAACTGAAATTCTTACATTTAAATGTTGTTCAATAACACTGACAAATAATGCACATTTTATCAAACTGCATTTGAATATTAACAATGATGAATTAAACAAATTTTATTCAAGTTTTTTAAATGTGACTGTTTAAACAGTCAATTTTTGAAAATTACTCTGACATCTTTAATGTAAGTATTAAGTGTAGATGAAATGTTGAGAACAGTAAGGACTTTTATAGAGCTACATATGCTGAGGTGTGATGGTGCTTTAAAAAGTAAAAAGTGCTTTTTGAAAGTCATTGAATCTGACCCATGATTAGAAATAACAAAATACAGTAGATCTTGAATAACCCCAATTTTTAATGTGCCACCCATTATTTAAACTGTTGTTGACATGTTTGGAAAAAAGGGGATAAATTAGTAAAGAAAAGGTTACAGTTGATAATTATTCCAAATTATTATAATTCTCTAAAAGTAATAGCATGGATTTGATCAGATGGCTAGTATCCTTGCTGGAAACTTATAGAAGAAAATTAGTCCCAATCAGCCAATCGTCTTCACTACAATGATCAAAAATGAATCATAATAACTCATAAACGTTCTTGCATTCTGAGATCCTTGCTTTAAGAAGCACAGAAAGTACAATTGCATTTCTGTCAGGAAAAACATAGGCTAAATAATGTTTCTTCAAAGAAGCATTTGTGGAATGGAATGATTACATGAATGTTTATGGATCCATTAAAGAACTTATAATTAAAGTATGAAATGAAAGATTTTGTTGTATACCTGGAACTTGGTGGACTCCTCGTGGAGGGTGTCCAGCTCTTGACTCAGTTCATTCATTTGATCACTGATATCGTCTAATTCTGCACGAAGGTTCTTGTACACCGCGAAGGTGACGTCAAACTGTTTCTTGTACTGTCTGCGCTGTTCATCTGTTGTTATTTCTGAAAAAGCCCTGTAACAGAAAATAATCATTGTTGCATACAAGAGACTCTCTCACAGCAGCTCTTTTGAATTAGTCATTAAATGGAGACTAATGGATCATTCGGATCAATGAGGAGTTAACTGGAGACTCAATCAATCTGACAAGGTTTGAATCACTTGCTCTGCAAGGACCATTTGATTCAGGGAGTCATTAATTGTAGACCCACTCTGGATTGTATGATACAATATGTTGCTGACTTGTGACGCAATCAGATCTGCCAAATTCAATATCTGTCAAATAGTTTTTTCACTGAGATTTATGGAGCGATTTAATGGATTCAATTGCAAAATTCAGCTCATTGACAAATCAAAGGACACTAGTGTCTCAGAGAAGATAATTTCTTTGCTTCAAAATGACATTCACTTGACTAGATTTATGAAATTTAATGTATTTATGAAATTTAATTTTATATTTAATGTAGTAAAGTATAAGTTTTCTAAAATAATTACAGGGGGTGACACTTTAAAATGAACATTTCCATTGCGCCTTGTACCGCCACCGCTCTAAAGGAGTAAGAACCTGTTTTTAGGTATGACTGCAGTTTGCGACTATGCCGCCAGGGAGCACAAAAGGACGTGATGCGAACGGACAGAAATAGCCTGTGCAGTAGCTGTAAATACTCCGCTACTTGTAAATGACGATGAAACAAAGCATTATAATTCCTTCATTAATCATTAAAAACTTGTTAACAAGCTTTATTATCATTGTAAGCTTAAGTGCAATGAGGATTCATTCTAAAAAAGTAGAATTAAAGAAATAAAAGACAACTAAAATGAAAGTACAAACATACATACAAATAAGTAGGCATAAACAAATAAAGCAGTGTTTTAGCCTAAATATAGAGAGATGAACAGTGTTATTTTAAAGTGATAGGACTAAGACAGTCTATAAGTAAGCTTTTTCATTTGCGTTTTCATTGACAGTTTTAATTAACATTTTTGTTGTTGATCATTTTTTACTATCTCATTTTATGTTTCAATTACTGTACATAAATAATAAATGAATTCTTAAATAGGCCTAATTATTTATTTGAAGACATTACCAACGAAATACTGAGAAAGGGTCCGGTGCTATTTTTATATAGGCCTACTATGATTTAAAAGTGCTGCAAAGTGGGCTATATTATTTTAATTTTAGCCTATATTATATAATTCATTTCCTCTGTCACTTGTGGTTCAACAAGGCTATATTGACCTTTTTTATAGGTAATAGGGTACTATAGTATATAATAATTTAGTTTTTACATATAGTATTGCATAATTTGCATAGACGTTTTATAGTTTATATAGGCCTAAAATAAACGCCTTAGTTTAATTCGAGGTTATTATTTAAAATATAAACCTGCGTTTTTAATGACGGATGTGGGTGTCACAAAATACTTTTTAAACCACTGTTTTATTATTATTATTATGTGAACAACTTAATACAATTTTTTTAATGTATATATTACTTTTTATTATTATTATTGTATAATCTTATAAAGAAATTAAAGTTGAACACATTGTTATTCTTTAGCTTAACATTTGTATGTTAAACGCAAGTAAATTCACTGAAAAAGAAATGTTTTTGGTAATCTTCAATTAAAGTCTGACCATTTGATTCAGCATTTGGCGAAGCTGTCCTTTTCTGTTGATGTCACTTTGACAGCTTAAACCACAATATTCTTAACCTTGCCCCTCTTACCATTAGTTTGTTACAAGAAAATGATGTGCTAAAAGCAACGCCCCAACCCAATATTTCATTTCAGCTGGAAATACATCAACATACTTTCGGTATATGTGAATTTTAAGTACTTAAACTCTATTCATCAGGTTCAAGACTCACTCCTCCAGCTCATATGTGTGTAATTCAGTGGCTGAATCTGCAGCAGTGGTATAGCCGGTCTCACAGAGAACATCCTCCACCTCAAACACTTCTTTCTCTGCCACTGAGCTGCTCTGCACATCCACTTCCTCCACAGGACTGCAGCTCATCCACTGATTCTGGTACAGCGGCTGCGGGCAGCAACCCTTCACATTCTCAGAATACCTTCAAAACAAAATGCAACAAAAAGACCAGTTGGGTGTTTGTACTTTTGTTTTCCTGAAGAAAGTCTGTAAAGGAGGTTGCTCTTACACGTTGCTTTTGTACCCGCCCTCGCTGTAGACGCTTACTGTTCCCTCAGTGTAGGAGGTGAAGCTGTTCTCAGCTTTCAGATGAGGGGACGCTTTCTCTGATAAAACCACAGTGGGGGTGTATTGAGTGCCTCGCTAGAACACACCATGTACAAGTGTTAATGGAAAACAATTTTATTAAATCAATTTGAGTCCACAACAAAAAAAATTAAGCAATGTTTTTTTCAGTATCTTTCATTTGGATTAAAAGTTATTTGTTAAACTTTTGCAATCCTGCCAATGTTATTCACAGCTATATCACCCTGCAGCCCAAGAGCAGTTACTCACTGAAGTTAAGCAAGGCTGAGCCTGGTCAGTACCTGTATAGGAGACCACATGGGAAACTAGGTTGCTGTTGGAATTGGTGTTAGTGAGGCCAGCAGGGGGCGCTCAATCTGCGGTTTGTCTGAGTCCTAATTAGGGGTGTGGACCTACACTGGTCTCACGGTTCAGTTACGATTATCATGCCATCGATTCGGTTCAATTCGATATCTCTGTGCATGACGGTGCATTGACGATGCTTTCCATACATAATTCGATTTTTTTCTTTACAACACAAGAAAAAAATTGTATCAAAATCTATAAATATGTTTATATTTATATATTATTTGTAATACAATTTTGTCTTTTAATACAAGCAGTAATATATATGAACTGTACCTTTAATTTTACCTGCTCAAAAAAAAAAACACTCTTTGTGAATGTTTTAGACAAAACTCCAACACACGCACAGAAGACAGCACGAGCATTCATAACAAATAAACTAATGTAAATATTATCCCGCTTGCTTTTTGAGCGCTGGCAAGTTCTTACACCTCTATGATTGGTCATTGTCTTCACCCGCTCAACAGAAAGGGCTGCGATTGGCTTTAGAAACGAAAGCGATGTTTACCCATGAGTGATGCGGAAAAACAGCCGCGGGTCAGTCTATATGCGCATAATACGCGGTTACCAGGTAATCCGTAATAGAATAAATACAATACAATAAACTCACACCACAGGCACGCTTGTGTCTGGATCCACAAGTATCACTTTAACAGCGAGAGAAGAGAAAACTTTACCTCACGAACATGCCAACGGGTCAAATGCTCAAAGTGTGTGTGTGTGTGTGGGTGAGAGAGAGAGATAGGCAGAGATGGTGTTTTACAGCATTTCTCCCTAGTGAAATAGTGGCTCGTGCTTTACCATTCCTCAATGTCAGTGAAAGATTTGCTATTTAAGTAGTAGGAGTGTTTATTTACTCACCCTCGCCACCTTCGCGATAGTATTCTACCGCATCATCGCGCATGGGGGATAAATGACGTCAGTGCGTAATAACCGGTTATGGTCTATGACTGAACCGATATCGAATTGTCCCCATCTGCATCGTGGTGCATCAAAGAAACGATTAATTTTGACACCCCTAGTCCTAATGCCCTAGTATAGTTAAGGGGACACTATACTGTCAGTGAGCGCTGTCTATTGAATGAGACATTAAACCGAGAACCTGACTCTCTGTGGTCATTAAAATTCCCATGGCACTTCTCGTAGAAGAGTAGTGGTGTAACCCCGATGTCCTGGCCAAATTCCCTCCATTCATGACCATGCAGTCACATCAGCCAAGTGGATGCTGCACACTGGTGGTGGTGTGGAGAGCCCCCCCCATGATTGTAAAGTGCTTTGGGTGTGACACAATAAATGTGCTATAAAATACACATTACATTAAATCCAATAAAACTATGTTCATACTAAAGGCTGTGCTAGAATTATTTGTGATTACAGATTAAAATCACCAGAGAGGAACATTGTCACATTCATTCATTCATTCATTTTCTTTTCGGTTTAGTCCCTTTATTAATCTGGGGTCTCCACAGCGGAATGAACCGCCAACTTATTCAGCATATGTTTTACGCAGCGGATGCCCTTCCAGCTGTAACCCATAACTGGGAAACATCCATACATTCTCATTCACACACATACACTACGGACAATTTAGCCTACCCAATTCACCTGTACCGCATGTCTTTGGACTTGTGGGGGAAACTGAAGCACCTGGAGAAAACCCACGCAAACGGGGGGAGAACATGCAAATTTCACACAGAAATGCCAACTGACCCAGCTGAGGCTCGAACCAGCAACCTTCTTGCTTTGAGGTGAGAGCGCTACTCACTGCTTACATTACTATCTAAATAGAAACTAATGCTTTTTATAGCAGAGGTTAAAGGCACAGCTGAATAATTAGAGTTCATTACATGATAATGACATACTGTGAGCCTCAAACACCATTGTTACCTCATTCTCATGTAAATCCTGTTGAATCCTGAGCAGAGCTTATTATTATTCAAGACCCTTCCAAATAAGGTAAAAACTGAGCTTTTCATTCCTGGGCCAACTTCTAGGTTCTAAATGGGCTTGTGATACAGTTTTTTGCATAAACCACTGAGCTATTTTGATGACCCCATTATCCTTAGGGTGCTTTCACACTTGGTTCACACTTGCCTGATGCGAAGCCAGGTTAGATTGTCCCCCCTTGCCACCTTCTCGGCAGGTTTGTGTTCACACAGTCTTTTTTCCCTTCTGAACTCCTGGGCGCTTGCGTCATCAGACTGCTGTTGTGTGTACAGCTGTTGCTAGGTGATGGACAGCCACGAAAGCCAAGGTGCCAAAATGGAAAGACGTATACACATCACGGTTGTTCTGCTTTTACTAAATATATACAGAGCCACTTGCATCTATCTGCTGCAAAAATATTGAAAACGTTCAGAAAATAACACGATGTTTGCAGAACGTTAGGTGATATACAGACATACACACGAATGAACGTCATAAAAAATAAGTTTGTTGTACAGTTGGCGGTTCACTTCCATTATTTGGTACGATTGCATTCATATTAGAAGTGAACCGGACCAGAAATTGCGCAAACCGTACCCCAGACCATCTCTTTCAGGCGGACTCCAGTACGGTTCACGGATGCGCATCCGAGTTCAGAAGACACAAGCTAAACATACCGAACTTTGACTTTAAGCGAACCCAGGTGCGGACTAAAGGTGGTAGTGTGAAAGCACCCTTACTGCTGTCATAAAAATACAGACATTACGGTCCAACAATAAATATTTTACAATAATGGTTATTTTGGTCAGAATTATTGCCTATTCTACTGCATTAGTTCACTATAATGTTTAGTGGGATCTCACATGTTCCCCTGAAAGCAAAATGTAAATATTTTTCATGACATTCTAACATCTACAGATGATCAATATACCTGATGATCAAGATACTCCCTGAGGGAAACACCACATCTCAAAGCCATTAAAAAGCACCAGCAGCACGTGTGTTTGACAAAGCATCTGACATGGAAAACCGCATCAAGCGATACAAGTTCACCATATCTACCGAGTTACTTTAAAGTTCTATAAAGCATGATTAATGTTTTGGACAAATTGGATTATAGAGTTTCCCTGCAGCAGCTCCCTCTGTCTCACTCCAACGACGCTCTCAAACTATCGTGCATCATATAAATGCTATTGTCTCATACCATATAACAATACATATTGTACAAACTCGATGTCCTTGCCAGGCCTACTCAGAATGACCTGAACACAAGAGTTTACTGATGGGAAACCTGCACTGTCAGACCGGTGGGACAGTCACAGATACCATCGCACATGTCTCTATCTTAAGAGCCCACTTAAGAAGTTCTACATCACACAGTACACCAAGACACTGTAAATCCATCACAACACAATTATCCCACCCACACAAACATGTGCGACTTCCTCCAATGAATAATCAGAATCAGTCCAGCTTTCAGGAAACACTGCCGATGCCTGTTCAAAAATACCTGCAGCAAACAACATCTGAGCTCATTTCCTGGAAGGTCACGACATATTCCAAGAATTCAGAATGAGCCTGGCTCGAGACAAGTTATAATATATATATATATTTTCTCTCTAATGAGCTGAAGATTCATATGTGAAAACCCTGCTTTCATTATGTTTTTATTTCTTATAATTACATCAGATACTGCTCTTTATGAGCTATATTGAGTAGAAAAACTTTAAACACTGGTTGAGCTGAATCATGAATCAACTGAGTAAAATTCTAGCAATCCGTTACTGTCAACTGGTGCCAATTTGACCTTTATTCGGTATCAGTCATTAAAAAAAATCATTACAGAATTACAACTGTTCGTTACTTCAGAATCATTGTAAATCAGTGAATGATTAACACAGAGAACAGGGCAGATCATTTGACTGATTTCATTGTATTGCACTTGAGCTGCAGGTTTAGGCTATGCTATATTTTAAATAATGTAGTTTTCATTTGGTATACCTCCTCAAAACATATTGCCACAGCCAAAATAAATAAAGATCAAAAGTCAATTTAAAATAATCTACACTGTAAAAAATAAAAGACATTAAATGTCAAAAATTTACTGGAAATTTAAATTTAAGGAATTTCTGTAACTTAACGGCCGTTATTTTACTGGGTTTTTTAGCACCTCAGCTGCTGAAAAAAAGTAAAAAAAAAAAAACCTGAATTTTTTTACAGAGTAAAAAATACTCCGTAAGAGTACTCAGAATAAGTTAAACTTATTCTTTAGCAACACAAATTCTGAAAAACACAACATTGTCCTTTCAGCAAATAAATAAATAAATGAACTGGTTAGTATTGATATAATGACAAATAATGCTACATAATAATAATAATAATTATTATACATTAATTTAATAATAACTAAAAGAAAACAACCAATTTTAAATTGCAGATAAGATTTTTAAAAGTATTGAATTATTAAAAAAAATGTAAAAGTAAAAAGTTACTGCATCAATTGTTCTTTTAAAGAATGGCATTTTAAAATAAAAGAAATTCAGTTTTATATCATTGTAAGCTCACCCAGTCTTGTGAATTCTGGCTCCGGTTAGTTCTGAGGATCGGTGGTTCCTCCCAGTAGATGTTAGGTTTGCCATGACGCCATATTTTGCTTCGAGTCTTATAGGCAAAATAGGCTGCAACAACCAGAGCAATCATGACAAACAGCCCACAAACCAGAGCCACAGCCTAGAATTAAGCAGAAAAAAAGCTGTTTACATAATGAATAATGTTGTGGCAACTCTACCACAAAAAAAGAAAGGAAATAAGTTTAGTTAGTACTATTTCTGGTTTGTTTTTGGGTAATGTTTCCTTTCAACAAACATACATATGTACATGGGTATGAGTAATTTCGTGCTGGACATAACATATACATATATTATGAATAAAATAAACTTATACAAGGCTAAACACTAAGGATTTTTTTTCTAATGCCCTGGTTACTTCTGTAAATAGTTTTTTGTAATAATGGAGGATCATGTAAAGCAGTGTTTCTTAACCATGTTCCTGGCGGACCACCGACACTGCATGTTTGAGATGTCTCCTTTATCTGTCACACCCATTACAGGTCTTTCAGTCTCTGCTAATGAGCTGATGATCTGCATCCACTGTGTTTGGAGACATGGAAAATGTGCAGAGCTGGTGGTCCTCCAGGAACATGGTTGAGAAACACTGATAAAAAGGGATGTGTTGATTTAGTTTTTCTCCTGATTAGGGAATTTAATTTGGAGAATTTGCTGTAAAAATGTCTAACAGCTGTTGTGATTTGTATCTCTTTGCAGTAAAAAACTTGAGTAAATAAAAAAAAGTTTTGAGATGGATTATAGATGATTGGGTGTCAGCCAGAATGGGTAATTTTACTTACACAATGGCAAATTAAGACCTGTTTTAAAAAGATTTAGGATCTATAACACAATATTTCAGTGAATGTAAGACTTTTTAAGGCCTAAAATTCTGTTTTTGTAATTTAAGACATTAAGACTTTTAAAATCCCTACTTTTAAAATACCAATATATAACAAGTGAAAAAAAAAGATCAAATTTTCATCCAAAAAAAAAAATTTGGTCATATTTTTATTTACCCGGATGTTGTTTAAAAGCAGTGTGTCCTTCTTTCTTATCCATACCATAAAATAAATAAAAAAGTCCTATTTGTGCTCATCCACATAATGAAATTAAAAATATATATGTTTAAAAAAGTATAAAGTAATGTGACACATGGCATATACATATAGTGTAAGTGTTTGGGGGGCAGTGTTTGGAGCAATGTATTACAAGTAACTCGAGTTATGTAATAATATTACATTTCTAAGTAATTAGTAAAGTAACGCATTACTTAAAAAAATAAGTAATACTATTTGAGTTACTTTTTATAAAATGTAATGTGAGTTACTTTTTAGTTTAATTAATTAGCTTTAAAAAAATGTTGAAAAATGGATCCCACACTCAATGAGAGAATGACTGCAGGAACAGACAGAAACAAAGATGGCAGAGCATTACGCTTTTGCGATAGAAGTATTCTCAATATTTTGAACAAATCGAAGATAAGGTGAATGTCTCAATGGACAGTCATTTTATGTAACTAGTAAGACAAAAAGTAGCAAAAACTTTCATTAATCTCTATATATGGCATACAGAGCTCTAGGTCAGGACATTATCCTAAATAATTTTATCATGTGTTTTTTTTTTTTCAAATAAATGAAGGTTATACAGTGTTGTTAACTGCAGAACTCCTCTATTTAAAAATAAAGAAGAAGAAAAATCCCTGCAAGCCTCAGCCAGGTCCGAAAAAGTAACTCAAAAGTAATGTAATGCTTTACTTACCATAGTTACTTTTTGGGGAGTAACTCAATATTGTAATGCATTACTTTCAAAAGTAACTTTCCCCAACACTGATAGGATATACAGTTGCTGTAGGAATTATTAGCCGCCCTTTGAATTTATTTTTCTTTTTTAAATATTTTCCAAATTGTTTAACAAAGCAAGGAAATTTTCACAGTATGTCTGATTATATTTTTTTTCTTCTGGAGAAAGTCTTATTTGTTTTATTTCGGCTAGAGAAAAAACAGTTTTTAATTTTTTAAAAAACATTTTAAGGTCAAAATTATTAGCCACTTTAAGCTAATAATTTTTAGATTGTCTACAGAACAAACCATCGTTATACAATAACTTGCCTAATTACCCTAACCTGCCCAGTTAACTTAACTTAGTTAAGCCTTTAAATGTCACTTTAAGCTGTATAGAAGTGTCCTGAAAAATAACTAGTAAAAATATTATTTACTGTCATCATGGCAAAGATAAAATAAATCAGTTATTAGAAATGAGTTATTAAAACTATTATGCTTAGAAATATGTTGAAAAAATCTCTCAATTAAACAGAAATGGGGGAAAAAATAAACAGGGGGGCTAATAATTCAGCAGGGCTAATAATTCTGACTTCAACTGTATATACAGTATGGTAGGATTTGGCCAACTAAGCCAAACATGACCTAATGCATTATGAACTTCCTGACTTTTTATAATTTTTGTTCATTCATGTTCATAAAACTCCATAGTTGCTGAGAACAAGCACACAGAAACACAAAAAAGTTGATGGGACCATTATTTGATACTTTTACCAATATGGAAAATTTTGCTAATACCAGCAAGCAAAACTCTTTATACTCTATTTGGAATCCAATATCCCAAACTGATCAACACACATGATGAGATTACTTTTTTCAAGCCTGATTGTAAAATTGCAAACAAATACAAACTGCAATTCTGAATCCATTTTGAATGGTAAACACATCTTTAAAGCTTACTGTTTGCAATATGATAACTCAAGCCGAAGGCAACAATCAAAACACTCATGGTCAGCAACAGACATCTAAAGTGAATCAATCGGCATGAAATAATCCATAATGTATCCAAATTTATTTCTTCAATGGGCCGATTAACAATAGCACTGAAAATCAGCAATATGTTGTGCATCACTACCTTCTGTCTTTTTAAAAGTGCTTGCAATTCACTCCTTTTACATGGAAGAGAATGAGCAAGACAATTTCTCATTTTGTGGGTCTAACACCGTGGTTAGTAAAGAATGATTTAATTTAAAAAATGTATGAACTAATTAATGTTTAGATATGTCACTAACAAGGAGACTATTCCTTTTTGAATATTTTGCAGCGTAGACTATGTCTTGTGACACTGACCTCCTCAGGATCCATGAAGCAGTAGTGATAAAGATATCGGTTGAAGGACGGATATGCACCAGGGAAGCCTCCAGTGCCGACTCCGGCACTGATGCTGGAAGTCCCTAATGAGCTCTGACACATCATCAGGATGGGGTTGTATAAGATGCTCTGTGAACTCTGAGCCATGGGATTTACCCCAATAACAAACACAATGTCTATAATACACTGCAGGATCGCCAAAACCACGTCCACCACCAAAACAGTCAGGTAAAAGGCTTTTCCGCGCACACACCACAACTTTGAGAAGCTCACCACCAGGAAGGTCAAAGACACCACAAAATTTAGAGCTGCCATCGAGATCATGGCTGACTTTGCAGAGTAGGGCGTCATGTAAGAGCTCTGATAGCCGTAGGTTCCTCCATAATATCCGGATCCAACGCCATAACCTCCAGATCCGGCAATATAGCCACCGATGCTGCCCTCATAGCCGGGCATATCCCAAACTAAAGTGGATGCAACACAAGCGAAAATGATGAAACACAGCAGAGCAGTGAGTCCTTCCATAGTCTTCACGATGCCGGGTGGAGAGAACCATCTGTAGAAGTGCTGAGGATTTCCCTGCGCGTGAGGGGCATCAGGCACTGAAGAGTACAGGCCAATCTCGCTCCTCTGAGAATAGAAACTTCTGGATGTGTACATATTTGATGGGGCGGTGTAGTGTGGACTGTACTGCGGTGGACTGTCATACTGCTGCATCTCATACATGATTCATGCGAGAATCTGAAAAAGAGCAGATTTAGATCATAAGATTACCTGGAAACGGAAATTCAAACCACTGTGCTTCATTTGTTCCTTCGGCTAAGTCTCTATTTCAGAGGTTTCCGTAGCGAAATGAACCGCCAACTATTATGGCATATGTTTTACACAGCGGATGCCCTTTCAGCTGCAACCCAGTACTGGGAAACTGCTTCGTTTGTTTAAAGTTGTCTCTTTTTTGGACAAAGATTTTAATTAAAATTCACAATTTTACATACTTTGTCCACAGATTAAGCCTCGGCTGGGCCAGTTGGCATTTCTGTGTGGAGTTTGCTTGTTCTCGCCATGTTCGCATGGGTTTCCTCCGGGTGCTCCGGTTTCCCTCAAAAGTCCGAAGACATTCGCTATAGGTAAATTAAGGCTAAATTGTCCGTAGTGTATGTGTGTGAAGGAGAGTGTATGGGTGTGTTTCCCAGTGATGGGTTGCAGCTGAAAGGTCATCCGCTGCGTAAAACATATGCAGGATAAGTTGCCGGTTCATTTCACTGTGGCGACCCCTGATTATTAAAGGGACTAAGGCGAAAAGAAAATGAATCAATGAATGAATTAGATATGTAAGGAATGCAATAACATTAGAAACAAACAAACAAAAAATCCACATCACAATCCATGCCTTACAAGCCCTGTTTACAAAGGCCTGTTCTAAACTGCAGAGTATTATGAAACGTTCATAGCCTCTAAATGCAGTTATTTAATGTTAAAAGCTATGAAAATAATCTCGTCACACGTCCTATTTCTATGCCCCATATGGTGATGCATACGTCTCCAAAACCCGACAGGTGGACAATTCTAAACTAGTTTTTATTAAAACAAATATAAATATGCATATAATAAATAATACTGCTAATAATAATAACATTATACAAATGCAAATTTTCATAAATAAACTGAAAAAAGCCCCCAACATGAAGAAGACATGGAGGCAGTGGTTTTTATATTTATGTAGAAAATAATAATTTTTGTAACATTTTAATCCTTTAATTTTTGTCATATGTAAAGATATTTGTGTTGCTGTACATCCTGTGTGTATTAAGCAATGTGTAAGCGTTTTGGACCTGCGTAGGTGCATTACTTACATGCTCTATGCTGGAATTTAGACTAAATTTTTGTTGGTCAATGGCGCAGTCTATTTCAGTTCTTCAAAATAGCAATGCGCCTTAACACACCTCCTTTTTAGACCGGAACTCCAATGAGTCCACAAAGTGCACAAATGGATTTGCTATTTGAACAACGTGATGCAAAATGTGAAAATTAGGGTTGTGCTTGTCCGAAAATAGCAACAAATCGCACCAAATACGTCTTGTGCCTTATTACGCCAGGTGTATAGGACCCAATGTCTAGAATTAATAGAGTGCTCGTTAATGTCAAAAGTTTAAAGTAAATATTTCACATCTCCTGACAACCCTTACCAAAACTGTGCAGGGATTGTGTTATTCAAGAATGGTTAGACTAATCAACTTCAATTGGACAACGTTTGTCTGTGTGGCTTAAAGATTATCCATTTTTCTGAGAATCCAAAATAGTGGAAGAAAAATTACAAAATAAGGTGCAAATGAATCAGGAAAAAAATTCTAGCCCTTGCTGTTCGAAAGTTAATTTGAGTGTAAATTTTGAGTTCTATATGGCACTAGAGCAGTGGTCATCAACTATATTTGTCAGAGGGCTAGAGTTTTACCGGACAGTCTCCTTGGGGGTCGGACCCCCAAGAAGAAAATAAAATAAAAATCTCATTTTGGCTTAACATTATGTTTAATGTTTATACTTTTTTAATTTCATTACAAAACTGAAGGCATTAGATTCAGGCTCCCATCACCTATGCCACAGTCAACCACTAGGAGTGATAGATATTTTGCCTCAACTCAATTAGGCAACAAGGGGAAATGTAACTTTAGCCACTGATTACGCAATGTGAGTAGCCCGTTTCAGCATTGAGATTTAAATTCAAGCCCACTTAATGTTTCATTTGATATGCGAACATTATTTGTGACCAGTTTTGTTTTGGTACCAGGTTATTTATTTACCATGCTATTTTAAGTTGTGCCAGATTGTTTTTTCTCCTTTTTTGTCCTGAGGCAGACATCCCAAGGCTCCCGGAAGTTCTGTGAGTCTCCCGCAAATGCACAGAGACTCCCGGATGCCCGTAAACGAATGATAATCTCCCAAAAATCGCGCGTCTCCCTCCTGCTCCTCAAATATGTCGCGCATCTCTCTCCACCGCATCCCTCCTTGCTCTTCATCACACACACGTCGCGCGCACTCCGCCTACACCCCACCTGGTCTTCACTTATGCTAAAACCTGTTTGAAACAATAAATGCTTAACACCGCATAGTCAGTCTGAGTCTGTTCTCATTTCGAAGTGTAGCCTAAATATAGTCATAAATGGTGGTTATTCTGACAAGAGACTCAGTTGTTGTTATTTTTAGTTGCTTTAATAGTGTAGACCACTATTTTCTTTTTAATCCTCACAATTTTGGAATCCAGTTGCGGGCCGGATTGAACGGCTCAGCGGGCCGAATTTGGCCCGCGGGCCGCCAGTTGATAATCAGTGGACTAGAGGATTGGAGTTAGACTGCTGTTAATTATAAGGCAGTACACTATGTGTCAACTTTAATAACTTTCATGTAAACCATTCCATAGGTTGACAGTAAAAGAAGAAGAACAACACTAAACATGAAGTCACAGTGCAGTTGGAGTATATTTTAACATTCCAGGCTAATTCAATTTCATTAAGTGTACTTAAATGTTACTTTTAACTCTACATTTGTTCCCTAAGATTACAGATGTGAAGTTGTTAGTACGCGACTCTACCTGTAGAACACTTTAAGAACTAACTGTAAATTAAGATGGAGCACAACTAACACAGTCCAGCGTTAAACACCATTTTCTTCATCGGGAAAACTGCAACTCAGACAAGATGCTCTGAATAATTCAGAGAAACATGAGCACATTGGGGTCTCCATGCAGTACGTTTTTCTCCTCACTTTTCTGTGCAATCCCCCAAGTGCAATATACAGTCATTATATGTGAATAAAAGAGGTGAGGAGATGTACTGCTAGCAGGAGTATTTCTAATAGCATGCCCACTTAATCAATCATGCTTATGAGAGAGCGTGAGATGCACACCTGTGGTAACTTGAAAAGAGTGAATAAATAATTCAAGAGCTGAAAATCAACCTAGCAAGCTTTGAAAAGCCTCGCAGGTGCATGTTTATGGAATTATTATAGAATTTTTAAAAAAAGCAGGTGAAAGCTTTTTTTATATAACTTTGCTACCGGAAATTAAAGAAGCAAACATTTTTTAGTAGGCTATTGTTTTGATCTAGTTTCTAACAAATACAATCATATGAATCATAAAAGCATCATTCACAAATTAAATGTTGCACAAAAACATACGTAGCTTACCTTAACTCATTAGCAGCTGGTGTTTTCCCTGTTTTGTGTGCGTTCAGTTTTCTGTCAGGTGTTGTTTAGTGCTTTAGTTTCTCCATTGGATGTGAACACTTGTGACAGCTGCTGCTCATGGTGACTCCACTAGAAGACCTGGGCCTGAAACTCTAAACCCAATCCAACCCTTGATACCGACACTATCAGTCTCAGTGAGTCAAACTGTAAGCCGAGTTAATGATTATTAATGTTTTAATGTGCCTTAAAGCGACAGTGCAAGGCTAATTTTACTTGTTTTGTTTGAAAATTCTCTTAAATTAGGATTTCATATGGATTATCTGAATTAATTATTATTTTAATTAAAAAAGTTTATGTATAATACTGCAAATAATAAAATTTTATATTTACATAAAAAAATATAAATACCAAAATATGTAAAATATGATATATATATATATATATATATATATATATATATATATATATATATA
>CAIGQZ010001336.1:26752320-26767985 GCA_903798205.1 Danio tinwini | reverse complement strand
ATATATATATATATATATATATATATATATATATATATATATATATATATGGTGGTTTACATATATACATATATGTGGTGGGTTAGCTTGAGACAAACTACTTGATTTCTTTGCAAAAAAGCAAAAAGTAACAACAATAATACTGAGATAATTCTATAAAAATTTATTTAAAAAAAATAAGTTTTAGTTTTTACAGTACTGGGTTGCGGCTAGAAGGGCATCAGCTGTGGAAAAAATATGTTGGAATAGTTGGCGGTTTATTCCGCTGTGATGACCTCTGATAAATAAGGACCTAATCCAAAGGAAAATTAATGGATGGATGAAAATGTTTCAGTAATTGCTGTCCTTTGCATTGGATTTTTGCTCAAAATCATGAATCCTCATCTTGATGTGGCTTAGTTTGGCTTTCAGATATTCACATCGTTCCTTCTTCTCCAAAAAGTAAGGATCCTTAAAGAAGGGGATAAGAAATTAACATTTCAATCATTTAATCTCTTAGTCCTGTTTAGTTTTTGTAAGAGATTAAAAAGGTGACTTACGTTCCTTTTTTGCTCATATGTTGCCAGTAAGCCATTGATTCTTTTACTCTCCTGAATAAAACATCCACAGACAATTAAAACAATGTGTTGGAGTAGTCTAATAAAAGGCAAAGCAGGCAAGAATCTCGTCTCACCTCTGCGTTCCTCTTGTTATTGATGAGTTGGCTCATCATAGTGTCTAATTCCTGAAACTTCATTAAAGTGGCGGTGACCTCCCTGTGCAGTTCCTTGTACTCCTGGTATTGGTCATTAAAGACGGCTTTGTATTGCTCTCTGTCCTCTAAACAATGAATTTCAGGATATTTTCTGTAAGAAATAAATAAATACCTGAATTATTAGTTTCTCAGTACTGAGTTGTGGCTGGAAGGGCATCAGATGTGTAAAATATATGCTGTAATAGTTGGCGGTTCATTCCGCTGTGGCGACCTCTGAAATAGAGACTAAACGAAAGGGAAATGATTGAATGAATGAATTACTAATTAATAATGTAACATTCTCTCAAATAATTGTTTTCTCTATTTTTTTATTTTATTTTAAGCTTAAACCCCTGGTGCTGTTTGAGGCTTTTTATTTCAATGAAATTAATGTACTATATTTTAATTCATATTTAGATAATACATGAGCTTTACAGTACTAAATGATATTTATACAGTAGTTATAATCCATTTATTATCCGTGAACTACCATTTCAGCATAGACCTGAAAGTGAAACTTCCAACTTGGTTAAAATTTCCAACTGTCACTGCACAGTGCTCATGAATGTGCGCCTTACACTGACAGAAACTGTTGAATAAAAGTATTTTTGTTTTGCACAAAGGGATTCTTGTAGCTTGATTATATCCTTATTGAACCACTGAGGTAATATGCTTTGTTTTGATTTTGATTTTTCTGGTCCTTGAAGGAGTCTGGAACTTTGCTGTTTATGGAGGATGAGGGAGCTCTCGGATTTCATCTAAAAATAGAATTTATTTGTGTTCCAAAAAGGAACAAAGGTTTGAGGTGTTTGGAACAGAATGAGGGTGAGTAATTAATAACATCATTTTCATTTTGGGTGAATTACCCCTTTAAATGTTCAGACATAGAAATATTACTGCAAAAATATCAAAGCCATAGATTTGAAACAGCTGTGTTTTATCTTTAACTCAATTTTGAGTTCAGGTTTTAAATGTTTCTGCTAGATAAAATTGGTCTCACAATTCAATAGTTTTGCTTTGAACTGGGTCTGTATTAAATAAGAACGAAGTTTGGTCACCAAACCATGTCCATGATTTTTTCCATGTTCACAAATAAATGAATAGAAATTGTCATGGCGTATTTAAAGTTGGAAAACTGAAATATTCCATGTAAGGCTCAATTATTCTAAAGTTTGAAGACAATTAATTGTAACCTCGACCAAGTAACATCCATCTTTGTGTGTGTTTGGCATGTTGTGTAAAGTTTATTAACTTTGTAAAATTCTATAAAACGTTTTGTATACTATCTACAAAAAAATACAAAACCTTTACAGTTTAGTTTTTGATGACGTAATTTTTAAAAACTGAACAGCACTTGAAGGTTTAGGTTTGTTTATTACAGTAATATATCATCAAACTCACTCTTTTTGTAGTTATTTGACCTACTATTTCATTTAACCTTGTTATTTTAACTACTTTGTCATTTTTATCTGCATTTTGCATGTAAATAGGATTTAAGTATGTTTTTTTCTTAGCCACATGCAATTAATTAGAAAAGTATTACAAAATACTATGCAAGGATTGAGATAATGAGGGATTTTGCCCACCAGTCAGGTGCATTGCCCACAAATACGTAGCAATATAAGAAAGACACAACATTATCTATCAGGTTGCCAAATGCACTTCCTAAGGTTGTCTATATGTAGATCAGTTGCTTTTAAACCTACAAATATTTATAGATGACTGGAAAAGCCTTTATAGTGTCTTACAGGAGCTTAAGTTAGAGCTTTAAATACAAACTGAATATAACCAACACCTGTTTCGTTTTTGGTCTTAAATAATTAATTTGTTGTTGCTTGTTCAGATATACACTGTGAAGAATACTAACATAATGTAATCGGCAATGACCCTGGGCTTAGGAATGTGTCCTGTTGGAATGGCTCCAGTTAAAATCTGTCGTTCTTCAGCTCTTTCTGAGACATACAGCGGCCTGTTCTCATTCACAGAGCCTTCATCCATTTCATCTTTGAAAGAAATTTTCTTGGATCTAGTAGAGGAGCTGCCCATGTTGGATGTGGATTCCAGAGTCTGCTGCTGTAAGTGACAGATAACAACCGTGACAAATAGTACAAGCTTGGAGTGAGACTTTTGTGGAAACTGTACATTTCATTAGTGCTGTGATATTTTTAAATGAAGTTGAGAACAAAAACTTAATATTCTGATTAAATATACATTTTTGAATGAAATATACATACAATTTAAAGGTTTGGGCTTGGTATGCATTAATAATGTATTTCAAAGTGTCTTAGACTCAAGAAGGCAGCTTTAATTTTGTTATTAAAGGGGATTATGCCCCTTTTCACAAGATGTAAAATAACTCTGATGTCCCTAGAGTGTGTATGTGACATTTCAGCTAAAGATGCCACACAAATAATGTTTTATAACTCTTTCAAACTGCCCCTTTTAGGCTTTGATCTAAATTGTGCCGTTTTGGTGACTGTCGCTTTAAATTCAAATAAGATTGTGTTCCATGCCCTGTTTTCAAAAAGGGTGGAGGTAAAAACGCCTATGTGTCAGCATAGCAGCAGTTTCAAATCTCTAATGGCAGACGGCTGCTTCTTACTCAGGGCTGTTTATGCTAATGAGGGAGAGATTGTCACTAATGAGCGGGACTTTCCCACTCTGATGACATGTACAAAGGAATCAAAGTGTTTCAGCAGACTGTTTTTATCAAGTGTGATTATAAAAAATAGAATTAAATAATGTTTACCATTAATTAATAGAGGCTGGTTATATTTACACAACTTTAAACCCCTTACAAAAACTGATTTGTCTATAATAAGTACTCTTTAAAATAAACAGAAATACTTTTAAATATTAGCATAGTTAACTTAATTAAGCAATGGCTAACTGGCCACTTTACACAAGTTTTCTATTTCACTTGATTCTTTAAAAATGCTTTTTGAATACCTTAATGAATAGAAAAAAACTGTATTTACTGGGAAAAGTCTATACTGTTAATTTTAACCAATTTAATGCCTTCTTGCTAAATAATATGGCAAGGCAAACTTTATTTATAGAGCACAATTTTACACAACTGTAGTTGATCCAAAGTGCTTTACAATAAAATAAAATATTTAATACAAAAATTAAACTTGTATTAAAAATACAAGAAAAGGAAATATATATGTAATACTAAAATACAGGTAAGGAATAACATGTATGCGTCACTCAAAGGCAAGGTAGTAAAAATAAGTCTTTAAGTTAGATTTAAAGGCATTTAATGATGGGAAAATCCTAATGTTCAAAGGGAAACTGTTCCAGAGCATTGGGGCCAAAACACAGAAAGCTCGATCACCATTTGATTTGCAGCGAGGCCAAGGGACAGACAAAAGAAAGCTGTATAAGGCCTAATAAGTTCACTAATATAGACCGGGTCAGAATTGTGCAATGCTTTATATGTGAAATGAAGGATTTTAAAATCAACTCAGAATTTTATAGGAAGCCAATGCAATGAGGCAAGGACAGGGGATATATCTCTTTTCTTAGTTCCTGTTATTAATCTGGTGGCTGCGTTCTGAACCTACTGTAACTGAGATAGTGTTGACTGAGATAGACCAATGTACATAGAGTTGCAGCAGTCTAACAGAGAGGATATTAAAGCATGGGTTACAATTTCTAAATCTTTTTTTTCTCAATCTAAGTTGGAAAAAGCTGCTCTTCACAACTGCATTTACATGCTTGTCAAACTGCAAAAGTGGATCAAAAATAACTCTGAGATTCTCGGCGTGATTCTGCAGATTGTTGTTTAGGAATCCTAGCTGAGTTTTTATTGAATTGTTGGTAGCAACAGGACTCAATAAAAGCACTTGTTTTATTTTCATTCAGTTACAGATAATTATTGGTCATCCAGGTCTTAATGTCGGCTAAGCATAAGAAAAGGTGTTCTAATAATAAATATTTTCCTAGTTTGATAGGAAAATATTGTTGAGGTCAGCGGCATAGCAGTGATGGTTTATGTTATGTTTGCGGAGTATTGAGCTTAAAGAAAGCATTTAAAAAGAAAATAATAGATAGCCAAGAATAGATCCTTGTGGAACACCACAATAAATGGGTTTAGGTGTTTTTATTTTTATAATATTCATTTAAAAATTCAATTTCCTTGCCAAAAAAATCTTAATGACCTAAACATTGACAGTACATTGCCTAATTTTTGCTTTCCCAAATAATTTTTGTGAACAGTTCAGAAATAACCCATTTTTCCTTCGATTGAAGAACATTTTACAAATCCAAACAATATATTATCTACTATAAAGTAAGTTTTATGACAAGGAAAGATAATTGGATGTTTATGGTTCATAATAAAAACAATAGATGCAGAATATTGTCAAGTGCAGTGTACAATGTATATTTACCGGGCTGCTCAGCTGACATGTCATGGCCTCCCTCTGACGGCGGGCCGCTTCATGCCTCCACATTTTAAGGCACACCAGGAAGCTTATCAAGTACATGAGCATGTTAAAAAATATGAATGCAGTCCCAGCCATCTGACCCCCCTCAACACGACACAAACTGGACAAGACTGGGTTGTTGCCAACCGTCATGAAGCAAAGCCCACCACGATTCAGGTCATTCACATAGACGATACCCGCTGCCATGTACAACAGCGAAATGACTAGATTCATAAAGGCCTCGGTGAGAGGCCACCATTTGGAATCCAGCAGAATTGTACGGTAGTACATTGTCAATCCCAAAACCATCAGAATAACAGTGAGTATCCACGAGAGTCCCACAATGACCAACACGAAGGCCGTCATGGGCCCATTGTAGCGGTATCCTTGCGTATTGGTTGGCCTGTAATAATTGGACCACTCGCTGTCTCTCTGAATATAACCACACACACAGGCGAAAACCATCCCGCCAAATAAAAGTTGAAGGCCAGCAAGGAGTCTTAACAGACCGGGCCAGGACTTCATGTAGGAGTATTTTAACTTATATACCTCCAACTTCTCAGCATAGTACTCTGCCGGATGGATACTGGTCAGTTCAGATTCAAGGGTGTCATATGTGTATCCTGCTGAACCAAGGGGCACGTCTGGCTTGAAATTACCAGAAAAGATATTCAATTTTTTTCTGTCCAGTGACGGAGACTCTGGCGGACTACATCTTGTGCCATTAGGCAGTATTTTAATTCCTCCTGAAGATCCAGATTGTGATTCAGAATCAGTGTTCCTCTCTTTATTTAACAGACCAGTCCACGGCTTCTGAAATATACTTGTTTTTGTCTTCTCGGCTTCCTCGTTGTCTGTCTGTTTGGCTGAACGGCTCTGATCATGAGAGGAGAAACTTGAGTCCTCAGAATGATCATCCTCCTCCACATGTTCTCTGTTGAAATTTTCATTTGGTGAGGATAAGCCATCAGCCAAATATGATCTGCTAAGATCCATTTTGTTTTAGCTTATGCGAAAGCTCTTGTAGTTGTCTATATCAAACTAAGAGCAAACAGTAAGAAATGTAATTAATTACTTTTAATCCAATGTGTAATGTAAGCATTCTCATCAATATTATGCATATAAATTACAAATAATTATATAAACCTCTTGATATTCTTGCTAAAAAAATCATTAGCATAACTGCTCACTGGTCTTGTTTTGGAAGCAAAATTTTGCTGATGGACTTTTTAACAGGTTGTAATTGTTTATAAAGGGTATCACAGTCATTAAATTTTAATACACACACATTTCCTATTATTAGCTAAAAGGAAGCTGAACTTTGCTCTCTTAAGCATTTGTTACATATCAAAAACATCAGTCCTGAAAACAAGTCACACTGTGTTAAACATAAAAAACACTCACCTTGTTTTCAGAGCAGGATCGTTTGCTTTTAATGAGTTTGGCTGTCCGGCTGTGCTAAAATGGCTTCAGAAAGTAAAAACAAGGCTAATAAAAGTGAGTCAGAGGCGCTGCAGGAAGCCAGAGCAGGGATTAAACATTAAACATGCAGTGGCCGAGTCTGATTACAGAGACAGGCTGGAATTCAACTACATGCTCCCAATGGTTACTTCCCCTCAGACACTCGGCACATTCCTCAAAACATCAAAGGAAATGATACACAACTTATTTTGTTTCTCTGTGTCTTCTTGAGTATTCATAGACTACTAAACAACTTTTTTTTTTGCCATGGGCATATATGACGGCATTATTCGAGACTTTATCACTAGAGGGCAGTAGAGGAGTATCAGAGATTTTCATATAGTTTAAGCAAAGCTGCAGTGTCAAATAAAATGTTTTCTTGGGCAACTTCTGTGTAATTTGCTTTTCATAGGTAGAATAGAAACGGTGACAGTATGATACTCTTATAAATAAGCCGAAAGAAAACAAAAACAAAAACGGCATAGTTTAGAGTATTTATGATGCAGCTAGTTTGCCTACTGTGAAAGTTGCTTAGGTATTCAGTTAAAAGATTTTTTTCAAAATATTGTATTCAGCAGATCATATCATGAAGCCATTACTTAACAGTACAATTATAAACAAAAAAGATACTTTAGTGTTGATTTCATGAAGAACCCCCTAAAGATCAATGAAAACTAATTCAACAATAACTTCTTTATAGAGGAAAAATATTCTTTAGCTTATTTAAATTGTCTCCACATTAATATTTATTATTATTAGTTTCTTATTGTCGATCAACTGTTCATTAAAATATTATTTAGGGAACCAAAAATGGTTCTATGGAACTGCTGTGAAAACAAATATTTCAAGAATCCAGGGTTGATTTCGAGTTTCTTTCTCTTAGTAAAATCAACCACACAAATGATGACTGACAGAAAAGAAATATTCATTAAATTGACAAACATTATGCATTGTAATTGACATCTTGCATATTTGAATTGGTCAAATAATCTTAATTACAAATTAATCCATTAAAATGTTAAGTGTCATTGAATAATTTAAACAGTTCAACCGTTCATAAAAACATTCATTAAAAATGCAAATATACTCCAATTGGTTTTCTCGGCCCTGATTAACAAAATAATAGAAATCAGCACAGAAGATGCTTTACACTAAAAACATTACCAACTGATAACCAGTATTTTTGATATATTTAATAATGTTTAGAGACATATTCAATGGTCATATTCAATTTAGTGGTTTCCACATGTTGCCAATAAAAGGCACAAAATAAGCCACTTAGGGACCAAAAACAGTTTCCTTTAAAACCAATGCAGTTCCCTCCAGAACCATCACAAATTCTATGAAGGCTTCTATTGTTTTATTTCAGCAGATTTGTCACATCATGGCGAAATCCTGAGGGGAATCTCTAGACAACCTATTTAGGGTGCCTTAAATGGCCTATTATGTGCTTAGTGAGCTCCAAACTATATTTTAAGCATCTCAAAGCCTTTCCTTTATAATGGGGTGTTTTTTTTGTAGGAACTTATGGACACCTGCCCTTTTAAATGCTACTTTAAAAAACGCTAAATTAAATTCCAATGGTACTCAGTGATTTGCATCTGATTTTACCTTAGAAAATGGCCTTAGGGGAAGGTTTTGTCCCAGGGTAGCTGCATGTGGTTTATCTTCATTCCGCTTCAATTAAATGTTTATAAGGTCCGCTCCACTGTTAATGGGCATATGTCTTACACTCACATGCTGTCATTACCAACGTGATGTGGCCCATTTTCATGGCTCTTCTGGGACTGCCTCAAAGATATTCCCCTCTGCAATATTCTCACACTTCAGGATCTAGGTCTGCCTGCTTCAACAGCACATTAAGTTTATATACTTATTTTTATGAGGAATGCTCATTGCATATTGGCTTAATTGCTAAGATGTTAACACAATTGTCCCAGTTACTTAAAAAAAGTTTTTGTATAGAAAGTACAGATTAACAAAAGATGTACACTACCTGACAAAAGTCTTGTCGCCTGTCCAAGTTTTATGAACAACAAATAATAACTTGACTTCTAGTTGATCAATTGGTATCAGAAGGCCTCCAGATTATGCTTATTTTATCAAAATAAAATATGATCATGCCTTGATTTTGAATTATTTAATTAGGACAGTAAGATCTGACTTTGCTCAGACAAAAGTCTTGTCATGGTGCAGGAGAAAAAAGTATTAATATTGTGTATGACTCCCATGAGCCTAGACTACTGCATCCATACATCTTTGCAATGACTCTTATTATAAAGCCATCTGGAATGGCAAAAAAGCACTCTTGCAGGACTCCCAGAGTTCATCAAGATTCTTTGAATTCATCTTTAATGTCTCCTCCATCACCCCAGACATGCTCAATAATGTTCATGTCTTGTGACTGAGCTGGCCAATCCTGGAGCACCTTCTTTGCTTTCGGGAACTTTGATGTGGAGGCTGAAGTATGAAAAGGAGCGCTATCCTGCTGAAGATTTTGCCCTCTCCTGTGGTTTGTAATGTAATGTCTTGAATGTCAAGAACAAATGTCTTGATACCTCAGGCTGTTGATGTTCTTGTTGATCTCTCGCATGTGCCCATAATGAATGTAACTCCAAACCAAGATTTTTTCTTCACCAAACTTGACTGATTTATATGAGAATCTTGGGTCCATCCAGGTTCCAATAAGTCTTCTGCAGTATTTGTGATGATTGGGATGCAGTTCAACAGATCTGCCTTCTGACACTTTTCCTAATTATCAACTAGAAGTCAAGTTATTATTTGTTGCTTTTACAACTGGGATCAACAACAAGACTTTTGTCAGTTTGTGTGCTCACAGGAATTTCATGTTTTCAACCTGATTTGAACGCATTCATCCAACACCACCACGCCACAGGACATTCTCAAGAATTTGATATTTATTATCTGAAACATGGGCAGATTTTTGTCCACACCGTAGCTTGTTGGGCTATCTCTATGTAAACAAAATAAGAGGATCTCAACATACGAGACCATGATAACCCATGCCTTTATGTACAGTCAACCTGGGAGGATACAAAATGCAAGTTCATCTCTCTGTGTTTGATCATTCACAAGTATTTCACAAAGAAAGGCAATTAGAAAAAAAAATAAGAAAGAAAATAAAATCATGTAGTTCAATAGAATACGTTCTAGTGATTTGGTGTCCCATCTACTTGTGTATGCAGTTTGACATCAGAAGGCATCTGAGTCGTAATTGGCACGTTACAACATTTAGACTGTGCAAACGGAGAAAAAGAGTGAGAGAAAGGCATGAACAAGGGTCGTGGTCTTCTTGTCTAAAACCACACAGTCGAACGTCAAATTGTTTTAATTAGGATCCAAATTGCACTTGAGTTCTCATCAACAGCGGCTTAAACAACAAAGTGGTCTGCTCCTCTATTTTTGTCTACATTAGGAATTGAACGTTACGACTGGCTTTCTCAGTTCGTCTTTGATCTTTGTCTTATTAAAATGTGCTAGAAGTGTCAAGTATGTTGCAGCAACGAAAGCTGTGAGAATTCTCCATGCCCCCTTTTTAAGTTTTCACTTGAAATGTAGACATTATTGTTTGGCAAGGTTGCTAATTTTAGGCATCATTTGTACATAAGATAACAGAGTACTGGAAATACATAAGACCTAAACACAGTATTGACAACGGAATATTGAAACGAGCTGGAGAGAAGTTGCGATGAAATCTCTCAATGGTAAACTGTGTAAATGGTTTTCTCTTTTATAATAATTTAACAAATGCTTTACGAGCAAATCAGATAAAAGCAAACATGCATTACTAAAAGTGTTTTGAGAGAATTTGGCTTTATTATAACATGAAATGTGCACAAAGTCTGTGTGTGTCTTTGAGTAAGCGTGCAATTTCCATTTACATGGGTTTTTAAATGAAGGATATGGACTTTGGTTAAGAATCCGATGTCTTGCAGAACAAATGACTAAAAGAAAATTGAAATATTAAATCAAGCACAAATAATTGATACCCCATTTTTGTCTGACTCTATTGAGGTGTTTCAAAAAAAGAAAAAGCTTTTATATGTAGCCAATGCAGCAGATATAAGAGTATAAAAAATAAACAACATAGGCTCATTCTGAAAACATAGCCCTACACACGTTTCTGGGGACCGCAAGTTATGTAGTTAGAGGTACGTATGGCTGCATTTCATAATTTAAACGAACGCTACCAGGCAATTAGACGCCATTGCTTTTCACGCTTACCAGCTGACCCCTTACCTCCGTATGGACAGCTTTCCAGCTGTAACCCGTTTGTCCCGTTAGCTCGCCATGTACGTCGAGGGACTTGAGATGCAGAGAGGAGCTGACCATGACAACAGGGTTTGAGTCCGGTGAAGAACGATTCCAGAAAGCAGTTAAGACAAAAACAGAATCCAAAAAATAAAATACACAAGTAAATAGTAGAGTGGGAATGTGGTAAAATCTGAAAATGCTGTAAAAATCAGACGAGGGCTTTTCTTTTTCTGGATTGCTTTTGAAAATTGTTGGTTAGGTTTAGGGAAGTGGGTAGGCGGGTCAATCAATAAAATTGGTTAGGTTTAGGGAAGGAAGGACAGTCAGTCAACAGCGGCCTCTGGTGGGTTTACACGAGAACAGCAGGTGCAAATGGCACTCGCCAGAGAAAATTGAAATCTGAAAAGGTGTACACAGAGGCCTCTTATGGATTCGCGAAAGCAAAAACTGCAAAAAAAGCGTACCCCCTGGGACATATTTTGCAGTTTCCAGAAATGTATATAGAAGTACGTAATCAGAATGAGCCTGGGTTGAAAATAAAGCTAAACTTTTTTTATATTTAAAGCAAGTTACCATGAGACGATTTGCAGTCATTTACCAGTGGTTCTAATCTGTGACAACACCATCGAACACATAACATTGTCAGTTGCTTTAAGGTTATGTGATTACTCAAAAACCATAGATTTCAGTAAAATACACGGGAACAGAAAAGATAGATTTTAGCTCTAAGCTGCCTTAATGGTATATTCAGAAAAGTGCAAATGTGAGCCACTTTAATGTCTTCCATAAGCATCTCTTTCTGCTTTATCAATACTCTTTCATGAATTGTTTAGAGTTAATCCTACTCCGTCAATCTCTTGGTCGAGGAATTCATTTATAGGTAGAACAAGGAATGCATCAAACAAACATTACCACATTACTGCACCGCTATATTTGCAACTCTAAAAATACTATCCAATTTTTAAAAAGGAATCTCTTGTGTAAAAAAGAAATGAACCAAAAACAAAAAAGACACACACATACGTTTGAAAAAACCATCCATAATCCATTCGTCACAATTGCACTGAAACATGCAAGGTTTAAATCTCAGTCCTGTCATACGTTTGTGCCTACCACAGCATTTAGCACTCTGTGCTGTCATTTCAGATTCAAATATGCAGCCTCTCAGTAATATGAAGACTTCTGGAAGCTCAGATTTAGTTCAAATGAAAGTGTTACCTGCTTGAGTTGAAACAAGTTCTTCCTTCCTACATTTCTTCCTTCCTGTCCTTCCCTCCCACATTCTTGCCTGTCTTTCCCTTTCTCTTTCTTTTCTCCCTCCTTCCCTAACCGGTGGAAGTACTGAAAGGCTTTGGAAAATAAGAGAAGACTGCGACAGAGTTAATGGTATTTGTTAAGACAGACGAGCTCAAATGTCTTCAAGAGGAATGTATCTGAAAAAGGAATGCAATGCTTGTGTTAACATCGTACAAAAAACTCGCTCCAAAATTTGTAAATGGACAACCCTCCACAATCTATACATTCAGGCACTGAAAAAAATAACATGCCAATATGTAACTAAAAAAAGATTAGTTGCACCCAATTTCCCTTGAAGGAGCAAGGGAACTGAATCCTTAAGGTTGGCATTCCTGCATTATTCTACTCAGTAGTAAGGTCATGTGCTCCTCCGTCTCCAGCTGGATACTGAAGTGATCGCCGAGCACCCAGATGCTCAGAGGTGCTCGTCCTGGCAGAGATGTCCTGTGAATCTCTTCTGTGTGGGTGCGTAGCTCCTTTGTTGGTTTGCTTACCTTCCCGTGGACCCTGTGATCTCGCAGTTTGTAGGGCCAGTTTCCTGGACTCACTCCAGCTTCCTGAACTCAGTCTTGTAAATATATGAGGGCTTTACAAAAAAGCTAACTTGAACAGCCATACAATGGCTAAACATAAACCATATATCTACTATTTTTGATAATTCTTCTCTACTTATTAATACGAGTTCTCCATCTCGGCTTGATCATTGGAAATGAAGAAGTCTGAGACCTTTGGAAGCGGGGAGCTTGTCCAGGCCGCTGTTAGCCGCTGTCCGAGGAGGTGTGCGGGGCAGTGGAGGGGGAGCGCCGCCGTCTGGATGGGGTCCAGGAACGGTCTGAGCCCAGTGAAGCGGGCCGGAAGCGGTGCACGAAACCATCCAGGAGGTCCTGCTGCTGCTGAGTTATGGCTTGGGAGATCAGACAGGGCAGAGCCTGCAGGCTGCCGGTGACTGCGTCCAGCTTGTCCTCCAATGTGCCAATACGCTTGTCCAGCTCTTCGCTGCGCTCCTGCAACTCCGACACCAGGTCATACATCACATTCTGTGTCTACAGGAGAAAGAGTGAGACTATCAATCAATCAATCAATCAATCAATCCATTTAAAATCATTTAATACTACCCTTTTGAAGAAACACTTTCCAGATATAGACTACACATCGTAAGTAGAATTTTGACTGATCTGTTTGACATACTGTAGGTGCTAAGGAGGGCTTGAAATTCACTTTTATGCTACCCACCCATTGTGCCTCGTAGTTTTCCAAAGATACTAGCCCCTTGGCATTTTCACTAGCCATAATTTTGTTGTAGGGAAAATATATTTTATATGTTTAAATTTGAATTAGCTTGATGTATTTTACGATTATGAAATGTGGTAATCAACATTTAAAGTTGATCATAACCTTTCATCAAAGTTGACCTAAAACCAAAACAATACCTGTTCTTCTCTAAGGACACCTTTGATTAAATTTTTGGATCAACTTCAAACGTTGACTTCTATATACCTGGTATATAGTGTTATTGATTAGTAATTGATAATGACTCTCAGGAGTCAAAAATCAATCATTTGATCTAATAGAGTTTTTCACAGTATACAACCTTTGCTGTGTCTGGGACACTTCACAATGTCGAAACAGCTCTCAGTGATTGTTTGTTACTAAGCCACTTCATGCGTTTTCTCAGACAGCATAGTAAAAATACCAGGTCTAAATGCCAGTGTGCAATCTGACTGTGCAAACCACTTCAGGAGGTGGTTTGAGATGCATTGCAGATGCAGTGTAAATGCATCTTATAGTTGAAACCACATCTGATTTTAAATCTGATATCCATCTGATTAGTAAATCCCATGAGATGACAAGTGCAAATAGGCACATTGCTATGTTTGAGTCTTTAGTGTAAAAAATCATAAAGCCCTTGTTGAAAAGGGTTTAAATATATACATTGTGCGTATAGGGAAAAACTAATTTAAGCTGGTTCATCCTTCTGTGACCCTCATCTAAAATGTTAAAGTCTTTATGACGCGTATTTTACCCCTTTTTCAAGATTTAAGTCTTTTTAGTGTGTCTGTAAAGTTTCAGCTCAAATCACCCATCAGGTATATTTATTATACCTTTCAAAATATTAGAATTTTCTGCTCTGAACACAACGTAGCTGTTTTTGTTGCCTGTGCATTTAATGCTAGTTCTTCCTGCCCACCATTCCTACATGCCTGTTAGAGGGTGCGTTAATCTCCGGCTGCGTCATATAAACAGCACAGTGACAGACATGAAGGAAGCAGACCTCACGTAACGTTAGATTCCCAATGATTATTTGATGTATTTGTTGTGGAGTTGCAACAAAGAGTCACACACAATGTCATTACAAAGTTCAAGCACGCACACACACACAGTGGACCCAGCATGTTAACGTTATCATATGTTAACGTACAAAATAAACCTGATTTAACTTCCACAACCGGGATTGAACATCTTCTTTTATAATTGTACTGACATGCAGCTGTGGTGATAAAGACGGTAAAATTGCTTTAATTTATTACAAACACGCACTGTTTTAAAAATGTAAAAAAAAAATTGTCAAACTCATTCTTGATCACATTTGATGATGATTGCTGATCAGAGAGCCAAACAGATCTTTTAATCGCAGTTGCTTTGCGCATGTGCTTTCTTGTTGATCTGATTATATGAGTAACTACGGAGACATGTTAATACGCGGTTGTCAATCAATTCGATGGATGGGGAAACCGCACTCATACGTCACATTGCCCTTCTCAAAATGGAAGGGATTTGGATTTTATTTTAACTTCAGGAAATTAAAAAAAAGAGACTTAATGTCTTTATATCACCCCAATATGGACACTATACCTGCACACAGTTTTGTCTAAATAGCTCAAAAAAGATGATTTTCATCATAGGTGCCCTTTAAGATGTGATTTTGTCAGTCTGATCAGAATTACACAAAGTTAATCCATGTTGTGAATAATGTCTGAAAGGCTTGAGCTTTTCCATTTTTGACCACTTCCAAAGGTAGCTGAAAATACCTACTGACCTTATTTTAAACATTACGGGACATATCAATGCAATTTCAATTTTTTATTTCAAGTTATGCAATTCGTAACTTTTTAATTTAGTTGCTAATTCATATTAATTGTACAAACTCATTCATACATTTTAGTATCATTTGCTCAGCCCCAATGAGGGGTACGATAATGTTTGGGGGAACACATTTTTTTTTTTTATTTGTTTTCATATCAATGAATTATATGAATTTATATGAATTAGCCACTTTTCTGACAATACATAAAAAAGTTACTTTCCTTGTGAGTGTATATATATATAAGGTAACTCAAACCGTTTGAGGAAACCGATTGCAACAAAAAAAAAATGTAAGTTTAAAAACTAATCCTAATGAGTACTGTGAACTTAATCTATTTAAGTAAAAGAAGCAATTTGAGCACAGTAAAACCCAATAAATAAAGAGA
>CAIGQZ010001336.1:26731265-26751920 GCA_903798205.1 Danio tinwini | reverse complement strand
ATTTATATTTATATATATATATATATATAAATTACTGTGCAAAAGTCTTAGGTCGCTAGTATTTTCACTCAAAAAAATTATGTATTATTTATTTTTGTGTATTTATGTATTATTCTGTAGTATGTCAGTTTGAAACATCAATTTACATTTTCAAACATTATTTTTGTCATTAATTGTAATTCTACAGTGAGATTATTGTCTTCACGAGGATTCTGACAACAGCCAGTGCTCCACACAGAGATCTGACCTGATCATCATCCAGTCTGTCCGGAATAACGTAGGTGGGTTTTCTTTTGGAGATCATCTTAGAGCTGTTCCCAAAGTTCTGGATTGAGTTTGTCTCAGTTTGTTTTGTTTCTTCATGTCATTCTAGACAGATTGGATGATCAGATCAGATCAGATCTCTGTGTGGAGCACTTGCTGTTGTCAGAATCCTTGTAGATAATAATCTCTCTGTAGAATTACAATTAATGACAAATGTAAAATGTAAATTGATATTTCAGACTGACATGCTACAGAAAAATATAGAAATAACCAACTTTTTTGGTGAAAATACTAGTGGCCTAATACTTTTGCACAGTACTGTATTACATAATAACCCAAACCAGCATCCCTTGAAATCAAAAATTTATTTCCCATTTAACAGACCATAATATTAGCTATGATTAACTAAAATGATTCTTTTGCAGATCATGCAAACTATGAAACCTCTAACATACCTTCGCCAAGTCCACCAGAGTGTTGGCCTGGTCATTGAGTTTCCTCTGCTCCATTTTCACACTGCGGAGCCTGGGAGGAGGCAGGGTTATGGAGGGACGGGGGGTTGGGAGGAGGGGGACGTTAGGGAAGAGTAACAGATTCCTGTCAGGAAGACTTGATAAGGATGAGGGATAGAGAGAGAGTGGCCTGCATGCAAGCATTCACAGTCCTGTTTGCCATACCAGTCATGCAAACCCAATCTATGAAATGTAAAGAAGAGAAAACTCTTAACTTAACGTTCAAACATGACACATCTCCTTTTGCCCCTGCAGGCACGCGTCAACCATTCACAAAAAAAGCCATCCGAGAGCCTCGTTTGTGGATGAGGTCAAAGGAAGTGGCAAACAGCTGAGGTAGAGGTATATGTGACACCGCTGAAAATGCTTGTGAGAATGGCATTGCTTGCTGTGGGCTTGGTTCTGAACAAAATTTTAAAAGAATGTGTTAATGAATTTTTTTTTATTTGTGCCATAGCAACTATGAAAGAGTACAGGATGACTCTGACCATGAGGAGACATTGTAAGAAAGGCTGCCTTAATATCCTGCCCCTTTAATGTCGAAATAATGCGAGTCTGCCGCTCCGATTTGTCATTGGTTAGCCAAGATTAGAATTTACTATTTTTTAGATTTTTTGGACTTTTAAAGTTAGACGGATTTATTTTGGAGCATCCGGAAAGAAAAAAAAGGTCTGGAGATGCAGGACATGGTCAGCATTCTTTCTAATGCAAAAACTCCATATCATCTTGCATCAAAGCCCTGGATGAACCTAAAAGTCTTTAATTTAGTGGCTGCGGTGGAAGGAAACACGACATCGACCAAATACATGTTGTATCTAGTTAATAGAGGTTAATTGCACGACAAGTCAATTGTTAAAAGTGTTCTGAACATCCTGTCCCACCTCTTTTTTCCACTGGACACACAAGGAGGGGCTATCAATGCAAGTTAATACAGAGATTTACGTTTCTGAATAATGGATTCGGTGCAAATGGATAAAATCAACAGTTCCAAAGATGCTTCTCCTTCAGAAGGTTACAAAAAAACATACAGCATTAGGTAATGTTGCATCTTTTTCATTCTAGACTTAGAATGGAGAGAAGCAATATAGGTAACCAAAATCGGCATTCAGCTTCCAACTCCATGCATATGAAACAGAGACAGGGAGGATGTGGGGAGAAAAACACAGAGGACAAAACTTACTTCTGAGCTCTGCAGTGATAGAGCAGAACGAAGACAAAACACAGTTCAAGTTTAGAAACCACAACATGTACACAAAATGTGAGCCATTACACTGCACTAACCATAACCACAAGGTAAGGGTTTGGGGAAGGAGAGGGGAGAAGGACAGTCATCTTATTACAAAGAATAACATGCTGATCTATTCTCTTAAGAAGGCTCAGAACTCATCCTTACAGTACAGTAAGGCTTAATTGGGGAATACCCACCCCTTATAATTCAACATGTCTTTAGAAAATAAAAAAACGTTCTTTAGAAGAGACAAACATTTAAAACATTTTGTTTCTTGAATTAGTGAAAACATAGAAAACATACAGTGGAGTTCAAAATTAGAGAACAAATTGTAAACACTGACATATCTGTGGTCACTGGACATCTCTCAAATTGCTCTGCTGCGATCTTAATCAGCTCTTCTTAGCAATGTTTATCTAAAGATTTTAGATTTAAAATTAGACTAACTGGAATGTCACTTAAGCATTTGCAAATAAAGCACCGTTTCCATCTATTGAGTCAAAGAAAACAAAATCATTAATTCCTGATAAACCGGAGCCAAATCAAAAATAAAAATATAAAGAATTAGCTGCTTGGAAGTCACACTGGGCCTTTTTCCTTTTATAATAAATTTCTTGTGCCTTAGAAGACAAAAGCAAAATGCAATGAATACACAGTGGCTTTTGGAAGTGCAAGTGCAATTTCGTCAAGCACTTTTTTTTATGCAATATTCCAAAATTTACATAAAAAGGCTTATGCAAATATAGCAATTGTATTATTCTTCTTAGCCATAAAATTGTGTTCAGTTTCCAGAGATTTTCAATCAGGTTTACAAGAGGACTCTAGGCTGGCCATTTCATTATGTCAGTGTTTTCAGCATCAGGGAACTGCTTTAACCATTTAGTTTTGTGAAGAGTCTCATTGTCCTACGTGGACAGCCAATCAATTTGGGAGACTTAAATGAGTCAGTGACATTGTGAAAATGCAATATTTTAGAATTCACCGATTTGGTGACCAGCTTTGATTCCTTTTGCCTTCATCTGGACAACTAGATGAAGGTCTGAGGGTTTCAGTCACTTCAGAACAGCTCGTTATCTTACAAAGTTGGTTGATTTCATCTGCCAGGTAAAGGGATAGTGCACTCCAAAATTGTAATTCTGTCTTTACAAACCTGTAAGACCTTCCAGTACCAGGAACATCATCAAAAATACTACATGTGTTATCAGTGGTTTAATCTTAATTTTATGAAGCCTCGAGAATACTTTTGTGCACACAAAATACAAAAACAACTTTATTTAACTTTCTTCTCTTCAGCAATGGTACAGAGTGCACTTTCACAAAAGTATGTGCCTCGTGCTGCTGATGTATACCCTAAACGCCTGTGCTTGACTTCCTATGTTTGAAACACACCACAAATCCATCCAGAGTATGTCAGCAGTACACTACACATAGAACGCTCAGCAATCTCATGAAGGCATGCCCTGAACTGGTACTAAAGAAAAGAAACTGCTGAATATAGTTGTTATTTTAGGGGTAATTTTGCACATAAAGTATTCTTGTGGCTTTAAAAAACTACAACTGAATCACATTTAGTTTTGACAATGCTCTTGCTACCTTTCTGGGCTTTGAAAGTTCCAGGACTCATGTTGTCTATAGAGGGTCAGAGAACTTTTACATTTCATCAAAAATATCTTGATGTGTTTTGCAAATATGAAGGTCTTACAGGTTTGGAACGACATGAGGATGAGTAAATAAAAAGTGTTTTCATTATTTTACCACAAGCTGCCAGATCAACATCAATAACAGAGTAGTATCTGGAAGTACTCTTTATCAAATATCACATTTCTTTTTTTTATCTTCTGCAGGTAACGAGTACAAACCTCAAAATTTTGGAAACTGTTGATTGTTCTCTAATTTAAAACTCCAAAATGCAGTTGAACATTCATTAAATTGCCAATTTACAAAACTGGTAATCATTCTTTTTAGTTTAAATAACTTAACATATTGTTCAATAGATGTTTAATCTTAATTGCAGTTTTTAATTTTAGGTAAATATCAGGCATATATGGTGAAATGAGGAAAGATTGTGCTTACTGGTGAATGGCCTGCAAGAACTTGCGCTGATGTTTGCGCACTTTGGCATGATCTATCTTCTTCACTAATTTTGTGTGTTTGTAGATGAGCCATGTTTCCCTGAGTACATTGGCAGCTGTGTTCTTCACCTATAAAAAAAATTACAATGAAATGTCACCGTCAGGAAAATACTGAAGGACTAAATAAAATGTAAAAAATAATTACATAACAAATTACTAGTATGTATTTTTAAAAAGTACATGTTAAAATAACAGTAAAAATAAAACAGTTAGGTAATGCTCAAAGACATAAATCATTTTACCAACATCAAAACAATAAAAGTGTAATATCTTTATTTTCCCCCGTACATTAGAATGTGTCCTATTTAATTCTATCTTTCTACTCTTTTTTCATATTCTTACCATAATTTTCAGAAGACACCCACTGAAATACCATTCAGTGTAACAATAGTTTATATATAAAAAATATTTGTGATATTCTAAGAATCATTTGATGCCCTATCAAAAGACTATATTTAAGGATCACAGTGCAGCCCCTAAACAAAATATTAATTAATTGTCATTTAAATTCTTTATACTTTGGTACTATTCTTGGTTTTGCCCATTTGTCAGAAAAAAAGTTTTTTTAGCATTTAAAATATAATAAATGTACAATCATCACTTATTCTTTTACACATTTAATAAGTACAGATCAGTATAAGCATATTATTTAATTTTTACATAATTATATCTGTGGCAATACATTATTTCACTCATATTATATTTTAACAAAGGTTATAGGACACATGAAAGGATTTACTTGCTTTTAATATGCTATCTATGTACAGTGGCTACGGAAAGTATTCAGACCCCCTTCAATTTTTCACTCTTTTATTATCTTAATTTTTCTAAAATCATTAAAGTAAAATTTTCCCTCATTAATGTTCACACAGCACCCCATATTGACAGAAAAAGTCAGGGCTTTATGGCATAGTGGCCCGACACACGAAAGCCTGCAGAGTTGAAGGACTGAAGGACTCCAAGATGGTAAGAAATAAGATTCTCTGGTTTGATGAGACTAAGTTAGAACTTTTTGGCCTTAATTCTAAGCGGTATGTGTGGAGAAAACCAGGCACTGCTTATCAAGGTCCAATACAGTCTCAACAGTGAGGCATGGTGGTGGCAGCATCATGCTGTGGTGGGGTGTTTTTTCAGCTGCAGGAACAGGACGACTGGTTGCAATAGAGAAAAAGATGAATGCGGCCAAGTACAGGGATATTCTGGATGAAAACCTTCCCTGAAAAGTGCTTAGGACCCCAGACTGGGCTGAAGGTTTACCTCCCAACAAAACAATGACCCCAAGCACACAGCTAAAATAATGATGGAGGGGCTTCACAACAACTCTGTGACTGTTCTTGGAAGGCCCAGCCAGAGCCCTGACTTAAACTAAATTGAGCATGACCTAAAAATGGCTGTCCACTAACGTTTACCATCTAACCTGGCAGAACTGGAGAGGATCTGCTAGGAGGAATGGCAGAGAATCCCCATATCCAGGTGTGAGAAATGTGTTGCATTAGTTCAAAAGGGTGCTTCAACTAAATACTGAGCAACGAGTCTGAATACTTAGGACCATGTGATATTTCAGTTTTTCTTTTTTTAATAAATCTCCAAAAATGTCAACAATTCAGTGTTTCTCTGCCAATATGGGGTGCTGTGTGTACATTGAGGGAAAAAAATACTTAAATGATTTTAACAAATGGCTGCAATATAACAAAGAGTGAGAAATTTAAGGGGATTTGAATACTTTTCATACCCACAGCATATGAAAAGCACTTTTGTAAATGTAATCTGATGCGGATTTCAAAATGCTTATCTTGTCATTGACCACTAATTTATTTATTTATTGTTAAGAAAGAACGTGCTTGACATAAATAGTTAGTTAGCAACTTACTCGTTTACAAAGTTGGGTGTCCATCATGAAATTGTGGACGTGTTTCTCAGCTTTTGTAAGTTCTAACTTTCTGGCTACTACCGCGACTACAAGTGCAGTGCAACCAGCTCCCTATAAGAAAAGATGACGAGTACAGTAAAAATCATGATCAAATTCAGAAATGTAAACAAAAGGTTTTTTTTAAATCTGACATTTAATCAAAATTCCAATTCTGAAGACATACCATGATTCCCGTGAGAAGACAGACCCCCTTTCCACAGTATGTGTGAGGGACCATATCTCCATAGCCAATTGATAGGAAAGTTATGGAAATTAGCCACATAGCTCCAAGAAAGTTACTGGTGACTTCCTGTTTGTCATGATACCTAGAATAGTAAGAACAAAATAGGCAGAAAACCATAATCAGGCTTTGGAAAACAAGACTACAAGTATAATAATGAGTATTCAGACCAAACTTTTAGACATTTCTGGTAAAATATACTGTGTGTGCATGTGTGTCAAATTTTGATTTAGTAAACTTAAATCTCAACATCAGGTTTCTGCCCATAGTAAGAGATAGTAGAGAAAAAAAAACACAAAATAGAAAAACTTACCAAAAGCATGTAAATGCAGGATCTAGTATTATTGCTGATCTATTTTGAACATACAAACTTCCCAAATATTTTTTTTTTCATAAGGTAAAAAACCATTGAAATAAATGAAAAACCTATGTATATAATATCCTCCAAAATTCTAATTACTATGCATTTTCGATAGGTATCAAAAGTGGTCAAATCAAATGATTGACTGTGAAAAGCATTAAAGCATTTTCCAAATCAGATCAAGCAGTGTTTCTCAACCACGTTCCTGGAGGACCACCAGCTCTGCACATTGTCTCCTAAACCAAACACACCTGATTCAGATCATCAGCTCATTAGCAGAGACTGAAAGACCTGTAATGGGTGTGACAGACAAAGGAGACATCCAAAACATGCAGTGTCTGTGTTTCTCCAGGAACGTGGTTGAGAAACACTGAGCTATAGTACTGTTTAAAACTCCTCAGAGATAAAGGGCATATAAATCCTTATACCGAGACTAAACTATTGCTAGCAGCTCATCCACATATTTGCTGGAGGTTGACCTTTTCAGCAGCCTGTCGAGGAGGAGCTAAGCACAGGTCAGAAGACATTTGTCTGCATTTAATACAGTAAGGGAACACTTGTGATGAGGAATAACAGACCTTGGCCTTCAGCAGCCATACTCAATAATTGGACTGAACACAAATGACCCAGAATGTTACTTCAGTATCTAATCAAACAGATTTTAAATGTCCCTAAATGACCCGTTTTAAGACAGAAAACAAAAGAAGTCATGCCACTATCAGTTGTGCCTGTCTACAGCACCATTCAACTCTGTAGTCATGCTCTAAGAGCAGGAGCATTGTAATAGATTGTTTGTCGCTCAATGTTGTGGGAGAGCCCCATTTTCACATGCGGAAAGCATAGTGACCATGCAGGCATTTCAAAGAAGAAATCCACATCCTGCATGCTGAATAAGCCAGTATATTGAGAGCAAATATACAAAGCCTAAAATAAAACTGACCACCATATTGAATGAACACAAAAAACATCAACTTTGATTTAAAAAAGAAACTATTTAAATTAATTCAGCTTCATGGGATTCTAATGAGGGATTACTCATGTAAAAAATTAGATGTTTTCTGCCCTTGTGCTACATCACCATTGTGAAACAACACAAAGTGCTGGCACATACCATTCTCATATAAGTTCAGTCATTTACAACTGATCTGTTTTGAAGCTGGTGTCAGATCTCAGAGATCCTCTGCATACCAGATTGTCCTCTTGAAGAGCTCTGGTACCAGACCTGCATTTAACAATTATCTCAACCATATGCTTGCTCTGAGAAGCCTATTAAACTCTAATAATTTGCATGGCACAATTTTTGGGAAGAGGTCGTATCCTGTGAGGTCTGTCTGTTTGCACACCTAAACATGAATATGGAGTGCAGGTCTGATCATGACTATGCACACTGTCTTCGTCATTAGCTGGCCTTTGTTTTGACAGTGTAGAAGTGCATTACATTTCCCTCAATGCTGGTGCTCGAAAGCAAAAAAGCTACTGACTGGCCTTCTAAAGCTCTCAATATACTGTATGCAATACTGGCATAAAATGGAGAAGAGCTGGCACCACCTTCAACTTAGATCAAGAAGTCTATCTGAAGAAAGTGTCTCCCCGAATACCCCAGTCATGTCCCAATTTCTCATAAAACCTCTACAGATGGTTGCTTAGTAGCAAAAGTCAACTATTAAACACCTTTAATGACTCTGCGTGGTTAGAGGATGCAATGATGGAGCAAATATAAATACATTGTAACTTAGCCATCTTACTTAGGGACGCATCAATATCAAACCTCTGATAATCTGATAATTGTTTTTGTGTTATGACTAGACCCACACAAAATCTGCGCACGCAGAAATCCACAGATTTCCACAGATTTTTAGCCCATCATTGAGAGTATGTATTTTTGTGTGTACATTTATATCAATTCAGTTTTTAAATTCATTTCACTAATATTATTTTGATATAATAATATTTAATATTAACATGTTCATTTGATTCATTTTAAATACAGTTTGTAAAATAATATGTCTTTTAGTAGATATATTATATGAGAGACTTGCTTTGTTTACCAAATAAGTGGATCTAATTAGATTTGCACAGTAAACATTAAATAAAAGTAAAAAAATATATATTATTTGTTGATTTCATATATTAAGTTTTTAAAACTCCTAAAACATTCCACATAAATCCGCAGATTTTTTACAAAATTCTCTGCAGAAATAGCAAAAAATGTTCGCAGATTCTTTCTGGCCCTAGTTATGATCATTAAGATGACTAAACTGGTATCAGTTGATAACTGATAAGGCACCAAAGAACTGTGCAAACTGGTAAAGTATGCACACTTAATTAATACACTGATAGATATATAATATATATAAAAAAGGCTCCAAAATATGTTGATACCTGATATAACAACCATATTGTGAAACATTTAAAAATGAAACAGTAATGAATAAGACAAATTAATATTCATCACAGTCTAATGAAAATCCATGTTAAAAACAACCCACTTAAGTCTGTCGTTAACTGATATGGTACCGATATTTGGTAGAACATCTATTATTATTTTATAGTTTAAAATTAAATATTCATGTCCAGAATAATGCAAAAATAAATAGAAATATTCAGAATGATGCAAATAATCTTAATTTAAAAAAACCCCTATCCCATAGTTTAGCCCCCCATTCTCATTACATTGTTGACTCACACTGTATGTTAAAGAGCTCAGTGTGACAATAAAACCAGACAAAGTTCAGATATAATATTACAATTCTCCGGAGGAAGGTAACATGTTCGTTATGTAGGAACAGTCCTTCTAGCAGGTCTGTAATTGGGCTTATGCTGTCAGTGAGCTGGTGTATATTCATTTTCTTATCACCATTCTTAAAACAACACAACTGTGTGCACCAAAGACGCCGTACATGTGGAGCATCTTGACAGTACTACAATGCACCTTCTCAACGGTGTGCAAATGCTCTCTTCCAATCCAAGCATCTCTTGCTTTTCTGATATCATAATTCCAACTACATTATAAAATCGTTTGAGGAGATAAAGATGAAATGATGCATGGAACTGTGCGTACATTTGGGGAAAGGGCCTAAGAAAAGGAATCCGCCCAAGTCATGCATAATATTCAGGGAAAAGTTGGCAGGGAGGTTGCGGAAACAGGACCGAAAGATGTGAAGCAATGAACAGGAGGTATACATGAACTTAAGTGTGAATGATAAGCCAACGTTGCGAATAGCAGCAATGTTCCTCCAATGACCCAGCCCTTCCTTCAGTTTCCCGTCCCTCCCATTCCAGACGGACTCCGTGCTCGTCCAGTCTCACACCGTTCTGCCCTTTGGGCTGGCCAGTGTGCTTATAGTAAAGAAAATAGTGCAGGCCCAATTTAGCAGCACTTTGGAGAAACGAGCGCCTCTTTTTAATGACGACAGAGCAGTAAACATGAAGACTACCATGCTGTTTCATAGTTTACCAGAAGTGAGCACCCAGTAGTCTAGCATCCTACAACCTTGCTTTCTTTTGTCTCTGAGGAGAATGTGCTAGAATGGACAGTAACATTTCACCTTTCGTTTCTTCATAGTGTCAGACCTCTTATCAGGAGCCACCTTAACATTACCCCCCTCAACCACCAACCCAATCTCTTAACGGCGCCCCTGGATAAGCAATCCAATGTTGTTCAGCAACTTGCAAACATTTTCCATTGGGTTGCCATTAAGGTTTAAGAGAAACAAATATACGAACAAACATCTGACCTGACCGTTATGTCAAGGTACATTTAGATGCAAAAGAAAAGCAGGTACAACACAAAGGTTTGTATCGCTGAAGCTCTCTGTTGTGCTAGGGCGTATTACAGTTCAATAACATCTGCTGAAGGAATAATCGGGAAAAAAAGAGTTGCCCTCAGGCCTGTTTGTAAAGGTGATTTGAAGGAGCTGCTCCATTTTAACACAAACTCCCTCCTCCTCTTCCTCCTCTTCCCTCCCTCCTACTCCTGAGCACTTTCGAAAGAGACGCTTGATTCACAGTGCTGCGCAAATCATAGCTTTCCAAACCATTAGTGCATTTGCTATCAACAAACTTCTCTTGATGGTGCCACATTCACACGTTTTGTTTTTAATCTGTAAAAATTGATCTATTGGAGTATCTTTTTTTTTTCCGGGCAGAGCTGCCGAATCCCACCCCTCCCCCCTCTTAGAGCAGCAGTGGCACCAGCTCAATGAACAATGATAGGTTTTCCACGGCTAGAGAACGAGGACTCACATGGCATCCCTATGGAGCAGCATAGAGGGGAAATAGAAAGTACAACAGTGAATTATAGTCACACACACACACACACATACTCGAAAGCTTCCTCCCATACCTTCATACAGGCACGCACAAGCAAACGCAAATTACTCACGCAAGAGTGTGGGCAGCATTGTGTCGTGCATAGCAGCCGATGAGACTGGGGTGCAGAGTGCTGGGAAGTGGTATGGAGTAACATCAAAACCTTCACCTCTTTTACCACTCCAAACTTGTCATTATTGCCTGTTCGCTTTCTTGTAAACACACCAAAGGAAAACACAGCCAGAGACTGCTTTTTTTGTGAAAAAGCCTTTGAGAGCGAACTGTCTTTCTGATGAAGAGATGAGAGTTACTTACACCTCTTCTTGTCATCTTTTTTCTTTTGCAAAGGATTTCATTTCTTTGCCTTGGATGGAAATAGAAAGCTGTTTTTATTAGGGCTTGGTTTAAATGCATGTTTCCCAATTTGGCTCAATTTTTAGATTCACAAGCAATTGATTCAGTTCAGTTAAGTGGCCTTAACTAATATGTACTTACACTAAAATTAATCAATTGTTACAATGTACTTTTTGCGTAAATACATGTTTTTACATTGTAATTATGATTGATTGAATACCTGCATGTAATTCCATCTGTAATTCCATTTGTGATTATACTGTTGACCATTCCTTACACCTCAATCCAAACTTAAACCTACCCATAACCCCAAACGGGTCCATAACCCTACCCGTATTCCACCTTAAGAGTGCCAGAAGTGTTCTGCAAAACATTATAAACACAGTAAGTACATTGTAATTATTTTTGAGGTAAGTACCTAGTAGTTAAGGCCACTTCATATAAAGTGGGACCGTTTTTTTTATTGAATTCCAATTAGTTTGGAATATCAGTTTTGATTTTAATTCCACTAATATATGAATGAAATATATTTATAAAGGAAAACTATGAAAGACAATATCTGTGCAAGCTGTTTTGAAAAGAGACATTAGTATATCAAACTACACTTGTGGTCCAGCAACATTTGTTATTTTATAGTAATTTTTTTTATGTTTTAATTTATTTTAGTTTATATTTAGACATTATGTTGACTATAAGTAACTTTGGAACTGCATGCCAACTGAGTCTCAGAGTACTACTTGACTGTTATGGTTAGGGTTACTGTGGGTTAGGGTTACTGTTATGGAGGATAGGGTTACTGGAATAATTTTACATTTATTTGCGAAGCTTCTTCAAATATTGTCCATTGTTGGAGCATCAAAATAGCAAAGTGATAGCAAATATTAAAAAGGCTGTTCTGTTGATTACGAGTTACTTTACAACTATATGTCAACTAGAATTCTTTAGAGCAGGGGTCTCTGTGGACCATTTGCGGCCCTCCCTCTTCCTCGCTCTGGCCCGCAACTGACGTCAAAATATAATGAGATTCAGCCCAGCAAAACATATATTTTTGAACCACTTGTTGTGCAGTTGCATATAGCCACTTGTGGTTTTGACCCCGACCCACTGGACATTTAAATATTGTACCATATATCCGGGTAACTTTCGGTTTCTCGTTTCTGATTTAAACGTTGAAATATATGTCCGTAAGTGCTCTATTTTTACTAAAGCTCTATTTTTGTAAATATTTAAGGGTCATTGGATTATAATCAGTTTTATACCACCCGTGTTTTGTTGTACAAACACCTCTTCATGGCTTACATGTTATGCTGGTGGTGTTAATATGATCATTCGGCTAATATTCGATTCAAATGGTTTCATTGATAGATTTTCCTCATATGCATATTAAGATTTGTATAAAAATGTGCATTAGTAAAGTTTTACTGCTGGCTGAATTGAACATGTTAAAGTAAATGTGAATATATACATACTTTTCCCTTCTTTATTGTAGTTTTACAAAAAAAGGAAGATATTGAGAAGAACAATTGCCAATAAAGTTACTAAAGTTACCCAAACTACTTTTTGCTGTCACTATCTGTTAAACTAATTATTTATCTGTTAACTATTATTACTATGCCTATTATTAAATTGTAGTATTTTCATAGCAATTTAAATTACCCTTAAATATGTACAACAACAAACAAAAAGAAGCTTTGATACTCAGGGGAAGAATGTCTGAGTACATCAATTACATCAGGTTTCCACTTTTTTCTTGGGCTTGAATGTTAAAACGGCCCTCCTATGAATTGTCAGTCACTGATATGGCCCCCCACCATTTTTAGTTAGAGACCCCTGTCTTAGAGTATTAGAATTAGTAGAATAAGTTGACTTGCAATGTTACCTATAGTCATTAGTTTGTCTGTTGGGGACCATCACAATAAAATGTTAGCAATAGATATTAAGCAGAAAGTCTACTAATACTCTAATGACTCTTTCTACAGAATTACTTATAATCAACAGAATACCCATAAGAGATCATCAAAATAAAAATGTTACATTTTAATTTACCACATCTGCAGTAAAAAAAAGACTTCTGTTGGTATTTTAAAGAAATAATATGATGATTGTTCCAATTAGGATAAATAGAGAAAAAAACTACTTTTTACTCAGCCCTATTATACCATATATGCATAGCTCCATTCACACTGACAGCTTTTACTAATGTACTAATAATAATGTCACATTATTGGTGGGTTAAACTGGCTATCTTGTCACAACTAAAACATACAGTCAGTAGAAATTTCAGTTTTCTCCCACGAGAAAGACCAAGTAGTCATATATGCTGAGTTTATCACAGGTCCACTTGGATCTGAAAATCTAAGGCCCACACTGAGCATGTTTGAGTCTAAAACTTTGAAGGGTTCTGTATTAGTGGCCTAATGGTGGTTTCAGTAAATTTTGAATAAATTTTATATATTTTTTTCCCTAATGACCAGACAAACCCAATATTTAATGGATGCAATGAGAGTAACATCTGTAATGATGTGTACAGTGATCATTACTACACTGTAAAAAATGCAGGGTTCCACACAATTCATTCATGTTGTCCAAACACAAATTAATTAAGTTAACTTAACACTTTTAACAAATTTGTGTGGATTGAACATAAAAAATTAAGTTGTCCCAATGAAATCTCAATAATTGTGTTGTTTCAGCTTATATTAATTAAGGAGTTATAAGTAAAAAAAAATATATATTTTAAGTGTAGGTCTGTGCATTTAATCCAAATCAAATCGCAATCGGGATTTGAAATATTGCGATTAGCTAATCACGTGGCTGCGATCATGGCGTGACTGCCATCTGTGTGTGAGTAGCCAATTGAGTGAGGACACATTCGTTCTGCCCAATCAGAATTGCACAACGGGACTATGTGGAACACCCACAATAAAAATAAAAAAAAAACAGGAAAGCGCGGACGAGTGGGATGATGACGTCTGCTGCTTCAGAAGCATTAACAGACAAATTAATATCAAAGAAAAACAGCACAACTGTAATATGGGAATATGTTGGTCTCAAAGTCACAGACACCGAACCAAAAAGGTCATTTGTAAAAGCTGTCGCAGAACTGTTGCCACATCATGAGGAAATACAACATCCGATACAACAATAAATACAACAGTAAATACAACAGGCAGCTATATGAGGAGTGTCTTGCAAAAAAGTCACTTAATCTAGTAAATGTTGGAGCAAGTTAATATCAATGCAGTTTTTAACTAACACTCACTGCAGTAAGAAGCTACGATAGATAATTGAGCTGAATCTTGATTAAACCGCAATATCTATCAAAAAAAATCTAAACATTAAAATCGCTATTAAATATTTTCCCCAAATCGCACAGCCCTAATCATCACTAAGTGATGAGTGATTGGCAATTCAGCTATTCGGAAAGTTCTTGCACATTCATATTAATTGCATTTAATCTAATATGAGATCCATGAGAAAGAACCACTGGATTTATGCATGTTAGATTTGGGTAAGAAGCAATTCAGATCAGATACAGATTTTAGAACTTGAAAAGACCTTTACAATGCTTACAACCTATATTATGAGCCGTAGTTTATAATTAAAGCTAACTGCCCTCTTGCTGGCGTAAAAACTGTTTTGCGTTGGCGTTATTATTAATTGGCAAATGACTATCCTAGTCAAAATGCAGGTTCATTTAAACACAATGTGTGAACATTTTACATGGGCACTTAACCATTATTTTTCCTATTTTTGCAGCAACTATTGCTCCCATCAGAGGCACTATTTTAGTAAATGCTCCTGTGGGTCATTTTTCAGGGACGGTCGTACAGGTTTAAGTACAGGTTGCACCTCATCTCATTTGCATCAACTTTGTTGTAACATTGGAGATAAACATCTCTCACAAAAATGAATAGCTTAAAGTTGGTTTGACATTGTGAGTTGCTGGCAGTGTGAATGGGGCTTCAGGTAGTCTCTACCTGAAAGGTTCATTCGGATTCAATTAAATCTTGTATAAGACACATGTTGGAGAGGTAAAGGTGAGGAGAAGCAGGCAACGCAGGCAGGAATGTCAAAGACACAGTACAGATAAAGCAATTAATGATCTTTGTCTCTTAAATCTAACCCATTCATCACAGTGCTGCTTCAGCCAAACAAGACCGTGTATGTCCAATTCCTAATGTGCCTTTAATATGTCGAAATCTACACCACCTCATGGGATGAGATCATGATGATGCAGTTTTTGAAGTGAATTATCCTTGGGGCTCCTCAAGATTACCAAAACAAACCATTCCGCAAACAAACAATTAGGCAGTCATGAATTATTTAACAATCGCTAATACGGCTTACAAAACATGGACTGGGATTTGTGGTGCAATCGCAGAGCTGATGGGAGAAAAGCTCTTCATACAGGCAGCGTGAGGCTGTTGGAGATGCTCCTGAAGGGGAATGAGTGAGTGGGAGATGCAGAGAGAAAGAGAGCGAGAGACAGAGGAAGAGAGCAAGAGAGAGAGAGGACGAGTGGAGGGGAAGGGAATAGCTGTGTAGCTCGGGATCACACTCTCCGTGGTGCCATACCTCTCACAGACCCGCACGGTCCAGGCCGCGATGATCCAGGAGGAGATGCTGAAGACCAGCAGCACGGTGCCCGGACAGATGGTCATGAGGGTCTTCATGACGAAGCGTGTGTTGAAGTTGATCTTGTTGAGGGCACCTATACTGCGTGAAGATGCGTCCGTGAACAGTTTGCTATGAAGGAGCATGACCCGGCCTATCAGGTAGAGGCGGAGGAACATGGGGATGGAGAGGATGATGTCTACGTCGGCGTCTGCCACAGAGGGCACGTAGGTGAAAGCCAGCCGGGCCGTCCATGTGAACACGTACTGGCCTGGGATGGGGTGAATGGCACACACCAGCAGCTCCAGGACAATGAAAAAGATGCGCTCGTATGTCATGGCTATCCTCCAGTCATCCGCACCATTGTCCACCATGAACAGCTGCAGGGAGCATGGAGAGAACAGGGGGTTATTTGCCAAGAGAAAAACACAAATAAGAGGAAGTAATGTCAGGTGATGGTTTAAAAGTAAAGTGTGCAAAGAAAAAAAATTTTTCTTTTAGTAAAACTTTTCTTGTGTTTCTGTTTTAGGTATGACAAAAAAAGGTTGATTCCTGTGTAAACGTTGTTTGAAAATAGGAATTGTTTAAAGGGGTGGTCCACTACAATATCATATTTTAAACTTTAGTTGATGTGTAATGTAGCTGTGTGAACATAAGCAACATCTCTGAATGTAATATGCTCAAAGTTCAATGCAAAGGGAGACATTGGATTTTATAGAGTTAGCTTAGCAAAGCCTACAGCGAACGAAGTTTGGGGACTACAAAAAAATACAGTGAAATCACAAACGCTTCAGGTTATGCACATTCACCACGCGCATACACCTTGTGCAGCAAAAGGGCAGGACCAGAGGCACTGTAATGTAGCAGAGAAAGCTAAAATGCCGTCCAAATGCTGCTATTTCCACAGAGCTTGTTCTGTTTCTGTATTTCGGCTTCCAAAGGACACGACACAAAGAGAGAAGTGCTTACAGTTTAATTTTAATTATGTTCCAAAGAATTATAAAAAATATATAGCTAGCATTTGACAAAGGACATCTTCCAGAATCTCTCCCTGTTCAGTGCTGGATTCGGCTAAAAAATCCTCAAAGAAGGAACAGCTCCAACCATAATAGACGAAGCTGTGGATTGTGAGCCACAACCTGTAAGTATTTTTATTTGTTAAAATTGATCCATTATATGCATCGTGTCTAGGATTAACGGCATGTTGTAGCAAGGACATATATAAGGATTCAAACAACGGGAAATGCTGTTTGGCACCATTAACAATTTAGCTACAAGTTCATATTTATCCATCAAACCACGGTAAACATCCACAATCTTCACCAGCGCTGCAGTGTCTCTCTATGCGGCCGCTTTTCGTGCGTTCTACATCTCAAATAACAAACTTGCAAAAGATATGAGAACACTTCATATTACTTACACATGCTTATTCCGAATATATGTGAAAGACACTTGTCAGATTTTATTTTAGAGAGCAGGCGTAAGGTTTAGCTGTATGCTCTTTATTTTCTCTTTTCTGACTAATTCAGGCTCACACTGACACGGCTGCTACACTGACTGACAGTATTTACACAGCAGAGGCACAGCGCATGCTAATGACTGGACATGACGCTTCATGATGACGTGGAGCCGATCCGCGAATCACAGCACATTATGTTAGCTGACCAATCAGAGCCTCTTGAGGACGGGCTTTCGAAGAAACTAGGAAATATGACAGTCGTTTTCATGTTAGCTGAGTAGCTGTTTATAATCAAACTAAGATTTCTGAAAAGATAACGTGATTTTTTTACAAATGAAGCATGAGCACACATTGCTTTGCTTCTTATAAACACAACCAAGCTTTAAAAATACACTCTGGAACACCCCTTTAAATAAAATAGAAACATAAGGGATTAAGATTAATTACTTAAGATTAAAATCTAATTACTTCATTTTTCCAATTTTTCATCTATGCTAAATCTTGTTCAGCGAATAATCTGTTATTAAGGCCTGGGTTATTAGAATTCAGTAAAACCATAAAGAAATTACTTGAAATAACTTTTTTGAATAAAAATATTTTAAAAACAACCCAAATATAATAAAAACAATATTAAAAACGTAGTTAATTTAAACTGTAAGGTACTTTTTTCATTTAGTTTAACTTCATGTGCCAAAACAACTAACATTAAACAAAAAATAAATAAATATGAGAACAACTGATAAAATAAAAGTAATCCAGTCAAAGCAAGAGTGGATTTCAGCTATAACATAAAATAAAATTGCAAAAAATTTGTATTTTTAAATAAAAGATTTGTTTAAGTTACCGAAATATAAATTACACACTTTACCTTTTTTCATTCGCATTAAAGATTATTCAAACACAATAAAATCAACTTTTAATTAGTGAAACTCAAGAACTAACCTGTATTTCCCGAGCGTGGTACATTATTATAAGACCAAGCAAAATAACAGTGGAAAGGCTGATAAGGCATTTCAGTGCAAATGAATATGAAGATTCCTGCACCAAGAGAAACAGAGCACACCATTAGCATGAACACACACACACAGCCACCACACAGTCTTACCCTTTAGCAGCTTATGCTAAAGTTATAAAATCACGCTTGCTAAATGAAACATTCTTGTCTGAATAGATGCTGTCTAAACCATCTGCGTCACAAAACACTGCAGTGCTTCACCCTGGAGGAGTTAATTCCTACTGTGTCAGGGGGAAAAAGATCACTTTCCATAATATTTCCCTTAGCAACAAATGAACCTCGTGCATTTGGGTACCAAAACAACTGATTAAGTTTGATATTTGGGTTATTCTCTGCCTAAACTCCCTTTTACAACACACAAGCATAATCACGCAATGCATGTGGGTGTATCTGATGATGTGAATACTTGAACATGTTTTTCTGCACTGTCCTGTCATCTCCGCTTAAATGTGTTGGTGGGAGTGAGTGACTTGTTAGTTGAAATGTTAGTGTTGTACAGCAGAATGAGGACTGCAGATCGGCATGTTTCATAGAGACTGGAGAGAGATATAATAAATGGTAAGGTGATTGTGATTCAGTGCAGTGTGCGGCTTCATTATTTTCTGTAAGAAAGAAGAATAATCCTGCATTGTAACCTGTATAAAAATAAGAACTATAGAAGAATAAGACCTTTGTACTGTAGATGAGCATATTTTTGTTGTGTAAAAGAGGTGTAAATTTGAGGGATCTGTCAAATCCGAGCAAACTCTTGTTGTGAAACAGTTCTTGGTTTGTCTTTACCCACCATTTCTGAGATCCATATTCCTATGCCTGAATTTTGTGATGTTTTCTCATAAAATTTGGAAAACACCACCTTATCTTCACAAGGCAATCAGATCCCAAATGTCCTGTTGTTTGAGCTAAGCTGCTTGTAAAGTCACTCTATAGCCTGGTTTACATAATAGAAGAATGAGACCTATAGGTGTATTATCTAAGCATTAATGGTGGCCACATATGAGATGTTTCTAGGTGATAGAGTACATACTTCATTCTGGAACTGTGGATTCAGAATTTATGGATGAACAAATTATTATTGTTATTATTATTATTATTATTATTATTATTATTATTATTATTATTTGTACAATGCAATAGAAACAGGTCATGCCAAATTTATACAAATAAATGCATAGCGTAATAATATATTTGCCTGGTGACCATTTTTTTTAAATGCACAAAACAGATCATACATTTTCATTACATTTTTGTGAAATTATTTATTTTGCGAATTGCCTCATCCCAGCAGAAACCTTTTTTGATATATTTTTGTAAAATCTGTGTTTCCATTAGCCACGTTTTCAATTTGCCATTTCAATTAGTGCAATTTTTAAGGTTAATGGAAAGTCAGCTTCAATGATTAACACAAGAACTATTTATTGAGTGTTTTAGGCTTGTTTGAATCTACAACTCCTACTCTAAATAAATATATGTGATCTGCGATGGTTTACTACTGTTTGGTAAAGCTACAATGCTAAATGTGGTCCATTAGCCACTTGTGTGTACAATTATTCTTATTGTATTCTGTAGATGAGACTTATGACAAACTAAACATGAGACTACTTGTTAAAATAACCAAAAACATTTGACATTTTTATTTTCAATTTTGAATTTTATTTAGAATTTTGACATATATATTGCTTTTCCCAGTACTGGGTTGCGACTAGAAAGGCATCCGCTGCGTAAAACATATGCTGGAATAGTTGGCGAAGTCTGAAATAGAGACTAAGCCGAAGGAAAATGAATGAATAAATAAATGAATGAATATATTGCTAAAAATATACAGTGGTTAGCATATATAAATAACCACAAATCTACCCTCACAAATTTATCTTTTAAATTCATATTTTAAAAGATCATATTTGAAGCTATACAATATAATATTTGTGCATATATATTAGTTTAGTCAGCACTGAAGCCAAATCTGGAGCTTTTCTAACAAAATTCCTTACGATAACGGTCCAAAAACTAGAACATTCAAAATTATATTCATATTTATATTCATTTTCTTATTTGCTTAGTCCTTAGTCCTTTATTAATCTGGGGTCGCCACAGCAGAATGAACCGCCAACTTATCCAACACGTTTTACGCAGCGGATGCCCTTCCAGCTGTAACCCATCTCTGGGAAACATCCATACACACTCATTCACACTCATACACTACGGACAATTTAGCCTACCCAATTCACCTGTACTGCATGTCTTTGGACTGTGGG
>CAIGQZ010001336.1:26712415-26730865 GCA_903798205.1 Danio tinwini | reverse complement strand
ATATATATATATATATATATATATTGCTGCTCTCTGGTGATTTGAAGTGCTTCTTTTTTCCTCATATGTAAGTTACTTTGGTGTCTGCTAAATGAATACTGTCAGTCCAATGTAAATCAATAAATTTAGTCCAATAAATCTTTCCTAGATTTTAACTAATTTTATCTCATGCATTGTACAATGATGTACATTACTTTGAGAGCAGGTACTGTTGTCCATCTTTTCAGTCTAAAATTATTGGCCTTGCTACTGATTCAATGCATAAAATACCTGTTTAAACCATCCAAGCATATCAGTAAATATGGCCAAAGATAAGCTTATTTTATAATAGGCTTCATTTTTAGTTTTGCACCTTACTTTTGGTTAAAGTAGGCATGAAACAGGCTATTCCTCTGCAAAGCATTTGTATTAAAAGTGTAACAGTAAGTGACTTTTTGAAAGAAACACGCTATATGCAAAAATGTCCAAACCAAAATTGTATGTTCTGCTGGTCTGAGAAAGTGTGCATAATTTATATAACCACAGAAAAGCAATTAAAAGATTAAATTTTAACAGTGAAATGAGAAAGTCTTCTCCCTAACCCCATCTAATTTTACCCTGGCTCCCAATGGTCCCTCTACGAAAAAATGAGGTCTGAAATTGTTATAAATTTCCCGTGTGACAAATTACACAGTAAACTAATTAATGCACCTGTTGGTCACCAGACGTTTTTCTTTTTTAGTACTATTATTTAAAAGGTCAGATTCCTGACAAACACCTTGCTTTTCTTTCCGGCTGACATTCACATGCCATTGTTCCTCCCTTCCCTTTTTTTTCTGTTTTCGTGCAAGATCAAGCCATGTGATAATTCACTTAATTCAGCTGAATGTGACAGTAGCAGTGTAGCAGTTCTCTCCCACAGGGCTAGAAATAGCACAACCATTACAAAATCCACATCTCATGGGAACTGAGTGGTCACAGTACCAAACACCTCATTTTGGGGACCCTGCTTTAAGGATTGCTCTGGGAGATGTCTGTAACACAGGTCTACCTCAAAGTTTAGAGTTTTTAAGCACTCTTAGACCTCCAGTACTGCTTGTGAAAACAAGATTACAATACAGTATGTGTGATGTCTGTGTTTGTTATGATGTAAATTATGTATGCCAAAATATATGCAACAATTCATGAGGAACAGTGATTTCCAAAAGCTGAGATTTTTTTTGTGAAACTACTACTGCTTTATTTTGATGACTGGTAACATTTTATGATAAGGTTCCAGTAATTAACATTAGTTAAAGCATAAATGACTGAGGTAGGGTTTCAATTAACTAACAAGGATATAAAATATTTTCACTACCTGATTAAGTATAAGTATAGTATAGTTAGGTATAGTAGTCTACAACTTGAATAAAATGAATAAAAGCTACATAGACATTATATATAGACAAAAAAAACTTTTGATAAAATAACAATAGAACAGAAAATCTGAACAGAAAATAACTAATTCAAAATATAAATAAAACATAATATCATCTGTAATATTAAAATAGCACTGCATTGAAAAATACATTCTATTACAGTATTTAATCATTTATGTTAATGTTTGGGTAACACTTTACAATAAGGTTGTATTAGTTAAAGTTAGTTAATGCATTTACTAACATAAACAAACAATGAACAATACATTCGTTACAGTATTTGTTCATGTTAGTTAATTTTAGTTAAAGGTGGTGTATGTAGGTTTTTGACTCTTCTATATCTGCACTCATATACCATAATATGTGTGCAGATACTTAAGAAACATCCCAAGGGAACATACTTGTTTAACTGAAAAACAACGCTGAAGTCAGATATTCTGCTTTGAAAATTTTTTTTTTTCCCGTGCCGAAACGCTGTCTTTGTTTAGGTAAATTTAACCTGCACAATGCCAGTTTAGCCAATTATAATTCAGCACCCCGGGTTGCCTTGTTGGAAAACAGTGTATTTCATTCATTCATTCAGAAAGGCGTAAATCGGATATCAGACATCAAAATGAGACAGATTCAGTTCCACATAAGGTCATTAATTAGCAAATGATATAAATATTATGAACGTAAACATTAGGTGAGCAGGTTACATTGTAACCGCGTGTCCTAACAACACGCTTTGTGACGAGATAGGCAGTAATGAGCAATTTGGCCGTTTGCACCAGATGAAACATGACAGAAATGTAAATACAGCCTTTCAGAAGCACAGAATATGCACTCACTCACAAAACGGTAAGGTTTAGAATCTATTTAATACATGTTAACCCTCTTTAACATCATTAAATGTAGATGCTGAATCACTCATATGTGTTTAGTTCTAAAGTTCAATTTCAAACGGTTTATTGTATTTTCAAGATCTGAAGTGAACTATCTGCTTTCAGTATTTGGCAATAAATGTCATGTAAAATGGCATGCAAACTCATATTGTTAGCATTTAGCACTGAATAAAGCACATATGGTTTACCTGAGGTGATCACTGTCATAGGTTTCCCATGTTGAGCTGTGAGAAATAGAAGCCGTTTCTAATACATCAATTCGAGGTGTTGGTTAGAACCAAAACTCCTTTTAATATGAAAAATATTTCCTCTATCGCGTGCCGTTGTTTTTATTTAGAACACAGTTTAAATCACTCGCTCTTGTACTCAAACTGGCAACCTGTGTTTGCGTTTGTTTTGATTCAGGAGTGCAATACCTAGTTCAACCACTGGGTGTCAAACTTACATACTGCACCTTTAATGAAAATACAGTTGTTTATTGTTAGTTCAGTGTGTTACTCGCAGTGATTGGATTTTAATCATGCGTTAGTAAATGATTAACTATGATTAATAAAAAGTATCCTACACACTTTATTTATGTTAGTAAATACATTAACTAAAGAAACCTTGTTGTAAAGTGTGACCAATGTGGGTATTAAATAAGGATGTCCCGAACAGATTTTTTTGCTCTCGAGTCCGAGTCATTTGATTTTGAGTATCTAGTGGTAGTGAAACCCAATACAATACTTCTATAATACATTAAAAAAAGAATAAAGAAGAGAGAAGAAACAGATCCATGATGTTCCTTATTTTATTTAATTCACCTTATTTTAACAAATAGAGCACTTCTGTGAGATAGCTTGAACAATCAAGTAATAAATAACATAAATTTATCAATTTTGGATTTTAGTGCAACAGTAAATATATTAAAAAAATCTAATATAAAAACAAATAGCACCACAACTTAAATTACCCGGCAGATAATCCTAAGTTTACATATCTTCCAGTTTGCTATGGCAATGTTGTCGTCATTGACTTTATAATACCTCAAGACCACAAACATACTCACGCTTTCCGCTTTAAGCAGTTAACCAATAGCGTCTTTGCAACAAAGTGATGTCATGCTGCACACGTTGCTGTTTCTGTGTGAACTCTGTGCCATCGCATAACTATAGATGTGTTAAAAAATAATATATGTACATAAATATATTCGAGTTGATTGGCAGGTAAGGTCTCATTCCGATCGAGCCTGAAACCACCTGATCGGGCCCGATTTGTAATCGGATCTAGACATCCCTAGTAATAAAGCTACTCATTGATAGATAATCACAGATTATGTCCATTAAATAATATCAACAGACAAGTTTTAATAAAGGATTAGTAAATGTTGAAATTAACATTAAATTTAACACATGCTTTAGAGTTTTTTTTTTGTTGGTTATTTTAAAGTCTATGGTGGTTCATTTTAATAACTGGAACCTTATTGTAAAAAAAACACCAACATTTTATATATAAACGTTAAAGCTGATCAGGAATTTTAAAATAACACTTTGTCACTTTCTCTCTTTGTTAACAGTGGTACTCAAACTGACACGTATTTATTTAACTTATTCTTTTTTTTACCTAAAAGAATTTCTTATTTATTTTATATTATCAGAAAAAGTCAAATTAAGAATACTGCACACATATCAGTCCACATGACATGATTGCAAGTTATTAATCAATTCTTCCAAAAGAGTAAAGACTCTGTATTTGCAATTAATTTGCTACGAATCCAAAAAAGGATTACACACCCAGATAATATAAATTGCTTTTATTATTTCATGGCAAAATCATTTTTAGACACAAAGCAATTTTAATTAACTGAAACTTTTAAGCATTGATTTTTTACTCTTTTGGAGGAATTCCTTTTCTACAGTATTATAATAAAAATAAATCTTTTAGATTTTTACATTTCCAGTTTAGGATCAAATGATATTTTTAATCCCAGAATTTCTTGCATACTTTTCAATCCTACTGTTTATCATATCATCACATTGGAATTATAAGGTTCTATCTGCGTTCTAAAAGATTTTTAGATACTGAGCTGCAAATTATTTGCATTCCATATAGTAAACAATATGAGAGTAACAGTTCCCTTTCGGGAGGGAACTTCAATGCTATGTGGAAAAACTTCCACTATGGAGATTTCGTCAGAATCCAATCATCTGAAAGAGTAAAAAAACAGGCCAATGAAATGCCAATGAGTTGGTGGCATCAGCGTGCACAGCTGTCTTGAATGACAATCAGCCTGGCATAAAAGGCCAGCATGTGCTCAGCAACGACATCCTTTTCGCTTTCAGAGCCTTTCACACGCACTGAGAGAGTACTGAGGGTTCTCGATCCTGTTCATCAGAGAGAGAGAGAGATTGAGAAACTGTTCTCCCGGTCCAGAGTGCATTCACGCCGCGGCAGACGGTCAAGCTGGGTTCTCCTCGCCCTTGCCTAGCGTCCTTTGGGTCCGGTCATCAAACTAAGCGTTTTGTATAGGAAGCAAGCTTCCCTAAAAGAGCAACACGGTCATGCAGCGCGTCTTTTTCAAGATGTCGTTCCGACCGTGCGTTTCTGGATGTGGTGGTTCCCTGTCCCCGGATGATGGGCACGAGCACTGCGTGGCATGTCTGGGGGTCCACCATGTTAATGCGGTGCTCGCGGGCAGTTCATGCCGTCATTTCTCGTTGCGCAAGATCGCGGCTTGCTCTTGCAAAACGGCGACCCACCCCTGATGTCCCCCGCTCTGCGGCTGGCACTCGAGCAGATCTGCGGGTTACAGTGGGAGTAAATCCGCCGCCTTCGGGCTCGTGGACCTCTCACTCCAAGCTTTGAGTGAGAGAAGCGATCCATCGCCCTTTTACTTGATGACACCGAAGACCAGATGTCCATCATTGTATCGGAGGGTGGGCTATCATTATCCGACGAGGATCCGAATCCTCTCCCTCCCTCCGGGGTTGCGAGCGCGGCGTCGGATCCAGAAGTGGATATGATGGCCGTGCTTTCCCGGGCTGCTTCAGCCGTGGGTCTGGAGATGGTTTATCCCCCAGCCCCGCAGCCGGACCGACTAGATGGGTGCTACGTGGAGGACAAAAAGGCGAAGCCTTTTAAGCCTCCCGTCCCCTTCTTCCCGGAGGTGCACAGTAGGCTCACGCAGTCCTGGAGGACACCTTTTTCTGCCTGATCTGCGTGCGCCTCCGCCCTCACCACCCTTGATGGTGGAGCAGCCAGGGGGTACGAGACTATTCCGCCTTGCACGCTATGGCCACCTACCAGCGCTACCAAGCGCAGGCGCTGGCCCAGCTGCATGAGGCTGGTTCTGACCCAGGCCTGCTCCATGAGCTCCGCACCGCAACAGACTATGCTCTGTGTACCACCAAGTCGGGTGCATGTGCCCTGGGGAGGACGATGGCCACACTAGTGGTCCAGGAACGCTACCTCTGGCTAAACCTGGCAGATATGCGCAATGTTGACAAAGCTCGCTTTATTAACTCGCCCATATCCCAGGCTGGCCTGTTCGGCGACACCGTCTGTGAATTCACCAAGGAGTTCATGGCGGTGAAGGAGCAGTCGGATGCGATGGGCAAAGTCATCTATCAGCGGGACCGTAAGACCGCTCCCCCCGCTAAGTCATCCACCACCACTGCTCCTCGCCGAGGGAGCCCGCAGGGTGCCGCTAAGTCTGGACCGCGAAGCGTCCCTGAGACGGGCCATCCGGAGAGGAGGGAACTTGCTCTTTCCCTGGTGGAGGGCTGGGCTTACCAAATAACACCAACGGCGTTTTTCAACGCCACTCAAATTTCAAAGAAAGAGCATTTTTACACTTCCCCGGATGTAACAGCCCGAACACTGCCAGCTTGGGACGCTATGCCTTCCGGCTTGCAGGATTGGTGCCTATCGTCAGTGGCTCACGGAGCGCAAGAGAATGGTCTCCTTTCTCTTCCCCTCCCAACCACCCCTCCAGAGTATGGGTGCGAGATGAGAGCAAACCTCTCATCTCCTGCTCTCCTGCGGGACCCCAGTGCTTCCCGGTTGAGCCCGCCTACTCTGCGCTGCCCCACCGCTGGTATGTCAGCGATCATGCGGATTAAGCCTCTAGCAAGGACTCTGCCTGCCTGGTTAGCGCGGGCTGGCCCTTCGCGGTGGCTCATCTGCACGATCAGACTTGGCTATGCGATTCAGTTCACGAAACGGCCTCCCAGGTTCACGGGTGCGTATTTCACCAGGGTCAGCCCTGCGTCCGCCCCTGTCTTGCGAGGGGAGATTGCTGTCCTCCTGGCGAAGGATGCAATCGAGCCGGTCCCTCCAGCTGAGATGAGGAGTGGGTTTTACAGCCCGTACTTCATCATACCCAAAAAGAGCGGTGGGCTACGACCAATCCTAGACCTGCGCGTTTTGAACCGCTGCCTTCACAAGCATCGGTTCAGAATGCTCACCCAGAAACGCATCATCAGATGTGTTTGTCCTCAGGATTGGTTTGCAGCAATAGACCTGAAGGACGCGTACTTCCATGTCTCCATACTTCCACACCACCGGCAGTTCCTGCGGTTTGCGTTCGAAGGTCGAGCATGGCAGTACAAAGTCCTCCTCTTCAGGCTCTCTCTGTCTCCGTGGGTTTTCACCAAGCTCACGGAGGGTGCATTAGCGCCCCTTCGACTCGCAGGCATACGCATACTCAATTATCTTGACGACTGGCTGATTTTAGCCAGCTCGCAGGATCAATTGATTATGCACAGAGACAAGGTGCTCCGGCACCTCGACCTGTTGGGGTTTCAGGTCAACCGAGAAAAGACCAAGCTCACCCCCGTGCAGAGCATCTCTTTCCTCAGGTTGGAGCTGGACTCGGTCACCATGACGGCGCGCCTCTCACGAGAACGCACTGGGCTGATGCTGAACTGTCTGAGGGGGCTCGACAGGAAAACAGTGGTCCACCTGAAATCTTTTCAGAGGATCCAGGGGTATATGGCATCCGCAGCCACAGCCACGCCGCTCGGATTGCTCCATATGAGACCACTTCAGCACTGGCTTCGCGATCGAGTCCCACGCATGGCATGCAGGCACACACCGGGTGACTGTCACTGCGCTGTGTCGCCGCACCCTCACCCACTGGAGGGACCCCTCTTTCCTACGGGCCGGAGTGCCCCTAGGACAGGCGTCCAGGCATATCATCGTCTCGACGGATGCTTCCAGTACGGGCTGGGGGGCCGTGTGTCACAAGCATGCAGCTGCTGACCTGTGGAAGGGAACCCAGCTGCATTGGCATATCAATTGCCTAGAGGAGTTGGCAGTGATGCTCGCTCTCCGCCGTTTTTTACCGGTGCCCAGAGGGTAACACGTGCTGGTCAGGACGGACAGCACGGCGACGGTGGCGTATATCAACCGCATGGGGGGTATGCGCTCCCACCGCATGTCTCAGCTCACCCGCCGTCTGCTCCTCTGGAGTCATATGCAGCTGAAATTGCTGCGCGCCGTTCATATCCCGGGCGACCTCAACCGTACAGCCGACGGGCTCTCACAGCAGCTTCTGGCCCCGCGAGAATGGAGACTCCACCCCGAGTCTGTTCAGCTGATATGGGCGTGCTTCGGGGAAGCCCAGGTCAACCTGTTTGCTTCCCCTGAGAACGCTCATTGCCAGTGTTTTTTTTTCCCTGACCGAGGGCTCCCTCGGCACGGATGCACTGCCCCACAGCTGGCCTCGGGGCATGCGCAAATATGCGTTTCCCCCAGTGAGCCTACTCGCGCAGCTACTGTGCAAGGTCAGGAAGGACGAGGAGCCTCTCTGGCCCAACCGGACCTGGATTTCAGAGCTCTCCCTTCTCGCGATTACCCCCTGGCAGATCCTTTGTGAGAGGACCTCCTCTCTCAGGGACAGGGCACCATCTGGCACCCTCGCCCAGATCTGTGGAACCTCCACATGTAGTCCATAGATGCAGCAAGGAAAGACTAAGGTAACCTACTGATGGCGGTGGTTAATACCATCACTCAGGCTAGAGCACCCTCTACGAGGCATGCCTACGCCCTGAAGTGGAGTCTATTCACTGAGTGGTGCGCTTCTCGCCGAGAAGACCCCCGATCTTGCCAGATCAGCGTTGTGCTTTCTTGCCTTCAGGATAGGTTGGAGCAGAGGCTGTCGGCCTGGGTATGTGCCCAAGGTTCCTACCACACTGTTTAAGGACCAGGTAGTAAGCCTGCAAGCGCTGCCTACGAAGGAGGCAGACCCAGCCCTTTCATTGCTGTGTCCTGTCCGCGCTTTGCGGATTTACGTGGACCGTTCTCAGAGCTTTAGATCCTCTGAGCAGCTCTTTGTCTGTTATGGTGGTCGGCAAAAGGGAAGTGCCGTATCTAAACAGAGGTTGGCCCACTGGATAGTGGATGCCATCTCCCTCGCTTATCTGAGCCAGGGCAAGCCATGTCTCCCAGGAGTCAGAGCGCACTCCACTCGGAGCGTTGCCTCCTCCTGGGCGTTAGCACGCGGCGCCTCTCTAACGGACATCTGTAGACCTGCGGGCTTGGCGACACCTAATACATTTGCTAGATTTTACATTCTGCGAGTGGAACCGGTTTCCTCAAGGGTGTTGGGAAACCCGGCTACATGAGGAGACCCAGGTGGGTGTTGTAAACGCTTGCTGCGCCTCTCTCTCTCTAACACAAAGATACGAGCACTTTTTGCACTTTGCCAGTTGAGTTCCCCGCTTAGCGAACCCTGCACAGTTCCTCCGAGGCCCCCACCACCTGACTCAGCGGAGGAGTCAGGTGATGCCCCTTTACAGTGTAGGTATGCCCGCTGGTCATCCCGCGTTCTGGGTATAGGTGCCTGCTATGTGTGATCCCCGCTGGCGATCCCATACGCTTACTCAGCTACGATGTAGTCCCCCCTCCTAGGCGGGCTTGTGTCTTCCCTCCCTGCTAACCACCCTCTCAAATGCGTACTCCCCCTTCTCAGGGCTAGTCCATGTGCTATACTATCACCAGGTCTCCCCCATCTGGGCAGCAGGTGACCTCCGCAGCGTCCTCCCTATCAAGACTGAACGCTTTCCCAATGTACTGTCGTATTTAAAATGCCTAGAAACTAAGTAAGGGCCAGGGGACACGTTGGAAGGCTGCGCCCCCGGTGATGCAGGTGCACTTATGCTGATGCGTGGCGCGCCCCTCGCAGGAGATGTGGTAAGGTTCTTTCGTTGTGGCGTTTTCCATATAGTGGAAGTTTCCACATAGCATTGAAGTTCCCTCCCGAAGGGGAATGCTCTGGTTACTGAAGTAACCCTCGTTCCCCGAGGGGGGAACGGAAATGCTATGTACCTTCGCCACAACGATTGTCCCTTAGCTGTTGAGAGTGGAAGCCTCTGCAGCTAGAAAAGGATGTCGTTGCTGAGCACATGCTGGCCTTTTATGCCAGGCTGATTGTCATTTAAGACAGCTGTGCATGCTGACGCCGCCAACTCATTGGCATTTTATTGGGCCGTTTTTTTACTCTTTTAGATGATTGGATTCTGACGAAATCCCCATAGTGGAAGTTTTCACAGCATTTCCCATTCCCCCCTTGGGGAATGAGGGTTACTTCAGTAACCAGAGCGTTCTCTTTCATACATTAACATGACAGAGACCCTAAATGTACTCTAAATAAAAATTATCAAAGTTCTCTTAAAATTGCAAATTAGTGTAAAAAAACAGGGCAAATGCAAATAGAAGCTTCTAATTCTAAAAAGTAATTTTCAGCTTGGAATTACAAGGTTTTATCTGGCAGATCATTAATTGAACCATTACTTTTCAAGAAATACAATTGCAAAAAAAACATAAATTGGTGTTGTAACAATATTTTGATGTTACATTTTTGCTTTCTATAACATTTATTTCATGTTTTAAGATGAATATTTTTTCTTGTTCAAATTAAGCATACAAGGCTGTGCTAAATATTTTATCCAGTGCAGGTGTTAATTTTATGTAGTTTATATGGTAATATTTATTGCATTACATACTTTATATGAACTATTGAATTATATTTGTTGAATTATAAGTCTCATGAATTAAATTAAGTATTTGCCCTTTATGGCTTAATATCAAATTTTAAAACTTTAAAAGAAAACAGACAATGAGCAAATAAGTTTAATGGACACTGAAAAATGTTTCACTGACTATATATACACACATACAAATATTTCACATTTAATATATTACATTTTTTTATTTTTAGTTTCTTTTTCAACAATGTAAAGTTTAACATTTATTTTAACATTTCATCTCAATGTCAAAAACGCTTCTAAATCATCACATTTGCACACATCTTTTCAGTTTCAGGTTTCTGCTCAATTTTATGTGGTGCGGCATTATTTAGTCGACTCTGATTTTGTTTTGTTTTTCGGTCTTTCCCACTGTCAACAGAACAGTCCAGCAAAATGACAAAGTAAGCTGATCCTGATTGGTCCTGGTACATGCATTCGAAATGCTGATTGGCTCACAGAAAGAACCTTATAGAGCCAAGCTAGAGTTCGATTTTGTAGCTAAAACCTTTTTTTGTTTTGTTAAATAAAAAGTCTTAAAATGTAAACAACGTACAAAAAAACATCACATAATGTAAATAAGTAATTTAATAATATGTGAATAACTCAATTTTTACAAAAATGTCAGATAGAATCTTGTAATTCTAAGGTGACGATATGCTATAATTTCCATATTTGTGTTAAAAACAGGAAGCACCTACCTTAGTGTAAACCCCCCAGGACAGTTCAGTCTCTGTTACCATCACGACGATCCCAAACATGCCGAATATCAGGGCATAGTCACTGAGCCGCTTGCGTTTCTCAAACAGTGCCCTCCTGTGGCCCAGTTTGTAGCCAATATCTTTATTCTTCTTCTGCGGTGCGTTGCCACTCTCTCGGACCAGGCTCTCATTGGATGCCTTGCTGGGGTCTTCGCCTCCGCCCTTGGAGACGACCACTTCCAGGCCGGAGCTGTGCAGCGTCTGGAGCGGCTGGGTCTCAGAGTCATGCTCCGCCAAGTTGCGTCGTGACGCCGCCAGGCTGCCCAGCGGTCTCACCACTCCTCCATTGTACTTGCAGCTGTTCATGGCTATCTGAGGGAGTGAGTGACTGCTCTCGGAGACGGAGGCCTTGGATCCAGCATGGCTCAGCTTTGTTCGCTCAGCATGTGCCTGTCAGCAAAAAAAGAAACGCAGACAAATAAGTGTCAGCGGCATATACATGGAAAGCTGGCATTAGTCTACTCTCTTGGCCCTGCTCCATGGGCATAGTGTCCTGTGGGGGTTATTTCGTCAGTAGACCCACAGTAACATTTCCAGACCACAGAGAATTGCAGTGAGCGAATAATACAGGGTGAGTAAAAAGTAACTAGGTATTAAAACTTAAAATAATAATAATAAACTTTATAATAAATACATATTTCTGCATTTTGTGGCCTGTGTATTGATCATTTAATTTGATTTACGTATTTGTTTCAAACAACAAAAATAAATAAAAAATCATACACAAAGCAATTCTTTAAACCATCATCCTTAACACCGCTGGAATCATTATACAAGAGCACTTAAAATTCATAATAAAAGCCTTGGTTGTACCATCACTGTAATATCTTTAAAAAACATAGTCTCTTAAGTTTTGATAATATTATTAAATATTGCAATATTTGTTTTGTTTTTAAAATTATTCACAATCTTTCTGCTCCATCATTAAAAAGATTTTTAAATTCCACATTAGAGAAAACATTGCGACTGACACATTCTATGGTAAGAAGGGAATGTATTGTCCCTAAATGTAAAACCTTTTTTGGTCACTCTGCTTTTATTTATAAAACCACAAATCTCTGGAATTCTCTCCCAACATAAATAATCACATGTACAAATTATAAGATGTTTTCACGCTTGACTAGGAGGTGTTTTTTGTCAAATAAAATTTGTACACACTGGGTGAGATTGTTTTTGATTTATCAGTGTTTTAGTTTATATGTGAATATGCCTGTATGTTTTAACATGACTTTTTAAAGAATTGATTATTATTGTTTTAATTTTTACCTTTCCAAGTGGAAAATAGCAATCCTGCTACAACCTGGCACAATGCATCTTTCCTTTTTGAGGTTAATGTAATTACCACATATATCATTCGTCTATTCAAATTATTTCTTTTTTTACTTATCTCTTCTTACTTATCTCTTCTTATCTCTTTTACTTATCTGGGACACACAAAAGCTTTACATGAGACATATTTCATCCTTTTGGCATCTTTGAAACATTGTATGGTTAATGCACCATTTGTATATTGACATATCATAACATAGACCCCACCCCCCAAAAAAACAAATACATAGTATTGCAAACAGCCATTAACCATTAAATAATTTTGTTCTTTTTTCAATCACCTCTATTCATTAACATATCTCTTTAATAATATAGTTTTACATTTTTATACATTTTCCGTATTTTTACAACCACCTACTTGTCTATAAATCACTAAATGGCCTTGGACCTTAATACATACAGATATGCTCACTGAATACAAATCTAACAGATCACTCAGATCTTTAGGATCAAATAAATTAGAGAATTCAAGAGTTCAGTCAAAGCAGGGTGAATTCGCCTTCAGCTACTACGCCCCCTGCTGCTGGAATCAGCTTACAGAAATGATCAGATGTGCTCCAACATTAGGTACATTCAAATCCAGATTAAAAACACATCTGTTTAGCTGTACCTTTACTGAATGTGCACCTTCTGACAGATTGCACTATTATGTCTTTCTTTTCTTTTTTATTTCTTTATAACCTGTTTTAACACATTTTAATCTGTTTTTATCATTTTAATCATTTTTATTTTCTTGTTTCTTTTATTCTTGTTTATGTAAAGCACTTTGAAGTCCCATAGTGTACGAAATGTGCTATATAAATAATCTTGCCTATATTTCTACAACTTTTCAAATAGACTTAAATCCTAACATTGTTTGAGAATCTGTTCCAGACTTTTCCATAATTTCACACCACATACTGACATACACAATTATTTAATGTTGTACTTGTTTTCAACCTCCTAAAATTTCGTTCCTCTCTCAGATTATATCCCCCTTGTCTTTCTTTAAAAACATTTGTATGCATTTCGGAAGTAATTTATTTCGAACTTTAAGCATAAATTGTGCTGTTTTAAAATTAACCTAATCATTAAACTTAAGTATCTTTAATTGAAAAAATAAAGAATTTGTATGCTTCAAATACTAGGGCTGGGCAATTTGGCCTAAAAAAGGCCTATTTATTTTATTAAAAAAATTTTGAGAGGTTTTTTAATTCTTCACTTACGCCAATTGGTTTTTCACTTACGCCAAGTTTTTTCCTCGCCTCTGTCGCCACTGGCTTGCATGGTTCAGGATCTGTAGAGCTGCGCATCGAGGGAATTGCTCTTCAGTGTTTGAACTCTCAGTAGGGATTATTAAACCACACTGAACTGAGCCAAACTGAACTGAACTTAAACACTGAAAACACTGTTTCAATTTACTATAATCTTCTATGTGAAGCTGCTTTGACACAATCTACATTGTAAAAGTGCTATACAAATAAAGGTGAATTTGAATTTAATAGATTTTTTGTCCTCATAGTTCACTGACGATTTTGGACAGTAAATATGCTCACATATTACAAGTGAGAGATTTCTGAATGAAGGTGCATTGCTTGATTTTAAAATAATTGAAGAAAACAAACAAACTATCTGCTATCTATGATTATTTACTGAACATCCCCATTGAACAATTGAAATTAAAACACACATTGCCTAAAATTATTAAATTATTTTCAATGTTTTTCAATATTAAAAGTAGAAAATAAGCAGTAACGCTTTTAAATAAAATAACTCTTGCATATCCTGTATATAAGATATTAAACAGTGCATTTTCTGCATCTTCTGTAAACAAATATTTTAATACAAATAATAATTGTAATGTAATGGATAATATGCCATCTCAAGGCATCTCTGTGCAGCTTCCAGTTATCGTCAATGTAGGGCAAGGTAAAGCTCAAGAATGGATTCTAATTTACCAGAGATCAGATGTGGCTGCAAAGTGGCCTCAGAAGAATAAATCAGCCACAGCCATTAACAGAGCGGGCTCATGTGACACGTAGGGAAAGTAATTGAAAAAAATCTATAAAAAAAAAAACATCGCCCTGAAAAAATGTGATCGATTATAGGTTCTGAATGTTGATTTCGATTACTTTTCGATTCGCCCAGTCCTATTTTCTATCATTTTAATTACTTATTTCTGTAATGTGCATAAGGATTGTAGATTTATATGTATTCCCCCAAATTTTAACACAATAACTCATATATGGAAATATAAGTTTGTTGTATAATACATACAGGGAGTGCAGAATTATTAGGCAAGTTGTATTTGAGGATTAATTTTATTATTGAACAACAACCATGTTCTCAATGAACCCAAAAAACTCAATTAATATTGAAGCTGAATATTTTTGGAAGTAGTTTTTAGTTTTAGCTATTTTAGGAGGATATCTGTGTGTGCAGGTGACTATTACTGTGCATAATTATTAGGCAACTTAACAAAAAACAAATATATACCCATTTCAATTATTTATTTTCACCAGTGAAACCAATATAACATCTCAACATTCACAAATATACATTTCTGACATTCAAAAACAAAACAAAAACAAATCAGTGACCAATATAGCCACCTTTCTTTGCAAGGACACTCAAAAGCCTGCCATCCATGGATTCTGTCAGTGTTTTGATCTGTTCACCATCAACATTGCATGCAGCAGCAACCACAGCCTCCCAGACACTGTTCAGAGAGGTGTACTGTTTTCCCTCCTTGTAAATCTCACATTTGATGATGGACCACAGGTTCTCTATGGGGTTTAAATCAGGTAAACAAGGAGGAAATGTCATTAGTTTTTCTTCTTTTAGACCCTTTCTTGCCAGCCACGCTGTGGAGACCTTAGTGTGATGGAGCATTGTCCTGCATGAAAATCATGTTTTTCTTGAAGGATGCAGACTTCTTCCTGTACCACTGCTTGAAGAAGGTGTCTTCCAGAAACTGGCAGTAGGACTGGGAGTTGAGCTTAACTCCATCCTCAACCCGAAAAGGCCCCACAAGCTCATCTTTGATGATACCAGCCCAAACCAGAAGTTGCCTAATAATTACCACCAATTGCACGCCTGATATAGGGTGTTGATGTCATTAGACCACACCCCTTCCCATTACAGAGATGCACATCACCTAATATGCTTAATTGGTAGTAGGCTTTCGAGCCTATACAGCTTGGAGTAAGACAACATGCATAAAGAGGATGATGTGGTCAAAATACTCATTTGCCTAATAATTCTGCACTCCCTGTACATTGACTTATTGTCCAAGATAAATTTTGCTTTATTCACAATTAATATGGTTTTTACCAATTGTGACATCACATTTTTATTAAGATTATGAAATCTTATTTACTATCATCTATTTTTTTATCATGGCTCCAGTGATACTACAAGTTCTATAACTATTAAACTTTGCCTAATTAATTTTCACCCGACCTGTACATGGTAAACAAACTCCATGTGAACTTTGCATACATTACAGTATAGTGCCACTATCTTAAGCTTACGTTTTTTGGGGGTTTTTTTCAACAAAATAGTATGCACAGTATTTGTATATTCTTGCATTCTTTGCTTGTATTTAACTGCTTTTTTGGCCACAAGATGGCAACAATGACCCAGGGGTGTAAATTTTAATGAGCGTTAAAGATGTGCATAAATGGATGAGATCAAAATGCATTCAAGCAATGGTATTAATGGATATACACATGGATGATTGACTGTGGCAAGGAATCTCAAGTCAAGTCAAATCAAATCAAGTCGAGCTTTATTGTCATACCGCTACAGTGGAATGAAATGTTGTGTCTCGCAGGACCATACTGCTTCATGAATAAACAATTATAAATATAAACACAACACTGGATGTAAGAGCTATTTTAAATCTCTACATAATTAACGTACTGCAGCGGTAATTTAACTATACTTACTACTACTGTATAGATACTTAGACAGAATATACAATAATTTTTACCTAAGTCAGAACAATATTGTTCAAGATATTGTGCAAAAGAGGTATTTTAAGGTTGAAGAAAACAAGTAGTGCAGGTAAACATTGTTTTCTTTATTGAGTCCTTGTAAGATAGAGTTTAAATAAAGTGTCTGGTGCAAATAGAAAGAAGAGTGTTTCTACAGGTGGGTTGTCAAGCCCACTCACAGAAACACATATTATACCTGACAAAAATCTGCAAGTTTTAGGAAAAACAAGTAATAACTTGACTTCTAGTTGATCATTTGGTATCAGAAGTGGCTTACATAAGAGGCAAACACCTCTAGATTACACTTATTTTACCTAAATAAAATATGATCATGGATTGCTTAATTATTTAATTAGGACAGTAAGGTCTGACTTTGCTTAAACAAAAGTCTTGTCACTTAACATAAATAACGTACAGTATAGAATATAAAGTCATAGTGCAGTGAAAAAAGAATGAATATTGTGTATGACTCCTATGAGCTTGGAGGACTGCATCCATACATCTCTGCAATGACTCAAATAACTTATTAACAAAGTCATCTGGAATGGCAAAGAAAGCAGTCTTGCAGGACTCCCAGAGTTCATCAAGAGTCTTTGGGTTCATCTTTAATGCCTCGTCCTTCATCTTACCATGCTCAATAATGTTCATGTCTGGTGACTGGGCTGGCCAATCCAGGAGCACCTTGACCTTCTTTGCTTTTAGAATTGCTGTTTCTCAATATGCGTTCTTCAGTGGTCTTGCGTCCTTGTGTTCTCGTGTAACGTCATCATCAGCTGCCAAAGTTCAGTTCCAATACTCAAGACCGCAAGTACAAAGGACGCGGAAACTTCCAGGATGTGTTCTTGATATCGAGGACGAACCGATGCAGACTTGAGCACCAATCTTGCTCTAGAAGTCCCAGAAGTCATTGCAAATGGAGGTGGGAAGGGCAGTATTTTATAATGTTTTTATGCATAGAAAATATTTTGAAAAGGGAAAAACAATAAATCGATATGAATGCTGTAATGTTTAAATAATTATCCATTTAAAACACGTGAAGGTCACGTGACCATCAGAAAGAACGCAGCATCTCATTTCTCACAGGACGCGTTCTCTGTTCTCGTGGTCTCCCGAGTTCGTTCTTCCGAGGACACCTGGCAAGAACGGTCTTCACAAGAACGCAAGTCCGTTCTCTGCATTCTTGGAATTGAGAAACAGCATATGAGAAAGAGCCCTGTCCTGCTGACAAATTTGCCCTCTCCTGTGGTTTGTAATGTAGTTGGCGGCACAAATGTCTTGATACCTCAGGCTGTTGATGTTGCCATCCACTCTGCAGATCTCTTGCACGCACCCATACTGAATGTAACCCCAAACCATGATTTTTCCTTCACCAAACTTGACTGATTTTTGTGAGAATCTTGGGTCCATGCGGGTTCCTGTAGGTCTTCTGCAGTATTTGTTATGATTGGGATGCAGTTCTACTGATGATTGATCTAAACAATCTACCTTTTGACACTGTTCCAAATGATCAACTAGGAGTCAAGTTATTATTTGTTGCTCTTACAAGTGGGATTAACAACAAGACTTTTGTCAGGTATTCTATAAATACTAGATACGTATCAAATACATTTTTATAAATTATCTATAAGCTAATGAAATTCTTGTGCACTGAATGCCTATGTACATCTTAAATTGAGTGTATTTTGGAAGGCTTTGGTAATGTGGACATAACCTTGAAAAAAAATATGTATGCCAATGCTAACATTCATATAAAAAGATGACCTGTGCCTCAAACACAGGTGGTGTTTGGTATTAGTGGCTTTAGTGCCATCAATTTTGACTTAATATAATTATCTCATCAGGTTTTTCTTTAAATAATATTATATTATTCATTCATTTTCTTTCGGCTTACTCCCTTTATTAATCAGGGGTCGCCACAGCGAAATGAACCGCCAACTTATCCAGCATATGTTTTACGCAGCGGATGCCCATCCAGCTGCAACCCATCTCTGGGAATATATATATTATATTATATTATATTATATTATATTATATTATATTATATTATATTATATTATATTATATTATATTATATTATATTATATTATATTATATTA
>CAIGQZ010001336.1:26653155-26711876 GCA_903798205.1 Danio tinwini | reverse complement strand
TATATTATATTATATTATATTATATTATATTATATTATATTATATTATATTCAGGTTTGCTGTGCTCCAGTATGACTATAAGGAGGACCAAGGACATAATAAAATAATAATAATAATAAAAAAACTGACCAATCTAAAAATATAATGTATAAGGGCTACACTGTGAGTGACATGAACAAAATTATTTAAAAATATGTGAATCATCAGCACAAAAGTCATGATCTTGAACCAGTTTTCCATCACCTGTAAGAGACATAGATCCAGGAGTGCGCATAAAAAGCAGCAACATGACTTTCAGAAAGCCCACTGCTCACTCCAGGCAAACACTGAAACGTCATTATATCTCTCCATTTTGGGAAATTTAGCCATGAACCATCATGATTGCCGCACATCTGTTGTGTGTGGGTAATTTCTGCCAATGTATTTCATCAGAGGACTAAACTTTCTGTTATTGTGTTTCAGTATTGCCAGAGCAGCACACTGTTTAATGGATCTCACAGTTTGCTCATATAGAGGTTCAACTAGAGGTCTTCTCGAGTCCTAAAAAATATATCTGACCCAAATGAACACAAATCACATTTTGCCTGAACTTAACATGCCTAATCATTATTATTTAAATAATAATAATAATAATATTAATAATGATTAGGGCTGTCAAAATTAGCGCGTTAACGCATGCGATTAATTAGAAATATTTAACGTATTTAAAAAAATTAACGCATTTAACGCAGTTGCAGTTTTTTTTTATTTCCTGTTGTGGCCGACGTGCGTTCAGGGCCTGGGCGTCAATATATGTGATCTAGGCGGCCACCTTGGGCGACAGAATAGTGAGCGAACCCCCCCGGGTCCTCACTTTCATCCGCGACACCCACCCCCTCCCTTCTGGTCCTCACTTTCATCCGCGAACCGGACTTTCTATTTCACTTTCAGGTTTCAGTTTTAAAACTCCATCAGCAGATGACTGCTTCTCATTCAGGGCTGTTTATGCTAATGAGGAAGAGATCATCACTGGGTGAGACTTTCCCCCTCTGATGACACGGACAAAGGGACAATGTCAATCACTGTGTTTCTGCAGACTGTTTTTATATATATATATATAATTATAATTATTTTTCACCATTAGAGGCTGGCTATATTCACACACTGTTAGCACACCACTTACAAAAGTGATTTTAGCATAATAGGTCCCCTTTAAGGTTTACAATCCAAATCCAATTAGATCCACTTTTTTGGTAAACAAAGCAAGTTGCTCATATAATATATCTACTAAAACAAAGAAAATATTACTTTACAAACTGTATTGTAAATAAAGCATATAAACATTTGCATATTAGTTGATAAAATTACTTAATTTAATATAAAAACTGAATAAATATATTTATATAATAATAATTTATTGCATTGTTATGAACCTGTGTTCTGCAATCTTCATCAAAAGATGATCTAATGATGACAAACGTGTGTTCACACTGTAAGTCACACATCATATTTGCATTAGGTGGTCACATACCAATCATTTTCCACAGAGTTATTAAGGTTCATTTTCTGTAGGTTCCAGTTCTCACAACTCAGTCCATACTAATATTATCATAACATTATACTGATCAAATAAACAAAGACTACAACCAATTAATGTGAAAGAAGGCTACATTTAATCCAAACATTGCAAATACGTTTATACCATAAAACTGTTACATATCATTTCACTTCTTTCCTGATTATTCTGAACTTAATATAACACCATATTCCAAACAGCCCATCAGCTAATGCAAGTTTGAGTGTGTCAAATTTTTTAATGTCAGGACTATTAATAGGAGGCTCTGAACAGAAGAGGCCACTTTGAAACTGATGGTATTAAAATCACTGCAAGCGCTCCAGCGTTAGTGACAGGAGAATATGCCAACACATTCATCTACCTTTGTATGAAAGTTATAATGCACAAAAAAACACATCACAGTACTAGACATGTCTTCAAAAAGGATACATTTTGTACCGGAGGACTATAGAAGAGGGTACTTGGAGTGCATTATACAAATTCACACCGTTTTCAATGCTTATGTGTGTTATGCAACCTTTCAGTGTTTCCTTCTAAAGCAGCTGACCCGACGGGTTCACGTTCTAAAACTATTGAGGAAAACAAAAATTAAAAACACACACAATAAAATAAAAAATATATCTCAAAACCCCAGTGTGTGGAAAACAAATCTTGATGTTTTATATTTAGACTATATGCAAGTATGCATGTTTTTGTAATGATAATAATTGGTCTATGAAACCTGTAGGCCAATTTGAAAAGGACTCTTATACATGATGTGGCAACCTTAGCTGAAACAAGCTTAACGGCTAATGTCAATGCTGCTGTATGAGAAAAAAAGAACAGAGAGTGTTTTTGTTTCTGAATGGATGTCAAGAGAGGAAATGTTTGAGAGAAAATAGCTTATAATTTGAAGAATCAACTGACTGTGCCATATAACTTTTGCTGGAAACTATATAGAATTAACTATGAAAAAAAATTTATGCATGCATTTATGGTATTACCATCTGCAAATGTGCAGTAGTATTTAATAATAGGAGTTGTTGAATATTTTGTGATATTTTAAACTGTCTAAAGAAAGAATTAAATGTGTTTTGTTCTTATTATAGTTATATACAATATATTGCTAATATTAAAATACTACAGATCTTCATAATTATAAGCACAAAATTGGATAATACTTAATAGTGTTATTAAATTATTATTGTTTAGAAATTTGACTTTAAGTGAGTAATCTAAATTTGAAATCTAAATTCTAAAACAAAAAAGGATGGAAGATTAGTTATCCAGTACTGTTCATGACTAATAATAACAACAAAAAAATAAAATTTATGGTATTACCATCAGCAAATGTGCTGTAATATTTAATAATAGTTGTAGAATATTTTGTGATATTTTAATCTAACAATAGAACTAAAAGTATGTTTTCTTTCTTTGGCTTTAAGATTTAAAAAAATATATAATAAGATATGTGCCTAGGATCCTGATGAATTCACTGTAATAGATAAAGAGAAAATTAATAATGCATTAATTAATTTAGTTTTACATTGTGTTTGATTTACAAAATGATGTGTTCTCTCGACGACTTCCTGTTTTCAACAAATTAATTAGACATGACTCCTAAGGACTATGTGACTGATGTGTACGCCTAATAATTTATTTACTAGCGACCAATATATTTTACAGAGAAAAATGCTTTTTTACAAGACAAACATGCTAATCTTCGAGATATTGTGAACTGTAAACGACAGGCTTTTTATCCAACAATTCTGACTTTTATATATTTAGCAATTTTGACTTGCAGAACTATGAAATATATCATTTTAATTGGCAAGAAAAATAGTCAGGTGTCATCATGGCAGATATAAACACAAATCTCTGAGATATTACAAAACTGTGAGATATAAAAATACCCGTGAATTCTATTTAATGTCCAATTCTGTGTGGGGAAAAAAGAATATTTTCCTAATTGTATATTTATATCCCTCAACAAGTGTTAATCTAACAATTCTGGCTTTATAACTTATTTTTAGGGCTGAGCAAAGATCAATTGTGATTAATTGCACCCAAAATAAAAGTTTGTTTTGACCTAGTATTTATGTGTATATTATACACACTCACCGGTCACTTTATTAGGTACACCAGTCCTCGTTAACAAATTTCTAATCAGCCATTCAAATGGCACCAACTCATTTAGGCATGTAGACATGGTCAAGACGATCTGCTGCAGTTCCAACCGAGCATTAGAACAGGGAAGAAAGGGGATTTAAGTGACTTTGAACATGGCATGGTTGTTCGTGCCAGACGAACTGGTCTGAGTATTTCAGATGCTGATCTACTGGGATTTTCACGTACAACCATCTCTAGGGTTTACAGAGAATGGTCAGAAAAAGAGAAAATATCCAGTGAGCGGCAGTTCTGTGGGCGCAAATGCCTTGTTGATGCCAGAGGTCAGAGGAGAATGGCCAGACTGGTTCAAGCTGATAGAATGGCAACAGTAACTCAAATGGCCCGTTTCCACTGAGTGGTACGGTACGGTACGCATCGGTTCGGTACGCTTTTATGGCCGTTTCCACTGTCAAAAGCGTACAGAACAGAACCGATGACCAATTTTTTGGCACCCTTTCGAAAGGGTACCAAAGACGAGAAAGGGTACTAAAAGGTGGAGCTACACGCGCAGCTGAACGCTGATTGGTTTACAGAGATACGTCACGATCTCGTGGAGCTAGCCAGAATCAAAACAATGGAGCCGCCATGTTTTTAAATGCACAGCCGAGACAACTATATGCTTTATAATAATGATACATGGATGGCCCGGGCTCAAAACAAACCTTGTCGTTGTCTTGATGAACAGCCACAAAGCCAAGAATCTGCCGTGTCCTGTTGTTGTTTTATGAGGCCGTCTAAAAGTCTAAAAGTGCGAGCGGTTTTTCGCTTTCTCCAGGGAGTCCGCGATTGCGTCAAGATTTGATATAACGAACTTCTTTAGCTGACAATAATAACGTGTATGTGTGATTAATGAAACGTCTTCGACATCTGATCCATTCAGAAAGAAAAGGACAAACGCGAGAGTGAAGCGCGGAAAAAAGGAGCCCGACAGGATTACAAGGATTCCCGACAGGAGCAAATAGTTTCAGCAACCTGAACAATCTGCCATGTTTATCATCACCTTTTGGACTATTATGAACTCGGAATGACGGAAATTCTCTCTAACAGAGGCTACATGTGCTGGGGAAGATAACAGACACAGATGAGAGGTTAGCTCTAACTGTGGGCTATATGTTGCGTGTTGTTTTTGAACTGAAATAAGGACTAAATGTATGCTGTGAGTAGTTTATCTGTAAGTGGTAACATATCGGAGACTGTAAGGGTCTGTATGTGTTCATATATGTTGCATTTATTTATTTATTTTATATAATTGCAGACGTTACAGTATGCTGTCACACTGTCATTGATCTGCAGTTATAATCAAGTCATGTTCATAGAAATGTTAGTAATAAACATTTATAAACAAGTATTAATATGTTTAAAGCATTTGTTTTGTTAGAAGAGCTTCTTATATAATGTGAACGACCTGTACAGCTTTACTGTAGACATTTATTCGAGCGAAAATGACGTTGACTGAAACTCTCTGTAGTACACCACGCCCACCAAAAGGGTACCCTTTGTAGTGGAAACGCAAGCTTGATAAAGGTGACCCGTACCGACCCGAACCGTACCGTACTGTACCACTCAGTGGAAACGAGCCAAAACATCCACTCGTTACAACCGAGGTATGCAGAAGAGCATCTCTGAACACACAACACATCCAACCTTGAGCCGGATAGGCTACAGCAGCAGAAGACAACACCGGGGGCCACTCCTGTCAGCTAAGAACAAGAAACTGAGGCTACAATTTGCACAGGCTCACAATACTGACATTAGAAGACTGGAAAAACGTTGCCTGGTCTGATGAGTCTCGATTTCTGCTGCAAAATTAGGATGGTAGGATCAGAATTTGGCATCAACAACATGAAAGCATGGATCCATCCTATCTTGTATCAACAGTTCAGGCTGATGGTGGTGGTGTAATGGTGATGGGGAAATTGTCTTTGCACACTTTGGGCCCATTAGTACCAGTTGAGCATCATGTTAACGCCACAGCCTAGAGTATTGTTGCTGACCATGTTCATCCCTTTATGACCACAGTGAACCCATCTTATGATGGCTACTTCCAGCGAGATAATGCACCATGTCATAAAGCACAAATCATCTCAGACTATGACAATAAGTTCTCAAATGGTCTCCACAGTCACCAGTTCTCAATTTAATAGAGCACATTTTGGATGTGGTGGAACGGGAAATTTGCATCATGGATGTGCAGTCGACAAATCTGCAGCAACTGCATGATGCTATCATGTCAATATGGGCCAAAATCTCTGAGGAATATTTCCAGTACCTTGTTGAATCTATGCCACAAAGGATTAAAGCAGTTCTGAAGGCAAAAGAGGGTCCAACCCAGTACTACAAAGGTGTACCTAATAAAGTGACCGGTCAGCTGCTCAAAAAATAAAGAGAACACTTAAACAACACAGTGTAACTCCAACTGTTCCCTTTATTTCTTTGAGCAGTATTTTTATTATGTATATGTGATACACGCACAAACAAAACTATACAAAATTATCACTAAAATGGTTTCTAAAATTGTCAAACAGCTCGGTGAAGGTTTAGAGCTGTAAATCAATACCTCCATATACCCTTTTAACCTCAGATTTATAGATGTATTTATCAATTTCCTTATCTTGCTATTTGCATAATTATGTCTGATAAACAACTTTATGATGGCAGCTGAGGTGAAATATTTTCTCATCTTTTTTACTTCAATCAACACCCCGTGTAACACATTTCCTGATATCACACTGGCATTTAGAGCATCGGGTGAATGAAAAGCAATAATTCCATTTTCTGCAGGCTCATTCATATGGTTTTTGCAGTAGCCCGTGGGGGTCAGCTGAGATGAAACGACATGATGCTGGACATTATTTTATCGCACAAAGAAACAAAAATGTGGAGAATGTGCCCACTGCTCAAAGACACCGATTATTTTCTGTACGATGGGCTGTTGTGGATGAACATCCACCATAAAACCTTTACAGCAAACTGATCCCATTTAAATGGACCTTTTAGACTGAGCAGAAACCAGCTGGCTGGGAGGAGGACATAAAGGCTTTTATAGAAGACATTAAAGGGTTAAAGATAGCCCTTTCCACTTCCTCTTTCTTATACAAGTCTTTCTGATGCACTCTCTGGATTTCACAACAAATGAATTAGGCCTGAGGTCAGGATTGCTTTTCATTTTCCCTTAATTTGCCAAATTTCATACTTTTCCAGACTCAGATTTTCAGACATCTGATCATTTATCTCACTATATTCTGATTATGTGCTGTGTTGCCAAATATACTGTTAAAAATAAAGGTTCTCCTTGGCATTGAAGATACTATGAAGGCAAGGCAAGTTAATTTATATAGCACAATTCATACACAATGGTAATTCAAAGGGCTTGATCTAACATCTATTGAACATTCTCATAAAAGGTTCTTTATAGTGAAAAAAATGTCTAGATTTTTTAAATGTACTTTAGACTAAAAAACAGCTCTTTCAAGAATTGATCAGTGAAAGATTCTTTGTGAGCTAAAAACTGTGTAATTGGAGGAAGGTACAACTACATTAAGACCAACTATTGATAATTATGATAATTTAGGCAACAATATGATAATTATAAAAAAAGAGATTAAGCTTTCAAGGACTGCATACATTTTAAATATTATCAATCATAATGGTCCTTTTGTAACATTTAGATTTTATGCAGGTTTCTGTTGATGAATTTATATGATTTAGCCACTAAATTAAAAAGTTACAAATTGCTGTGAGATCGTGTTGGGTTTCGTAGGCTCTAACAATATTTGCTGAAATACAACTATTTTGAGGTAACTATTTGGGTTAAAAAAAATCTAAATATTGAGAAAATCACAAGTATCAGTTTTCCAAATTAAGTTCTTAGAAATGCATTTATAAAATTAGGTTTTGATATTTTTACAAAGTGTCTTCCTGGAACCTGATCTTTACTTAATATTCTAATAATTTAAGGCATTTAAAAAATCTGTAATTTTGTTGGTTATTCATTTAAACTTAAGACAGCAACTTAAGACTAATGTTTTGTGGTCCAGAGTCACATATATTAAACATTAAAAGTATTGTCAATAATTAAATTTATTTAGAAAATAAAATCTTATAATCTAAATATTGGCAGAATATTGTATCCTTAATAATAATGTTAATAATATACTATACATCTACTGATAAAATAATTTATTATCAAGCATTCACTCTCTATTCAAGCTCTCTGTCACGATCACACAATAGATCAAACAATAGACACGAAAACACAATAGATCGCTGGAAAACACTCACAAGCGTTGACGGACTACAAATCCACCATTTCATGGACTACAACTCCATACATGCACTCCGCTCACACACATGTTCCTGATCCTACTGATTGCACACACACCACTGGAGGATTGTCAAAAACTGATTACACACACTATTTAAGCAGCACAAACACACACTATGTTGCTGAGTCTTGTTATCTGTTTAAGTGACATTACAACGCGGTTTCCTGGTTGGGTTTCCTGTGTTTTGATCCTCGCCTTGGTTATCTGTGTATTCCTGTCTGCTGCCTGCCTCTGACCATTTGCCTGCTATTTTGACTAAGACTCTGGATTGCCCGTATACATCTGTTTGCTCCTGTGTTGATCATTGCTTGCCTGACCATCCTGTTAATAAAACCCTGCATATGAATCCTCACCTCCGTTGTCAGTGTCACATCCCTGATTACACACACAAAGTATTCACGCCTTTAAAATTATTTGACACTATTTTCAACATATAAAGCAAACAATACAGATATCTGTAAATAGTTTATTTTCTATTAGGGCTGAGCAATAAAATCGGTATTGATATTTCAATAATATTGATAAAATATTGATAAAAAAAAAGTTTGGTGTGAAGTTTCTGTATGAAGGCTATAGTTTTATTAAAATGTAGCTGCTGAGCGCACACCTTGGAAGGAATATCAATAATCTTAGGATGTAAGTTTGCCATTTCCAATGGAGGCATGCTATTTGCAAGACGCGCACATGTTGTGTAAGTGGCGCACATGTGATGCGCAGGCTTTTTTTCTAGGTACATTTAGTTAAAAAACATCTAAACTTTTCAGAATACCGCGAGCGCACCACGATTCATGTAAGTATAACTAACCAATCTGGGGTGCGTTTCCCAAACAACAACGTAACTCGCGGCTGAACTATCAAAGTATGATGCATCGTTTGGAAAAAGAATGATGTAGTGATGAGTGTTTCCCAAAATCAGTAGTTTCTCTGTCGCAGATTTGTCGTTTGAACCACGTTAGTTATAACGTAAAACGCCTCTAATGATGCTCTAAACAGGGTGGTAACAACTTCTTTAGAGAAGAACCCCACAATTTTTTTGTGCAAATTATATTGTTTTACACGCACATGCATTTAAAAAAAATCCAATATTAGTTTTGGTAAAAACATGCACTCGTTTTTCATATTAATTGAAATGAAAAAGGAAAACTGCACATATATGGCCTATGTTTCCTTTACCACTATTATTGAGAATTTTACATATTCTATTCTAAAACATAAAATCAGATTTGATTATCATAATTTGTTTTGTTTACAGAGTTTGAGGTTTACTGTATTATTATTATTGACACCTTACAGATGTTGATCTACCTTTACAATTGCACACACTTTGTAACATTTTATCAAGTTTAACATTCTTTTTAACACTTATGTTTATTTTATTATAGAGAGATCAGATATTTTTGTTTAGATATTTTTGTTTTAGACTGTTATTTGCCTAAGTAATGTTGGTAAATTAAAATAAAGTAAATGTTTTGTTAAACAATATTCAATAATTATCGATATTGAATGATATGAAACATGATGTTGTAATAATTTTTTTTGCAATATCGCCCAGCCCTCTTTTCTTTGGTGCAGTATAGATTCGCTAACATTCACTGAATGTGGCTTGCTTGATAAAAACTAAATGTAAAATGATTTATATATTGACCTCTGACACATCAGTTTGACACTGAAACAACACCAAACATAAAATATTTTTCCATGTTCTATTTTCCTTTTTCTAGATTTTATTTGTATTTTTTTTACTGTAAAGTGAGGTGGTATTATCCTTAACAGACGAACCGCTCTTTAATAAGAGCATCAAAATCACCTATCAAAGACTCATGCTGCTATAAAGAATTTATTAATCAAAGTTTTAAATACCTCTCTTTTCAACATAAACCAAGTTACACATAATGCGGAGAGTAGCAAATGGCAGTTATACAGGTTAAAGGATTGGTGCCTAATCACATCAAACACTGCCCTTGAGGTCAGTTTGATAACAGTAACACTGTGTTAACACTGAGATAGGACACTAAATTCCAGATCATTTTCTTTTAGTCTTTAATTTTTCATCCCATAATCTGTTAATTAATTGTATAAGAGATGATTATCGGATATTTCGCATGACATTACTGAAATGCCTGATCAAGAATCACAGAGCAAGCAAAGCAAACATACTCTAACTCTAAACACTCAAAGGGAAGAAGAATAAAAAGGTATTTACAAATCAATCGCAGTAGTATATGTGAAGCTTTTCAGAGCACAACGTCTATGCTTGTGGACCCATGGGTTACACAGGCCACAATAGCATAATACTATTAGGTTTCAGCTTGTGTCACAGGATATTGTAACTTTATACTTGATCGCTCTCTCTCAGGCAAAATATTTCGTTTAAGCTATTAGCCAGAACAGAGTGGTTGAACAAAATGCTACAAATACACTAGTAAAGATAACACATTTGTACACATTGTAATACAAAGGTACCCATACTTGGAGGGTTCATATTGGTACCTCAAAAGTATATTAATAGCCTAAAATTTAAAGAAAAAACACTTTTGTACTTTTTAGATACTAATATGTACCCTTGAGGTATTAACATGGACCTTTTAGGCACAAATTTGTACCTTTTCAAAAGGTGCCACCCCAGTGACAGCTTGCGTAGTGTATATGTATGAAAAGTACTACAGCTAGTGCAGTCAAAATATAATTTATGAGTAAAATAAAATCTTAATATGATCTAAACTTGATGAGGACACAAATGTTATCAAATTCAGATTTTAAAAACTAAACTACCACATATCTTGTCACTTTTTTGTTGGAAAAACTGCCAGTGTGTCTGCAGAGTACAGCTGGACCCGTCTTAAATGAAGCACTCGTGACCTGAGGATCAAAGCTTCATTTAATGACACAATTAAATTAAATGGAGCATAAATAAACAGATGTGTGGGACAGATGTTGAAGGTTATTCGCTGCAGTTATTGGGATGAAAACTAATAGATTGTGTAATCCAAAAGTCCCTTTTGTTTGCGTTACTGGAGCATTGTGTCTCCCATTAACAAAGCTTGCACACAATAGTGCAGCATTCAGAAGTGCTAAAGGTCTCTGTCTCCACCCAGGCCAACACTATATTCTGCCCAACTGATAAGACTCTCTGTCTAAATGAATTTCCTTTGACTGTATACTCTCATTAGTATCCTTCCTTTCAACTGTCTAGCATCAGATATCAAGTTTTTCTTTTCTTTGAAAAGGTCAGTTTATTTTTCTTCCTTTGTTAGCGTTCTTCCTGCTGCACTGGTGCTGTTCTTGGGTTAAATCCAGCTCTTGAAACTGCTAAAAACATATTCTGTTTGTGAAAAACAACATTTTTGTTACTTAGAAAACCCATCTACACATTTTATGTGAAGGTTGGTTCACACCCAACTGACATTTCTGTCTTTATTTGCCTATCTCTGTGTCGTTCAAAAAATAAGAATTAAAAATTTGTTTATTTTCAGTACACAAATGAAGGTGTTTTACTTAAATCTAAGAGTGCAATTAAATCCACTGCAATAAAAAACACTGTTCAAAGTACTGCACTGTATACATTACACTTCTAATGTTTTTTTTTTAAGATTGACCAAAAGCATTTACAATTTATTAAGCCATACTGTAAATGCAACCTAAAGCTTCCCAGCAAACAATTTTGTGTTTAACAGACGTCTAATAGACCTCTAAACGTAGACAGCTTGGCTAAAACAAAGCTAAACTTGGGCTGTCAGTGAAAATCTAATAGACATCTAAGAACAGCCAAAAACTATCAAATAGACAGATTAGACAGACTTTATATGTAGTCATTAATTTGTTTATTTGATGACTAGTCTTTTAGACGTCTATTAGATTTTCACTGACAAATTTAGCCTTGTTTTAGCCAAGACGACTATAAACTAAAAATGCTTGCTGGGTTGGTACATATTGCCTTATGTTTTGATTCTGTTTTGAAGTCAGTGCTGGGAAAGCCTGTCTTGTATATTAAATTGCACTACTAAGAAAGATTCATGTTTTTATTTTATTTTGAGAATGAGTAAAGAGGATATTGGACTATCATATCGTCAGGTCAAGCTGGCAAGCATATTATTAGTTGTGGTTTGTAAACATCAGCCAATTTATTTAAATATGAATTATTAATGTATTATCATGTTTTAATTTAATTCCAACTGTATCAACACATTTTGGATTTTAATCTTAATAAAGACTTCACTACTTATAAAATAAGTTTAGTCTAATCATGTTTAGTTCATTTTAATCATGTTTATAAAGCAGCAGGTGATCTTTTATCCGCTGTAAAAATGCAGGTTTCCACACAATTTATTAATTTTGTCCCAACACAAATCGATTAAATATACTTAATACATTTAAATAAATTGGACTTAAAACAATTAGGTTTTCCCAGATAGTATCAATGAATGTGTTGCTTCAGCTCATTTTAAACAAGCAGCAAAAACATTTTGGAGTGTTTGTAAATTAAAACATAAATTAATTTACAGTGAATCTTATGTTCACTAATTAATGTTTATACAAGAATAAAAACAAGTAAAAATGTTCACTACATAAAGACACAAGGCCTCTTCAGATGAAAAAACATGATTACTATTTATTTTTTATTCCTTTATGAACAATGAAGCGAGTTTTGGCTAAACTTCATTTGTGTTCAAAAATCGACTAATCTTAATTTGTGTTCAGAAAATGAACTAGTCTTATGGACTTAAACAAGTACATGATGACAGTTTATTATTTTGGAGTGAGCTAACCCTTTTATGTACCATTATTAACAACAGTGTACAAAAATTGAATTCAAACAAATGTTTCCTACGTAGAAAATGTTATCATTTGCATTAGAGAGACCTGTGGCATGGTTTGTTTTACTAAAAGAATGTTATACTTCTTAATGAAGGACAATGATAAAGCAAAGTATCACTACATGAAATGGATGTGTGCTGATTTTCATCTATTCCACTTTTTAAATCACCACGTTATTAGTCTATCTGTGATCATGTAACTTACACTATGAGCCTTGGCTATACCTCACAAGATGATAAGCCACTGTGATCAACCTTATAAAAGGTATTTCAGGACCTGGGAGATCATGAAGGAGAATAGAGACATGAATGGATCTTCAGAGAGTGGCATCAGATAACAGGGTCAGAAAAATAAATGGAGCCCTGGGAGCTGTTTGAGTCTTTTGAATGATCTGCAGATGAAGGCACTGGCGCGACAAATAATGAGGGCATCGTTTGGGCACGCTGTAAAAGTGGCACAAATTCACACTGACTTTTCTGCAGCAGTTTCACTTTGTTTTAATTTTGTGCATAGAAGAAAAGAATTAAGTGGTTTTGCCATACAAAGGCAAAAAGGAAGCAACTGGACATGATAATCTAACTGAATTTTGGGTGAAACTGGATCTCAGACTATAGTCTGTACTGTAAGTGGAGAGTAAACGTTTATATCAAATCCATCACAATTCAGTCAAATGCATTTGAGCTTTTTTCTACAATTTCAGCACCGGATTAGTCACTGCCTTTGCATGACTGTAAGAATTTGTATTTCAAGAATTTAATATAGTTAATTTTCATTTCAAATACAAGTAAGACTTTCCCAAAGTTACATTTTTAATTCTTGTAATTGTATGCTGATTAGATCACTGCAATAAGACCCTGCTCAAGAAGAGAACTATTAAGTTCTTATTTGCACCGTGTTGTCAGATTTAACAAGCGTATGTGTGTGCGCGAGAGAGAGATGTGAAAGGCAGAGATGTTTTTTTATATGAGTGTATGCATGAGATGCAGTGTGCTTGATGTCATCATGTTGAATACACGTTTTAGCAAATCAAATGAGTTAAACATCACGAATATCCATTTAAGCGCAGAAAAAGATCAACAACAACAACGAAAACAAACGACGTGCTCGGGGTCGCCTTTTACGCAGCGCATTCTATACATTTGAGTGACATTTGAAAGCTGTGCTGCTGTCCATACATAAATACCTTGTGTTTGCCAGCCCGATTTTTCTTCTCCTCCTTGTCGTGGGGCTCTGGCCACAGTTGACTGCTGGAGCCGTAAGGGGGGCTGCTGGCTTCACTACTAGACACGGACGAGTTTCTCTCCAGCGCGCGCTCGCATCGATACGGCTGACAGAGCGCGATTTTCCCCTCCTGGTACCTGCTGTCTCGGTCACTGTGCTGCTGCTGCTGGAGGCTGTGCTCCTGCGCACGAGCCTGCTGATGCTGATGCTGCAACAGCGGCGCCTGCTTGTTTCTGCACACTTGCCCCGATCCGCCGATGCAGTAGTTGATCGGCAAGCTGCTGCCCAACAGTAACTGAGCCTGAGGCTCAATTAATTGCCTCTCCTTCTCGGCTTCCTCGCGCGCATTTATGTGTCCTTGACCAGAGTTTGGCAAGAGTGGCTCAAAGGAGGGGTTCCTTTGTTGATTATAACAAGGTTGCTGCAGCAACTGGTATTGGTCTCGACGCCCCCCCTCCCCGACGCGACGCTGTACGATGTCTTGTTTGTAATTAGCACTCTTTTGGCGCGTATCCCGCGTATCAGAAATGTGCGAAGGCAGAGGCGGCGGCAGCAGTTCAGATGGGGAGGGCTGCGGGGAAACGGAAGATCTCTGCTGAGGAGAATGGCTCCCCTCTGAATGACACTGATAGCCAGATGAGGCCCCTGGAAACGGATGCGGCAGGTTGTCGTAAGGCTGACGGTCGGTGCGCGCTCCCTGCGCGAGGCTGCAGTGGCCGGTCAAAGGCAGGCACTCGTCGTTCCTGGTGCCGCGGTCCGGACAGGACTGTACATGTCGGTTGTTATGTGAGGAGGTGGATCGCTCCTTTATCGATGGCGGTGGGGGCGGCAGACTAAAGAGCGGGGCGACTGGACGAGATGCTTCTTTTGGACTGTCACGAGCGTCCGCGTCGTTGCTGTGCTGCTGGTGGACAGCTCCCGCGTGCCGATGCCGCATCCCCTCAATATCCGCGTCTTGTTGTGGTTGCTCCTTTGCCTTGTAAAGCACCGACACCCATTCATTGCGATGTGCCCCAAAAGAACCGAGCTGCCTCGTTTCATTGGTGGACTCGAGCAAGACCTGCCTTGTGACGTAATCGCCGAGATGAACGCCGCCCTCGTGTGAAAACCGCTTTATGTTTACAGTGGATAAGATTAAACCTGAGATGCGAATTGGGTATTAGCAAGGTCATGCGCGCGTCGAAAACTCAATGTCTTGTCAAGATTGACATTTTCAAGCCTGTGCCATTGCAGGTCAATTAAAAAAAAGAACGAGCATCAAATACTTGCGGAACAGGTGCACCGCTGGAAGAAATGGCTTATGTTGTGATGGCGTAATGTGTTGAGTTAAAGACAATAAAGCAGTATCATTCGCGCATATTAGGTAGCCTACCTACAGGACGACTGCGAGTCTAAACTAGCCTGTGAACTAGCCTCTTAAAATAAAGATTGTTTATATCCATTTAGATTTCATCAATAATATTTACCGTCAACGATGAGTCTTTTCCGTGTGAAAATGGTTTGTTAGATTATTAGAATATTCGTTAACTGATCCCTGAAAGGTGATTTGAGGAAGCCAAAATTATTCCTCTATAGGCATCACTCAATGAAACAAAAATAACTTTATATAAGGGTTTTAATTATCTGGATGTTTAAATGGTTTAAAACATTTCAATTCAAAGCTATTGAATAAAGAGGCATGATCTGTTAAATTGAGTATATGTACCTTTGCCTACAAGCAGTATTGGCTGGAGTACACACGTTTTGTTTTGTTTTTTTTAGAAAAAATGTGTATCTCTTGTAGAATTTTCTTTATTACTTTGTAGTATTTTATTAATTTCTGTAAAATTTGCATCACCAAATTTACTAAAATGTACATGCTTACCATGTAAAAATAAATGTAACAAAACAAATAGTAAAAAAAATAATAATAAAAATCTCATCTCTGCTTCTTGCACCACTAACACACTTTGGTCTACAATGCCATTCGTCTAATCAATCAAATTTGTGACCGGAACCGACTGTTTTATAATGTGGAATCAATCAAACCTGAAAAACACAAGGACAAATAATAAATAATAGCTTTTCGGTTAAACACATGGTGCTCTGATAGTGGTACACACATGGACACACACTTATCAAAAACAGTTCAGTGGATTATTTAGGAATAAAATGTATATGCTAATTTGACAAAGCTGGCTAGCAGCAAAAGATGAAGTGTATATCTTTTGTAAAAATATAATGTGCAATATGTAGTCTTGTATCATTGAATAAGTTCTTAACATACTCCAGCTTGTGCAATAAAAGGGATGAGTGTCATTTTCAGTCATGATCATTTTATAATGTTCAATTGACTGTCAATTCATCATTTGTGAATGCACAGGTATACATTTGCTCACTGATATCAATGAATGAAGGTGAGTGTTAGAAAAAATGAGCATCAGGTTTCTCAACAAAGATAAAAATTCTACCTACAGTCCCATAAAACAACTACTAAATGAAAACCAGCTCAATAGTCAGAATTTACTCTTATAAAAAGGCAGATGTAAAAATCCCCAAACAGCTACAACAAAATAATAATAAAATAGGTTAATATTATTGGCAGATATCTACTACTACAACAGACACCCTGATAATAGCTGCATTAATAAAACGGAAACTCATTCCTGGTTAGGCATGGGACAATAATCATTTTCAAGGTTTACTGCGATTTGGAAAAGCAAGGTTTTAAAACGCCAAAGATTTTCTTTTTTACCGTTCCTAATGTATATGTGAGGGGTTTTTTTTGTATGTTTTTTACAATTATTTTATTTAGTTTTTTAGGGCAACAGTGTATCCAGCAGTAAAGGAGCCTCTAAATCAAAAGTTACTGGTCAGCACACAAATCAGCAAACATTTGAGAAGCAAATTGCTTCTAAACCAACATCCTATGCTGCTATGTGCATCATATGTGCTATGCACCTAAACAGTGCAGTAATTTTACTTTATATCCAAATAAAAGAAAGATATCCCAAGATGCCTTTTCAAGTTGTAAAGAAATCTGTGTTTTGTAAACTAATGAAGACAGCAGAGGTCAGTGATTTATTTGAATGATTTAACCTGACATCCTTATTGTTTCAAAATATTTTTAATGTTTCTCAAAATAAAATATATTATGTTCAAAGGGGAAAAAAGTTGTTGATTTTCACCCAGATATTTTAAAAGAATATATTTTAGAGCAGTAATAAAACCATGATATTTTTTATCCAAGGTATTTACCGTCAGAATCTTATATACCGGCCCATGCTTATTCCTGGTATACAAAAAATATATATATATCAGTAAAATAAGAAACTGCATAATTACCCTAACTGTTTTAATATCTTAATACTTTAAATAGCCTAATGCTTTAATCTTTCAAGCTTTTGGATAAAAACACAACTTTCCAATGTTAAATCATATTAACTGAGCTTTAGTACATTTCAGATGTATTTTACAATCATTGTTCTGCATAATATTCTATTGCACAATTAATCTATTAATGGTGCAATTTTTTCTTTTTAAATGTCATTTATACATGGAACGTGGTTTATTTGGTTGATAATTAATTTACAGTACATTATAAAATGTATATCAAATATTAATGCTTAACATATACAACTGATGGTGTACATGATGATTTTGTTAAATTACATTAAATGAAGGTAAATTTCATAAATTGTGTTTCTAGTAGTATGTTTTGTTACATTTGGTCTTATGTTACATCTTCTTGTGTCTTCTTAATGTGCTGTGTCTTATTATGAAGGTGTTTTATCTTTGTGTACACTCTCAGAAATAAAGGCGTTGAGTTGTCACTGGAGTGGTACCTTTTCAAAAGGTACAAATTTGTACCTAAAAGGTCCATATTAATAACTTGAGGGTACATATTGGTACCTAAAAAGTACAAAAGTGTTCCTCTTAAAATTTGTAGGTACTAATATATACTTCTGAGGTACCAATATGGACCCTTTAAGTACAAATGTGTGCCTTATGAAAAGGTATCCCCCCTCCCCCCACCCCAGTGACAGCTCACCTACCTTTATTTCTGAGAGTGTAGATGACCCTGGGCACTTTCTATATAGCACACAAATCACAGCTTGTGAAAATGCATTTAATGAACATTTTTGGTGCGTTTATTTTTTCTTTTGCTACCTGCAATTATTTGGTGGATGTCAGTATAATAATGGAGTAAAACTGAAATAGCAGTAAGAGCGGTTAGATATTTTACTCTTTTTATTGTTGTACAATACAGTTTTATACTGTAAATTTTACATTTCTTTGCAAATAGCTTTTACATTTTTACTCTGTTTTTACAGAACTATTCTGCAACCACAGCAGCAAGTTTTATTTTTTTTAAACATCCAAATTCATGCATCAGTAAATTCACCTTAGTTTGAATTTATTTTAGTGACATTTTTAGTAATTACATAGAGAAGAATTTATCAGACAAGGTCAATTTACTGTACTGTAACAGAAAACAGAATATTACAGCCTGCTTATCAAAATGTAACCAGCAACTCTCTCTCTCTCTCTCTCTCTCTCTCTCTCTCTCTCTCTCGCTCTGTCTCTCATGCTTTCACCCCAAAAAACAAACATACGCAATGCTTGAAATGCCCCTAATTTGAATAAGAAACAACCAGACATTGCTGTCAAGAGTTTGCAATAGACACTACATGCAAAATTCAATATGCATCATGGTCCCTCGCACTTGATTGACTAAGAGACATTTCCTCTGAAGCACGCATCACAGGGCAATACAATCTATAGAACGCAATGTGGATGATACAACAAATCAGCTCTTTCACATGCAAGAATATTTTGAGGACAAATGAGGGACCTTAACTGAGCTGACAAGAGTCGTGATCCATAAAGATTATAAATTCCTAGTGGGAGAGGATGAGGTCCAGACTTCATTCACCAGACACGCTTGCTTTTTAAAACAAAAATTACACTGAATTCTCTCAATCACATATTGTACTTTTTATGCCAGTATAAAAAATAAATATATCAAGCTGAAATATGTTTTTTTAAATAGACAGCTTTGATGTAGCATTTGCATTGTAACTTGAATCATTTACAACCCTTTCAGCCTAGATCTGACACCCCGCCTGTTAAAATTGTATTAATTTAGATTTATTTTACATTTTGCAGCTGTCAAAAAAAATGAGAAGAGAATGCTTTTATATTGATCAGCTGCAGTATACGTGAAATAGACGAGTTATTAAAAGCACTATAAAATATATACAACAATATAAAAACAAAAAGGCAACACATTTGAGTGTAAGAAAAAAATTCCACCAGCTGTAATTATGAACATACATGTAGTAAATGGTGGCCGGATTTATAGAGGGGTGGTAGTGTGTGTCACATATTTTTCATCTTCTCTGACAAAGGTTGTGTCTATAAATGAAAGGGCAACATTAAGATAGGTCAGAATAAATCATCACAAAGATATGCTTCAAAGGCCTTGAGAAACCTTCTTTTATCACCTCTGGTCTGCCATTTTAAGGCTAATACTAACAGAGGAAACCACATGAAATAAAAAATGTGGGGTGGTGAGCTGTGGCATTAAAAACTTGCATGCTCAGTAAGTTACAGAATTTCTTACCTTACACTTCGCTCATCTTCATATGGATCCTGCTGAGCGCTCCTGACAATAACATCAGCACAATAAATGAAATAATATCAAATACTAAAATACACACGGAGCCAAACTACAAAGCAAGCGTAGTTTCCCCGAATAAAAGCGCATAGTCCTCCACACCGACAGAAATCCTCTTGTGTGGAGATTCTCGGTCTAGTGGCGGGCTTGCCCTCCAGCGCGTGAATATGCATGCGACCGATGGCGCGAGCGCGCTCCGTGTCTCCCCTTCACTTTCATCTCCTCATATTGAACGTTTGTCTCTTCAAAGGCATCTCAAACAGGAATCATTTTTTCTACAACACTTCCTTCGCAGTTAATTAGACTATACACTAATTGAGGGGGTGACAGAAAATATCCGCGCGAACGTGTGTTTCAGGAGTAGCGAACAGAATATTGATAGCAGGACCAACTCAGGACCGTCACGCCGTAGTATTGATCGAGAATCGTGAGAGGAGGGTTATATGACCCTGTGACGTGTTGTAAATTGATGGGGGGATCCCTGTGCTATTTTTAGACCCTGGTTGTTGAGAGACTAGCGGGGGTGGATGAACAGGGTGGGGGCTCGGGGGTTCCCGTGCACGCACAAACCGCAGCAAAATTGATCCTATAAAGATGCTCATGCAGGACTCGGAATGAAAGGATTCTTACATATGGACGCACCATTGATATAGAGACACCATTTTTATCTTATGAGGTCTATTGTTGATTATACATCCTCAAGGTTTTATAAATGCATGGAGCTACTGTAATTATATAACAAATGCATTGTGGTAGCACGTGGACAGACATGTTTTAGATGTAGTAGCATGTTTAGTGTGAGTAAAATATTAATTTGGGATTATTGGAATATCAATATCATGTTATTTGAATTGTGTTTTAAATGTACAATTTTATGCCACATTTTTTAGTATCATCGTCAACATGAAACTGCTGGTACATAACCTTAAAGGTTATACACACAGCTGCTGTTGGGAGTCTGTATTGTGCATGCTGGTAAATGTGCGCAGTGCAGGAGTGTGCGTTCGAAAACAAGCTCGACATCTCAGAAGAACGGACATCTTGCGCTTGTTTGCAGCCTGACAGAGTTTTACTTTTTAATCTGGAGACAACTATGCACAAGCAATCAACATTCATTTATTAATTTTCTTTTCAGCTTAGTCCCTTTATTAATCAGGGGTCACACAGTGGAATGAACTGCCAACTTATCCAGCATATGTTTTACGCAGTGGATGCTCTTCCAGCTGCAACCTATTACTTCGAAACACCCATACACTCTCACTCACACACATACACTACGTCCAATTTAGCATACCTAATTCACCAATAGAGCATGTCTTTGGACCCAGAGGAAACTGAGCAATCAACATTTGAATGGAAATTGTCAAATCCAGGCCCAGCCATTACAATATTCTGTTTGTGGTCTAATCAGAGAAATGCTGTCAATATTTCAGCACATTTCTTATCTTTCTTTATTAGGATGTGTTCATATTTGGCAGGTTTTAGTTTGGTCTAATTGCTCTGGTGAAAATTGTGCACTGAAAAGTGGCTCTTGGCTTGATTAAAATGTATGCAACATAGAGCAAGACATCTAAAACCCAAAAACATGCCATAATGAAAAAAGATGTTACTAATAAACGGACATTTGCGAACGCACATATAAATACGTTTCCTCATATTGATGATTATTTACTGAGGACATTGCATTATGCTGCTGGATGAATAGAGAAAGAAATTAGCAAAAAGATGTTATCTTTAGTCCCGAGGATGGTCACAATCATAAGAGCTGTGGATCAGGGTTTGCTTACAATGTGATGATCAAATGTCTCAACAAATCCAACCCACAATTCCAGGAAAACTGTCACTAAAAAAAAAAAACAGCTCAATAATTTTGTAAAAATTCCCAAATTACTGTTAACACTACAATAGTAATATTATAGGCATGGGATGATAACCGGTTTCGTGGTTTTATCGCGTTTTGGAAAAGCCAAGGTTTTAAAACCGAGAACAAGAGACAAAGCGTCCTGTGAGAAATGAGATGCTGCGTTCTTCCTGATCGTCACATGACCATTACACATTTTTTACGGGAAACTTTTTAAACATTACATCATTCATACAATGATTTCTTGGTTTTTTTCCCGTTTTCAATATATATATAACATGCACAAAAACCTTACAAATATACTTTGCAAAATACAAATAAAACAGATTTTAATACGAATTTCAGCAAATAAACACTCTTAATGTGTTTATGCCTTTATAAAGATTTTCATGATAATGTTTATTTTCACCATTTTTTTAGAGAAACTTCAGAGATAAATAAATTATATCTCTGAATATGTGATAAATCTATATAAAATGCTACGCTTCCCACCTCCTTTATTCAGTCGCAATGACTTCTGGGACTTCTAGAGCGAGTTCGGTGCTGAAGTCTGCATTGTTGTGTCCTCGATACTAAGAACACATTCGGGAATTTTTACGCGTCCTCTGTTCTTGCAGTCAGTTTTGGAACTGAACTTTGGTGGTTGATGATGACGTTACACGAGAACAGGAAGATGCAAGATCTTCTTGTACTTCTGAACACTGTATTAGAATAAGAATGGCAGAACTAACGCTGCATTAGAAGGTTTTACCTTGTGATACCAGTGTATTTACAGGGTAAATCCTCAGGAACTGTCCACTCAATATAAAGTGTAAAATGGTCACAAATTACTGTGTAATATATAAAACCTAAGCCTTTCTGCAACTGTTTAACAACAGCAAACTTCTGCCAAAAATGTATAAGTGTATATAGAAATATACAACCTTGTGTTTATATGCTGTTTTAAGTTAAACTGTAGAATAACATCAGTAATTCACATTAAGGGGGTAGTTTACCACATATTGTGTTATTAATGTCCTGTTACACATTTGAACTTACGCATACTATTCAGTGGGTTGTTACATGTGTAGTGTAGTGTGTAGTACAAACACTTAAGTTACATACTACTTACACATCTAGTTACCATGTAAGTTTACAGGTATAAGCGACACTTAACATAAAGTGGGACCATACCGGCCCATGTTTATTATAGACTGACATCTACTACAACATGAAGTCTATGGTCTTATGAAGTGAAACCTTGGGAATTCAGGCAATTGGAAAAGGACGTCTAAACAAACCAAATTGAACATGATATCACAAAATGTGACCAATTTTTTTCTCATCCTAGTCACATTGTTGCTGACAGTTCAATACAGGTTTGGACTAAAAATAATAAATCAAGAGAACCGAACAACAAGTGTGAAACAATGTAACTTATACAGTGGTGTAAAGTACTTCAGTGTTGATGTCACATCCCAGGCTCGTTCCTGCTGCTCCGTTTACCATTCTCTCTCACTATTATGTTCCCTTAGCAACAACAATCCCTCCCCATCTCCTGCCATCTCTCATCACCCCGAACACTCTCACCTGAGTACTAATTGTACACACTTGCACCTACTATCACCATTCTCCATATAACCTCAGCGATACCAGTCAGTCACTGGCTGGAATCTATGTCAGATGGTTCACCTTACCTTCTCTCTGACTCGCCTTCTTCCGTGGATGTTTCCCCTCTCCAGTGAATGTTTCTCCTGTGGACGTTTCTCTCAAACCTGTGGATGAACAAGCTATCATGAAGGAAAGTGACTTTATGCTATATGTCTGACTAAAGCCCCATGTTTACATCGTAATTTACATTCCATCTGCTCATCTGCAAGATTATCACTTACCCACTTCTCCTGTTTATAAATCCACTGCTTGTTTAAATAAATTGATGAAAAGAGATAACCTTCCTTGTCCTCATTGTGTGACCGTGACAGTTGAAAACCAAGCAAAACTCTTCTTTTTTTTCAATTGTCTTTAAGTAAATTAGAAACCTTTGTGTGTGAGGTTTGCCCAGGAGCCATAATTTGACATGAGCTGCTTGTCACTTAAAACACAATTTAATGGGATTCCTTTGTTTGTGTTAATCAACCTCAAAGTGACTTTAAAGAGGGTGCAAACACTGTGAAGGGGAAACAGCCCGGGTGCCTGCCTGATGAGGCTGGGATCGAAATTGAAGTCAGTCAGATGTTAACATCACTGCACCAGAATAAGCCAAATGTTCAGGTTGTTTATTTGATAATAATGCCATTTTGACTGAAGCTCTTACTCCTTTTAGTGAAGACACTCACTGAATCAGAAGACAATCTGCTTGTTAAGTGTGACGTCACTCAAAGCAGCTTCCGGGTTCAAGCATTCTATAAAAACTGTATGGGGAGACATCAAATGCTATTAATAAGCATTTACAAAGTGATGTGTGTGTGTGTGTGTGTGTGTGTGTGTGTGTGTGTGTGTGTGTGTGTGTGTGTGTGTGTGTGTGTGTGTGTGTGTGTGTGTGTGTGTGTGTGTGTGTATATATATATGCCTAGTATCCAATAGCCAGAATGTAATACATTTTTTATAAATTGTTAAAATTATTGGTGTCTGTGATGCAGAAAGTCCAGAGACTGATGTGTACACCCTGATTTTTAAATAAATTCACTTTAATGTGTGATGTGACCTAAAAAGTGCTCAAAAACAAATATTTTCTCAATTCAAATGAGTAGCAGCTTGGACCCGAAAACAGTATTCCATACGTCACGACTTAACAAGCAGATAGCGATTACATTTATGTCTAGTCCTGATAATGCATAGTGAGGAAAAGAAGACCTCATGCATGACTTCTGCACAGTGTTAGGCAGGTGGATTTCAGTGTCATGGTTGGTGTTCTCTTTTTTTGTGTGGAATTATACTCTCATTCTCCTCACATAAAGCCTCAATGCCAGTAATACTCTAATTTTTGGAGCGAAATCTGCTTTCACGCAAGATTATGTGAATGTACTGCGCAGGAATTCATAAGGTCCTAATTAAGCTCTCTCCATGACTTTCACAGCCCACCTGAAGGAGAATGAGAGTCACCCATCTTAAAATTCCCCTCTATGGAGTAGAAAGCACTCAGGAACAAGTCATTGTCAATGCTCAATGTCAGCAATTGAAGGGAGCTATTGACAGACAGTCTTGTTTTATGGGTTGATGTTTTTTATGCAGTATCTAGCCTAACAGGGATAGTTCTCCCAAGGATTAAACTTCCTATTAATTGACACACCTTTAGGCTATCCAAGATATAGATGTTTTTTTTTCTTTACTGGATTTTAAAGAGAGTACGTTTTTGCTGACAATGAGGTTTATGGTCTTATGAAGTGACATTATCTACAAGAAGAAGCATTATCTACAGCACTTTCATCCAAAGCTTTTGCAAACAAACCTTAGTGTGTTAACAACAGTCTATAGCTCTAACTTCCAGTCACATAATAACATACGTTTGAGAGTTTCCTTGGCTGTGTTATGAATCATTTTCTTGCTGAAATGTCCACCCTGGTTTCATCTTCATCCTGATAATGTAGATGTTGGACTGAAGCATGCTAATATTAATATTCAATAATGAAGGGCAGAGGGTTGCTGATTAACTACTGAGAGATTTCAGCTGCTGTCTGGGCTTTCACTGCCTTTCTACACCTCCCTTTCTTCATGTGTTCAATACTTTTTCCTTTTGTCATTTCATTCTATTACACATAACTTCATTTGTACACTAATTAGATTTGTTTTCTTTGCATATATGGATTTCTTTGGTTGTTACCAACATCTGGGGAAAATTTCAAGGCAACAGCACCTTAGAAATATGACGTGTTGAATACTTATTTTCCCTGCTGTATATGCGCAGGTCCAATCTCACACAAGCTGTTTTTACTACAGACAGGGAGGAATGCACTGGTAAATATTGACTTGCATTTTATGAATCTTTAAGGTCAGCAGTCAGCTAAAATCGTCTTTAATGTTCTACTGAAGAGCAAAATAGGTCACCTACGTCTTGGATGGCCCAAGGTTGAGTAAATTAACAGCAAATCTTTATTTTTAGTTGAATTATACCAACAGTAAATGTAAATTTCTATGTGGATGCTCTGCATAGAGGATCTGAAGACCATCATCAATCAGGTTGCATTAGATTTTTTTCCATCATTTTGGCTATTTCGTACAGTGGCCAAGAGAGCTTAACGTGCTGTAATTTAAGAAAACACATGCAATTACAAAAAACACCACCAAATTAAGAAAACATCTTCATCCATTGACAGCACACGTGCTGCACAACACAAAAACAACAGAACACAACAGAAATGTTTCAAGTGGACACAAAAAACGTGATGGACACCGCTGTGCTGTGACTATTGTTCTGTAAAGTTGTAGGTGATCTTTGAATTCTTAAAATTTAAATCTTTGATTTTAACATCCTTATTCCCTTGTCTTTTGTATTTATTAGCCTAAATAACCACAACCTAAATAGCCAGGTCTGTCACATCTTAGGGTCCCCTTGAAAATTTTTCATTGTGTTCTGAACTATTTGAAAGTGTTGTGAGAAAATACAGCACATTTTCATAAAATGTTTGCGTTGTGAGAAAATGCAGTGCGTTTTGTTAATTTGTTTGCATTGTGTGATAATGCAGCACGCTTTTTTAATGTGTGTGTTGTGAGAAAATGCAGCGCATTTTATTATTTTGTTTGCATTGTGTGAAAATGCAGCGCGTTTTTTAATGTGTATGCGTTGTGAGAAAATGCAGCACGCTTTATTAATTTGTTTATGTTGTGTGAAAATGCAGTGCGTTTTATTAATCTGTTTGCATTGTGTGAAAATACAGCGCATTTTATTATTTTGTTTGCACTGTGAGAAAATGTAGTGCGTTTTATTATTTTGTTTGCATTGTGTGATAATGCAGCGCATTTTTTATGTGTATGCATTGTGAGAAAATGCAGCACGCTTTATTAATTTGTTTGCGTTGTGTAAAAATGCAGCCCGTTTTTAAATGTGTATGCGTTGTGAGAAATGTGAATGTGTAGCGCATTTGCAGTGTGTGATAATGCAATCATTTGGTTGTGTTGTGTTAAATGCAGTGTGTTTTATTAATTTGTTTGCATTGTGTGAAAATGCAGCACGTTCTTTTAAAAATCTGTTTGTGTTGTGCTGATTTGCAGCATGTGTGCTGTCAAACTGATAAAGATCGTTTCTCGATTTGCTGCCATTTTTTGTAATTGCATGTTTTCTTAAATTGCAGCACGTTAAGCTCTCTTGGCCACCATAATTTCGTTTTATATACATACTGTATGATGTTTAATAAATGTTAAACATGTTCATTTTAAAGATGGACACCTTAGGTATGAACATGAATCCACCCATATAATCTCTATACACTGACTTTATGAATAATTACTTCATAATCATGAACTATTTGTCAATTTGTATATTTTGTATTCTTTTAGTTACACTTAAAATATATTTAATATATCATGCTTCAAATCATAGCTGTTTCTTGCAGAAATCATATCATGAATGGCATTTTCATCAAGCTTTACTTCCTATTTACATTGTAGGCTAAACGTTTATCCCGTGCAACAACTGGAAGAGTCATCAGGTAATAACTGATGAGATGATTTTCAGCACTGTACCCCAGTAGCTTACTGCACTAATCTATAACATATGCATGCAAGACAGCATCCAATTAATATTAATGGATTGTGTTTTCTTGATTGCTGTAAGGGACCACACGTGGTGATCAAGTCTCGGTGGTGAAGCAGAGCCTATTAAGAGATCTCCTGCGAGGACATCCCTCACAGTGTGCGCACTATATAATTGCAACTACTGCTTGTCATAGTGTCAGGCAGCGAGCCAGTTTGTATATACAAATCAAAATCTTTGTTGAAATCAATGAGCTGCATTTTCTGCATTACACAGCAGCGATCTAAACTGGGCTCAGCACAGTTCAGCCCTCTGCTTGTTCTGCGAGGAGCCACTGAGGGAATACATGTGTGGAACAGGGATCTCCAGTGCTTAACACCGTCATTGGTGAAGCGCAAACGTTGCAGCGGCCTGTAATGGCGTTGCAGCTCAGCACCACTGCAGTACACCTCCACTGCAGCCTTAATTATGCATGGCAGCTGTAGTGAAAACACCCACTCACTCACAGGGGAAGTACAGGGGCAGGAAAGCAGATAAGAGGAGTGTAGAGTGGGAGTGGGTGAAGTCTGTTTGTGCTGCCGATGAGATGTAGGATTAAGAAAAACAGAGATCATATATGCTGATAAATTCTTTCAAATATAGCATCGGCTATTTGCTAGATGTCTTGTTTCTTTGAAAATAAATAGACCTACAGAGTAACATATAAGAGCGGAGGCAACAGTAAATCCATACTTGATAGATGGTATGTGCACAGGTATGGTTGAAGCTGTGCAGAGCACATGGCTTTTTTGTCCTTACACTTTGTACTGTCCTTTTTAGAGATGTTTTTTTTTATTCTTTTTTTAAATCTAATAAATCAATGCTATCGTTCACCCTTTACATCTGTCTATCCATTATACGAGCAATATCACATGGCACTGGTGGCAGGCGTGAGTTGTCCCACCTTAGGCCGTACTCACACTATGTACAGTTGCCTTGAACCGGGCCAAAGCATGCTTGTTGCACTCACACTGTAAGCGTACCGCGCCTAAGCCCAAGTGAACCATTCTTCTAACCGGGCCAGGGCCGGCCAAGTGAACCGTGCCTGAGCCCGATTCAGAGCACTTACACTTCTCAAACGATCCGGGAAACGGGCCTGGGCACGGTTCAGATAGCATAGTGTGAGCACGCCCTTAGTGTCCAACCAGTGACGATATACAGCCATATCCCACTGCCACGAGTGCGATATTGCGCTTGTACATCAGTTCAACGACATAATCGAGTATCTAAAAAAAAAATAATCAAACACGAGAGTCTAAAAGTCCATTTGTATAAGGAACTACTTTCTTCAGCTAACGTCAGAACAGCAGAAGCCGCTACTAATTCACCAACGTCACTTTAGAGGTAGTATTTGAATGATTCTCTAGCGTAATGTCTAAAGTGATGACAAAACAGGTGATTTTGCTCACATTTTAAGATTAAAAGGCTGAACGGCATGAAATGCCATCACTCTACAGAGATTTCCCAGTATTTCTCTGTTGCAATCAGGAGATCACAATAATTAACCCCGAAAAAGCCAAAGCTACCAGATTACTGTTGTGTTTGCGATAAGGAAAATCGCTAAACACATGCGGGCATTTCTTCTTTCTATCTTTTTACTGAACTGGTCTGCAGTAACAAAACAGGAGACTCATTAGAAACAAACAGATGGCCAACCAAAAAGTAACTCAGGGTTATATAAAGAGTGGTCAACACATGAAATGTGAGTCCAATCTCACACACAACACACTACAATTACTATGGTATAAATACAGCACTGCAACATACAAAAGAGAGAGATTGACTCAGAAATTCACTTACCTGTTTAATTATGATTTGATCAGTTGTAGTAAGGGCTTATTTTGCGGTCTCTGTCGCCATCTTGTGGATGAACAACGTCAACCGTCTTTGCTCTGCTTAATCACAGTCTAATGACTGCCGACACGCTGTCTTTCAGAAATTATAAATATTTAAAACAGGCACTATCCTTATAAATAAACTGCATGGTTGCAATCTAAACAACTACATTCACGACTAAAAAAAGCCTTAAAGGTGCATTATATTGTCCAACAGCTGCAATATTTGTCAAACTGTAGAGTGTCCTCTGCTTGGGCGGAGTAATACACAAGCATGGTTTCCATTACATTCATTCTTTCATGGCACGGCTACAGTACAGCTGCTCAACCAAAACATTCAGTCGTTGTTTTTTTATTTTTTTTTTTTTATTAGCGGGTTATAATCGCACCAAAACGTATTAAAAGGTAAGTAAAATATAACAAATGTTGGAGACATACTTGTTACATAAACGCACAAAATCGCACTTCAGCTGAATGAATAATAATAATAAAGGGTTTTACCCACCTGACAGCCTTGGCGTCCGTTTCCACGGGAAGTTCAGCTACCACAGTCTTTTGGTCTTGTCGCTTTTTTGGTCTCTTTACAAATGTAGGACATTTGTCAGTGTAAGCCATTATTGACAGGTAAGAAATCGTGCATTTCGTAGCCTCGTGAAAACCTCGTTACGTTTCTCCTTCGCGCTTTTCAGCTTCAGTGAACGCGCAGGATGATTGACAGCACATCAGAAGCCTTGTGATTGGCTAAAAGAAGTCGTTATGATGTAATTAACATGATGTCGTGATGTTTTTCAGAAATTGTGCTTTCTAATTTTTTTTCAACATTTTTTATTCAAATATCGTATAGCACATTTAAACTTAATGCAAAATTAAAAAGTAATACCCGGAACAGCTAAGGCCCCAACAATACGTGTGTTATGGTTTAATCTAGACTTTTTTTAAGATGACAGAATTCTGTCACAAACCACTGTCTGTTTACTCTGTGGTCCATAATGTGGTAGCTATTTTGGACATCTTTTTGAAGACATTTCATCTTTGCATACACAGAACACGCTATAATTTACAATCCCAGCATCGAAAATATGTGCATACACTATCGATTTATACAGATCCTTTTATTGCAGGCTACATCATAATATTCATTTGTCCTGGACGGCTAAATAAGTGACAGTAATAGACCGAGGCCCAGAGGAAGGAGATGAAGACACGCTATTAAGAACAGCTGTGACACAGCAGCTGGTCTGACAGTGTGTATGTGGTCTGAATACTCATCTTTTCATCTAAGGTACCATTAGAAGGTCACTGATTTTGTGTATGCAGATGTATTAGCATTATCATTATTAGAGTTACTGTAACAGTTGTTTGTCAGAGTTTTTTTCTGAGATATTTGCATTGTGCTGTTTTCAGATCAATTTCAGGAAAATCGCTCCAATCCTGATGTATAGATCAGTTCAGTTTAGATTATTGTTACCAGTAAATGTTTTTTGTGTGTGTGTGAAAAGTTAGTCTGAAGCAATGACAGTCACTGTTTTTATTACTAGCCATGCGCCCTCTAGCGGTAAGTTGCTAATAAAGCTTGTTTAACTACAACTATTCATACAAGAAAAAATACACAATGTGCACAAAATCATCAAATCTAACTCTGCTAAAACATAGTAAATAATTTACTGCATTTGTATTCTAAATTCTGAGAATTTACTAATGAGATATACAGACTGCAAGGTATAGGTTATAGACATTCATTCATTCATTCATTTTCTTTTCGGCTTAGTCTCTTTATTAATCTAAGTTCGCCACAGCAGAATGAACTGCCAAATTATCCAGCATATGTTTTACACAGTGGATGCCCTTCCAGCCTCAACCCATCACTGGGAAACAACCATACACTCCCATTCACACTCATACACTACGGACAATTTAGCCTACCCAATTTACCTATAGCGCATGTCTTTGGACTGTGGGGGAAACCGGAGCACCCGGAAGAAACCCACGCAAACACAGGGAGAACATGCAAACTCTACACAGAAATGCAAACTGATCCAGCCGAGGCTTAAACCAGCAACCTTCTTGCTGTGAGGCAGGAGCGCTACACACTGCACCACCATGCTCCTGATTATAGAGAATATCTTTGAATCTTGGATCCATTTGTGTGACTAAAATCATTTAAAAATCACTGACCATTCAATTACCACCAGTTAATGATGAGAAAGTTGTGTTAAACAAGTGGCTGTTTAGCATCCGATAAAAAGTCTTACTACTCAACAGTGTAAGTAGGATTTTTAAATGGTTTAAAATGAGTTTATCTTGCTTACCAAGGCTGCATTTATTTCATCAAAAATACAGTACAAATTGTAAAATTGTGAAATGTTATTGCACTATAAAATAACTGTTCAAAAGTAGTTTATCATTTAATTTATTCATTTATTCCAGTGATTTTAAAAAGGGATTTTCAGCTTCATTACTGCAGTATTCAGAGTCACATGATCCTTCAGAAATCACTTTAATATAACTTATTAATTTTATTATTAATATTATTACTATTATTAATGGTAGTAATAAAAGCAATAATGATTGGAGTAATCAATTATTTAAAACCACATACAATAAGAAAGCAGCTATTTAAAATGTTAATACATATTTAACAATTTTTTTTACATTTAATAAATGCCGCCTTGATGAACAGAATAATTTTCTTAAAAAAAAAACCTGACTTGTCCCCAAAAATGGCTATAATGACAGGTTTCAGTGTTGTTACGTTACACCAAAAATAATTTTCACTTTAAAAAAAAAACATATATACATGAGAGATTTTGAAGAAGAATGTAGTATTTTCCTCTAATAATATTTCAATCTTTGTTTTATTTGCAGCTTTTTGCACTTAGTAAATGCATTAACTAACCATGAGAAATACATTCGTTACAGGATTTATTAATTTTTGTTAATATGAGTCCACAAATGCTACTTGGTAGCTCAGGTCTATTACATACTATTAACAAATACATTCAATAGCAATATATTGATTTCATAAATATAAAAAATGACATGAAATAAATGCTAACTTATAAATGCTTTAGAAGTGTTTTTTATTGTTATTCCATATTAACAAACTTGTTAGTTGGCTACAGAGTAAATGTCAACCAATAGAATCTCATTGTAAAGTGCTATCATGATGACTACGCATGTGTGCAACAACAGGAAACAGCTAAGGTATTGTAGATGCAATGTTTAATAAGCGTAACTGAATGTACCACAGCTTTAGAAGATCTCCAGATCTCTACATCTGATCTGAGTTCAGCAGTACTGAATTAGTTCATTCATGGTGCATCCAGAAGTACAGCAGACCCCCGCTGGGCCTGCATCACGCCGGCTCCTGGACGACACACTGAGATCCTGCATGGTGGTGGAGTGATCCAGAGGCTCTGCTGGTGGGCTTGTGTGCTGGCGGGGGTCTGGATGCCCTCTCACGCTCTCAGGGGTGTCCGGCTCCCTCCACTGCTCATCTTCAACAGCCGGAGACCCTCTCTGGTGCGCAACGAGGTCTTTGTCCAGCCAGTTTTGGAGATTCCCTGAAAAATGACATGAGAGGATGAGAAAAGGTTGCAAGATGCATTAACCCCCATATTGTGTTCTAATCAGCTTTTATTATTGTTTTGGATCAGTAGAGTAACATCTAGCACTGAAATTGTGGGTCAAATGCTATCATAATGATAACCAAAACTGTATCACACATTCCACAATAATAAACAATGTCAAACCATTTACACTTGCAGGAATGTTCATCTCTAAATGAGAAAACATATAGTATCTTTAAGTACAGAATACATTTTTGAATCCCAATTTTGAGCCAAATATGAAAACAAAAATTCAGATGTTGGGTTAAACTTTTCAGTTCCATTTTAACCCAACAACTGCTTAATAATATGAACACATATGAAGTAAACAAACAGATAACAACCTGAATGTCTGAAGAAGTCAAACCTACTATAAGGGTATGCGAAGTGAAGGTCTGAATCAGGCATGCTGCGTTTGACTCGAAAACTCCCGCACGATGCGACCACCGTTCGAACGAACTCACGTCCACAAAGCTTCATTCGCACATCTTCACTCTCAGCCATGGAGGTCTCGAGGAGGATTAAAAAAGACAGAGATGCAAAGAACTTAATGTTCATGGTGTTTCTTGGGGTGGTCGAACTGGAAATGCACTGTATTCAAGAGTGTTTGGGTATTTCGAGCTACCTATCAAAACCAGTTTGGGGGCCAGTTTTTATATCCCCATCAGACCTCTGGCATGCACGCTTCTACAAGAATCTATCAGGCCTTGAATGAAGAAAATCATGTTCTGATCTTTCAGGCCTTCAAGGATTTCAGATAAAACATGTCAGCTGTGATATATGGAATTGCTCGGGTTCAAGGAAAATTGCGATATGTGGTCACACTTTTTGTGTTTTCCTATAATATCTCTTATAGGCTTGACAAAATGCGTCAATGAGTCTACTTTCCCATGTTAGGGAAAGATGTTGTCATATTGACGTTCCTATCATGCTGTCATTGGATATTAGTCGTCTGTGAACTTAATTCTTGATGGACTTTTTTGTATGTGTTTGTTTATCTGTTTGATTATGGAGGATTTGAGAAATTATTCATTTAGATATTGAAGTTAAAAAAAGTTAAAATGACGACCCTCCTCCCTAATTAGTTCAGGTTTTTATATGTACAAATATGTAAAAACAAACACTTCTAAAAATATTATTGAAGATAAAGATCATCACAGATCCTTGCCCTGTTCAGGTGCCAGATTGACAGCAATAATTGGGAGGAATTGAAAGTGGTCACTAATTTTGATCAACATTCTAAAACATATATAAATGGTTCACTAATTTGTTATATATATGAACTGTAGACTCAAATAAAAATTTGCTGTTTGTTCAAATTAGTTCTTATTTAAAATGAGCTAAAACAACACAATTCTTGAGTTTTTTGGGGGGTTTTGGGACAACTTAATTGTTTTATGTTTAATCCACTTAATCATTAATAGTTAACTTAATTGATTTGTGTTTGGTAAACAAGAATTCAAGTGCACCTATTTTACCCCTTTTACAAGATGTAAGATAAACCTTTGGTGTCTTCAAAATGTGTCTGTGAAGTTTCGGCTTAAAATACCCATCAGATTATTAATTATAGCCTCCAAAATCTGCCCATTTGGTGTCTGAATACAGTGTAGCTGTTTTGTAGCCTGTGGCTTTAAATGCAAATAAGCTGCTTCTTCCCACCCATCTGCCTCTGTTGCATAAATATATACTCTAGATATCGCATACAGACCCTGAACATGCGTCAAAACCGCAGACATATTTGTACAGTGCTCCCAAGACAAATGTCATTCAACCACACTAGTCAAGAATAAAGCCAATGTGAAGATACTGGACCTTTGTGCTGCAAAGCAGGTGTAGTAACAAGCAAACAAAGAAAACAAAGCACAAAGGCACAACATTTTATAGGTAAGATTTAGTTTTTTATGTTTTTGTATGTTACATATTTTTGTGCTAAACAAGTATTGATGAAAATAGTCTCTTACTGCCCTGACCATAAGGCAAAGTAGCCCCAACTCACACAAAGTTCTAGGCTTATGCTAGTTATGTTGAATAAAATCAGCAAACAATGTAAATTAAATATGACAACAAGATTGCAGTGCTAGAAACTTGTATTGTTGTCGGCTAAGTTCATGAATGTAAGTTATAAGGGTGCCTGATAACAGTAGCTACGTTTCCATCCACCTATTCTTATGCGCATTTTGCATATGTGCATAAAAAAACAGTTGATGGAAACACCAAGATGCGCATAAGTTTGGAAAATGTGCATAAAAAAACAACGCATAAGATAAACTTTTTATTCTATAAGAAAAGATATGCATAAACTATGATGGAAACACTTTTATCACAGAAATTTCAGTATGCGCATTAAAAAAAGGTCATGTGATTTTGTTATAAGAGATCATGTGATGATGAAAATGTGTGTGAATAGACAAACCAGCAGGCTGAGCACATTGTAAAACATCTGAAATGTTGTTTTGGTCATTCTAAAACGCCTTACCCAATTTTAGTATTAGTGTTATTATATTATTAATTACCTCCAGAATCAAGAGCATCTGTGCTTCGCGTCTCACGCCTTCAGACGCCACCGCACGTTCACTGCGTGTCAGGATTGCCTTCTGAGGCCCAAGTCATTTATTAAATAAAGAAAAGATTGACGCAGCTTCTCATATCTCAGCAAAATTCGTTTTTACTGTTGATATTTGGCACCAGTTAGTGAGGAAGTGACAATTTTGTTCGCTTTGACTCAATGGATGGAAACGCTGCTTTATTCGCACGTCTTTTATGCGATAATCCAGTTTTGCACATAAAGTTAATTTACATTTTTGGATGGAAACATAGCTAATGTCTGCACCTCAATGTGCATACTGTCCACTCTTAATTATTAAATATTATTATAAATTTACCATTTAGATCATAAAGGTGGATATGCACTTTGAGACGCAGGGATATCGATGGTTCACACGAGTTGTTCATAATGGAGATTTATTCACAAACGAATCGCTCCCTCTGTTGGCATTAGAAGTGAAAGCAGGAGAGGTGGTGTGTTTCAGGACATGGATTAGATCAAATGTAACAGGGAGGGAGATAATACATTTCTATACACACAAACAAATGCTCTTTGTCGGTAATTCCCGTGCGGTCACTTATCCATTGTTGAGATATTTCAGCAGCTTAGTTGGAGTTCACCTGTGGTAAATTCAATTGATTGGACATGATTTGAAAAGGCATACACCTGTCTATGTAAGGTCCCAGGGTTGACAGTGCATGTCAAAGCACAAACCAAGCATGAAGACAAAGGAATTGTCTGTAGACCTCTGAGACAGGATTGCCTCGAGGCACAAGGCTGGGAAAGATTACAGAAAAATTTCTGCTGCTCTGAAAGTTCCAATGAGCACAGTGGCCTCCATCATCCGTAAGTGGAAGATGTTTGGAACCACCAGGACTAGAGCTGGCCGGCCATCTAAGCTGAGTGATCGGGGGAGAAGGGCCTTAGTCAGGGAGGTGATCAATAACCCGATGGTCAATCTGTCTGAACTCCATCGAAGAAAACCTGCTTCAGAGTGCTCTTGACCTCAGACTGGGGCGACGGTTCATCTTCCAGCAGAACAATGACCCAAAGCACACCACCCAGCCAGAGCCCAGACCTAAATCCTATTAAACATCTCTGGAGAGATCTGAAAATGCCTGTACACCATTGCTTCCCACCCAACCTGATAGAGCTTGAGAGGTACTGCAAAGAGAAAATGGGCAAAAATTCTGAAAGACAGGTGTGCCAAGCTTGTGGCATCATATTCAAAAAGACTTGAGGCTGTAATTGCAGTTAAAGATGCATCAACAAAGTATTGAGCAAAGGCTGTGAATATTTATGTACATGTTATTTTTTAGGTTTATTATTTTTAAGAAATTTGCAAAAATAAAAAAAATTAAATTCACATTGTCATTATGAGCTATTGTGTGTAGAATTTTAAGAAAATAAATTAATCCATTTATGAATAAGAAAAAATGTGGAAAAAATAAAGCGCTATGAATATTTTCCGGATGCATTGTAAATATCTATGCTTCTGTTAGCAGATAAACAGCAGTCAATGATAGAGACAGACACTGACCGAGAATGAAGCAGAAATCCAGCTCATTAGTCAAAATTACCAAGTAAGTTTCATTCATGTATTTGTAGTAGAGTTTTTTTAAGCCTTTCTGAAAGGATGAGTCACACAAATGCAGTTTGCAGTACACACACACACACACACACACACACACACACACATTAGCGTTTACTGACACCATGTGGCCATGGTGATTATACCAGTAAGAATTGCAGATTTTACTGACTATTACAAACATGCTTTTTAAAAAAATGTTTTAAACTTATAAAGCATATAAAAATCACAGAGAGTTGGAGCAAATATTTTAATCTCAGTTTATTTGTTGTTATTATTACATGTGTATTCATATTATAGAAACATGGCATCTGTCAATCAATTCAGTGGTGGGGAAAACTGCACTCCTACGTCATGCTGCAGTGGGTCTCAAAATGGGAGGGATTTGGTCTGTCCAAACAGCCTTCAAAAGTTGATTTTCTTCATAGTTTTACAGGGTAGATACAAGAATTTCCTTTTATTGTATGATTTATATTAAAAGCACATTTATGCTGTGCCTATAGTTATCCTCTCTCATTTTCTCACATTTATGCATAACATTTTAAAATGAAAGATTATGCATGATAAAATGGGTGCTGTGCACTTTCTTGATTGACCTTTAGGCAGCATTACTTTTAATTTGATACACTGATTATTTAGCTATTCGTTTCGGCAGCTGGAGTGGGTTCAGCTCAATGGTAAAAATGACAGACTGGAAACATAATTAATAACAAATGCATACATTAGTTATTCCAGCATTGTCTAAATTCACAAATTATCCTATAATTGACCGTTATGCAGTAATTCCCTGCTGACATTTCCAGTACAACAAAGGCCACTAACACTAGCAGCCGTCAAGGGCTCTCGTCTTTACTCTCTTTTAATTGAAGTTGAACATTTCACTTAAAACAATGGCATCACAAGTCCTCTTGATCCTTAAATCCTATTAGACATTAAGGCAGATCGCTTGACTTCTCACTGATGGTAGCTTATGTGTTCACTTAGCCTTTAGATTGTTTTCCGAGAAGACAAAAAAAATGAAGATGTTCATGGGAAAACACTGAAAACAATTCAAACAAAGCCTTTTATACTGAGCCAAATGAAAGCAGCTCCTCCGAGGGTCACATTGTGCTTGGGCTAAATACAAAAAAACAAATGTTCTGCATGTAGTTTCACAGAGCCTACAGCTTTTTATTAATGATTACATTGAATTATTTATGTGGGGACATACAAACGATGAACTAGTTCTTCCTTATGAGCTCTTTTATAAGTTTTCCAATACATACAAGTCGCAGGAACATGTTATGTAATACAGAACAAAGAGGACATATTATGTAAAAGTTTTAGAGAACTGTATAGACGTTTGACATGATGATATGATGAGAATAATATGATGTATTTAGGGAGGTTACCCCAGGGGGAAATGAAGGAGGAACAGAAATTTATAAGATTTTTTTAACCATTCTACAGATACAGTTTAATAAACAACAATAATTACAAATGATAAAACAAAAGAAATCACCCTTCAGGCCATCCAAAAATGATCAAAATGTGGATTGGGATCATCTGAAAGGTTGATAAAGTGCTTACTGAAATGGAAACATGTTCATGAAGTCGAAGAATTTGTCTCTAAATGCACTTCACCAAGAACAGAAACAGTAAAAGCAACACTCCAAATACACCAACGATATCTGAAGGCCACATAAGTCTCATTTGATCCTCGGAAATCCTTTTTGCATTAATTGAGAAAGAAATATCAGCAAAATCTTAGGATTCCTGTTTGTATTTATTTATTTAGCATACTTCTACCACTTGGCAATGATAAATCATGTGACCTGAAAAGCTGGTTCCCCTCAAAATACTTCTGTTTGTCCAAAAAAAAAACCTTTCAAATGATTCAATTCAATTTAGCACTCTAATTGTCTCATAAATTGAAATCATGAAATGATTATATGAAATCTACTTGCATTTTATACCCATTAAAATTTTAATTATGCAAGAAAAATTATGGGATTTGTTTATTGTTGATCTATATTTATACATTCTACAGTACAATAGTAATTGGGGTTATATTTCTGTCACAATGTTTTCAGGTTTGTTGTGTAGATAGTTCAGTTTTCGTGTTTACATAATATGACAACAGTTCCCCTCAGATAAAATGGTAAAATTGCAGGTGAAGTGACTCTCAGAGCAGCTCTGCAGATGAAGTTTATGCGTTTGTATCCTTTGATACAAAAGTTGGATTGAACACGGCAAGCATAACTTGTGAACCAAACCATTCATTCATTCAAACATCCAGACTTATTTTTTTGTTGTCAGCACGAAATGTATACATCAGCTTTTGTTTCCTTTTTATACTTTTCTGATTTCATGCAGTAAATTCCAGGAGTCTATCCTCTTTCCAGAATCGCAGATATTATAATGGCCCTATGATTATTTAACATACAGTTGTTTGACAAATGAACAGAAATGTACAAGCCGTTTGTAAGCCACCCTAATGCTAATGGCCTTATGTCTTTTAACCTGGATTTCACCCATTAAATCCCTGTTTCATTCAAGGCAGGCTGGGAACCTGGGCTCACTGTTTAAGGGGAGTGAAGGCAGAATGACCGACATGGACGGTCAGTGTTGACACTGGCCGCTGTGATGCCTGCTGTCCTCATCAGACTCCTCAGTTTGAGGCTCGAAGCAATTGTCAAATTTCTTCCGCAGTCTTTTCTTGAGGTTCAGACCCCTCTGGATGTTTGTGTTTGTACACTCCTGAGCCTTTAGCTTGGCGTAATAGTCAGAAAATTTGTTGAACAGAATGGAGATTGGCATTCCATTTAAAATGATGCCAAAAGAAATGCAGCCGAAGGCCACCACTCGACCGGAGTAAGATATGGGCACCACGTCTCCATATCCAACAGTGGAAATGCTCACCTGTAAAAAGACAATGTTTTTTTATATACTGCAAAATGCACTCTAAAAATGCTGTTACTTAATTTTTGGACAATCTGGATAAACGCAGTTATTGTGTAAATTATTTAATAGAACAATATAACCCAAATGAATTCAAATAATACACAAAATGCTTGGGTAAAACAGAATGACAAGAAATGCAACACTATAAACATGTGTAAAATGTCAAATATGTCCAAAATTTTAATTAAATGCATAAAATAAAATAAAAACTATAGAATGGAAACATGAAACTGAATAGTTCGGATGTAAAAACAATGCAAATGTTTATTGTTATTGTTTATTTATTTTCAGTCATTTTCCTTTTACAGCAATGTTCTTTTCATTGCCTTTAAAGTGCAATAGCTCATCATAAACATATATACGGTTGAGAAAGATGCTCATTTAGAAGAACATTTCAGATTGCACTTTTTTCAGAATCATTTTAACCTTAATAAAATTTACCTTATCTAACATACATTATGTTAAATTGACTTAAAACAGCTTGCATAACCTATAAAATTAAGTTAAAACATGAATAACTTAGTTTAATAACTTACAATGAACTAAAAACATATGTTGGCATGACTAATCGATCATATAATTTTTAGTGTATTTAAATAAAGTGAATTACTGTAGGTAAATAAATTACAGGCAGAATAGTGTAAACAGAATTGTAAATTTAAACGACTATGTACTGTATTGTTGCATTGATAATAGTAAGTGTTAATAAATATAATATTAATAACAGCTAAAGTATTAGCCATTTATGTCCATATTTGACCACAAATTGAGTTGAAACACAGCACAGCATTTGTTAGAGACTACACAACAGACTTTACTGTTTATTAAAACGAAAGTGGCATACCAGAGTTATTTTTCCAGTTTATTAGCTCTATGATTAAAGTCAAATTTGTGCAAGCAAGGCAACTTAGTAAGACTTAGTAAGCCTCCAGGAAGTTACAAACTAATCTAACTTTTCCAATCAGCACGGATGCCTCCAATTGAGCGGCATTACAAGGTATTATATAAGATTAACCACAGCTGCCAGAGGATAAAGACCAACAATTTAAAGAGGATAGAAGAATACAACAGCCACAGTAAATGATAATAATGATTACAGTGAAAAATAAAACCCACTTACATTGCATACGGACACATCAAGCAAGTAAACAGATTCTGATATTTCAGCTAGGTGTAAGTTATGACTACAGTCATTTACATAATGTGCTTAGATTTATTTTTGTAATAAAAGGCATACAAAGAGCTTCAGAAATGTATTTATTGCATCGAACTGCTGTGTTGTTTTAGTATTATTATATTATGCATTGATATTAGAAATAAGCTTTTATTTTAATGTTTTCATTTATTTACATTATTTACATTTAATCATTTGGCAGATGTTTCTATTAAAAGCAACTTACAAATGTGAAAACAGAAGTTTATTATATAGACGTCTAATAGACATCTAAATGTAGACAGCCTGGCTAAAACAATGCTGATCTTGGGCTGTCAGTGAAAATCTAATAGACATCTAAGAATAGCCCAAAACTAGACTAGTCATCAAATAGACAGATTAGACTGACTTTATATGTGTAGTCATTCATTTCTGTTTATTTGATGACTAGTCTAGTTTTGGCCTATTCTTAGACGTCTAGATTTTCATTGACAGCCAAAATTTTGCCTTGTTTTTAGCTGTCTTTTAGCCAAGACAACTATGTTTAGATGTCTATTAGACATCTTTTAAAAACAAAAAATGCTTGCTGGGAAAGAACAGCATGTATATAAAATTATAGTACACAGTTATGAAAAGGTTTCTCTGGATGTATTTATAGTTATGTGTTTGAGTGAAACTTTAAAAAAATGTTGTTTTATTCTGTAAAATGATTTTTTATCCTAATTTAAAAATAAAAATGTTGCCTTTTATAAAATAACAAAAAAGTTTTTTTTCAAACATATATTTAGTCAGGTTTAAGCTATTAAATATCAGACTTTTAACTTCAGAGTTAAGAAATTGATATTTAGTGTAAGAACATCATTTTCTTTCATAACAAATAAAATTATAATTAACTGCAATTTTCTTTAAAAACATTTAAAATAACTTTACATTTTCATTAAAAGTAATTTTACTTAAATTTAACTTTATTTGAATAACCAAAAGTGTTTTTTAATTTAAATAACAATATTAGTCTTGAATGAAAAAACTGACTCATACAAAACCTGATCACCATGGGCCCCCTGTGCACCCTCTCCATCGCCCCACATCAGTGTCTGACATCACTGACACTCTTGTCTCTGAATGAGAGCAAATCCCCACAGCTATGTTCTCAAACACTGAGTTGAAAGCCTCCCCAAAATAGAGGAAGCTGTTGAAGCAGCACTGTCCTAATAATAGCCTTGGTTTTAACACCATGTCCTAACTACACATGACGCGACGCTGCGACATGATAAAAGGTGTCTTTTCCATGTTAAATTTTGTTTTTGTCCTAACCACCCACAACAGTGACATGCAAAGTTTATATTTCAGCAATGTCATGGCTGAACAACATCATAAACTACTATGACAATGACAACTGCCTCAGGTACTGATTATGTGCTTCATTCAGTGTTAAATATAATGTAAACACCCCAGGCGTCGCAATCCAAAGGAAAAAGAAAATCAAAAGGCTGACGGCTTTTTATTTGCATGTTGTTGTTTTTTTATGTAACTACTAATTACTATTTTATCGTCTGTATGTTATGGATAAAATATGGTCATTCTAATAGTTTAATCTAATTTATTTGATTTTTGGAAATCACCAAGTGAGCCTCCCACATTGTCCTGCGACCCCCCAGGGGGTCCCAACCCCCATTTTGGGAACCACTGATCTAGGGTATGGTGTCATCTTCAAATAACACCATGAGTGTGGTTTTTAGGTGTTCACTAATTTTTGCTAATGTTTATTTATTCATTTTCTTTTTGGCTTAGTCCCTTTATTAATCAGGGGTCGCCACAGCGGAATGAACCACCAACCTATCCAGCACATGTTTTACGCAGCGGATGCCCTTCCAGCCACAACCCATCACTGGGAAACGCCCATACAGTCTTGCATTTACACACATACACTACGGACAATTTAGTTTATTTAATTCACCTATAGCGCATGTCTTTGGACTGTGGGGGAACATGGAGAGAACATGCAAACTCCATACAGAAATGCCAACTGACCCAGCCGGTGCTCGAACCAGCGACCTTCTTGCTGTGAGGCTATTGTGCTACTCACTGCGCCACTGTGCTGCCTTTTTCAGCCATGTGTATGATGTTTATCATAATTCTGCTAATCATGGTGTAGAAGATTTAAAACGTACTCACCGCTGCCCACCACCAGGCATCTGGTATACTGCTAAACGGCGTTCCTGCCACATCCTGCTCCACTGAGTGCATGAGGGCAGAGAAGGTGAAGATCCCCATGATGATAAAGAGAAACAGACAGCAGACCTGTTCAAAACACTGGCGAAGAGTGAAACCAAAAGCCCGCATGCCCGTCGAATGTCTCGCCAGTTTCAGAATGCGAAAGATCCGCATGAGCTTGACAACTTTAAGTATTTTGCTAACTTTGCTAACCCTCGCCATTGTTTTCAGGTCATCTTGGACACTGACATCCTCCTGGTCTGCGAAAGCCTCAAAAACCAGCTGGATAAAGTAGGGCATGACCGCCACTAAGTCTACAAAATTAAGTGCACTCTTCAGAAAATGCTTAATGTCGCAAGTCGTCAGCAGGCGAAGGAAGTACTCAAAGGTGAAGAAGAGAATGGAGGTGATCTCCACACACTCCATGTAGGTTCTGCCATAGACTTTATAATCTTTCAGCTCGCTCACAGTATTAAGAGTCATTGCCACTATGGAGATGAGCACAAAAAGGCTTGAAAACACAGCAAAGGCCTTAGCGGACATTGAGGAGTACGGGTTCTCAATCAGGTCCCATAGCACCTTGCGAACATCACCTAAAATCATAGACTTGAAACCCTCCTCGCTGTGTCTAGGCTCGATTTCCGCCATAAGCTCCCTGTTCACTTTCAACTGATCTCTGATTTCATCTATTTTCTCCTCGTAGAGAATCCGGCAACATCGAGGGGTGTCCCTCAAGTGTAAACCCCAAAACTGCATCTCTTCCTCAAAGTTGACTGGGCAAAGACTCTCCATTACCCATAATACGTTGCTACAATAAAAGTGGAAGATGTAGTGGAAAAAAGTCGGATCTCGGTCAAAAAAAAACTCATTGGTGAGCACGCAATAGTCATCGCAGAGATTGAGCTGCTTGATGGGATCTTTGCACAGGGCTAAGCTTCCTATTCTGGTTTTAGGGTATCTGACAGCTAGGTGTTTGGGAATTGTGAAGACTTTCCCACCTACATTTACATTGATCACAGTTGAATGGCGGTGTGGCATCTTCGCCGCTTCCACCTCACTGTTTTTCCTCTTTTCTTGCTCTCTTCTGTCAGGCTTCTGAGGGGATGGAGTATCGAGGTTATCCATCGAAGTCCAAGGTTTCACAGAGCTGTCTTGTGAAAAAGGAAAGGCACTCTCTTCTTCCTCTATACTCTGTGAAAAGCTGGCATTGAGTTTGGCGCTTGCGAAAAGACTTGAACGTCTCTTTTTCAGTTTTTTCAGATGTCTTCTTGGTTGGTCCATTGTTACTGTTAAGTCTCAAAGAATGTGCGTAAAGTAAATGTGTCTCTTAACAAATGCCACAGAAGGAAGATTCCACGGTCAAATTGTACACATCCTGTTCGAAGCCTCAAGGAAATGTCCAAACAAACGGAGAAAACATATTCCACTGCTTCTAAATTTTTAGAGTTTGCAATAAAGCCAAAAAAGACAGAAAGAAAAAGCAACTGTATTTGTTTCAGCTCAACTGAAGATCAAGAGTTAGGATTTGCCCCACCTCACTGATGCCATAATCCCATTGCTGTTCTTTCTGTCCTCAGCAGAGTTAAAAATACAGTCATGAGGATTAGTGTCGTGATTTAAGGATTGAGCCCTTGGAGAAGGAATAGCAAAGGATAAATAGCAGGTGTGGGGATATTAAATGCTCACCGCAAACTTCAGTTTATGTTGCTTTTAAACAACATATGAGTGCAGCGTTGTGCTGAGTCTGATATTTAAACAATTCAGCGCAAATCCAATATGAAAATCCTTTAATCCCAAAATTTACTTATCTTGTTCGTTAGCATTGTCTCCACGTTTATATCCTCTCCATGTGTGCTTGCCGGCACATTTTAACAGCGATATCATTAGACAACACATTGAACGTAAAGAGCATTTACATATGTATTGTAATGTGTATTTATCTAGTGCATTTATCGTGTATGGCCATACACCCAAAGCGCTTCACAATCAGGTGGGGTGGTCTCTCCACATCAACACTAGTGTGCAGCATCCACTTGGATGATTTGATGGCAGCCACAGGACAACGGCACCAGTGTGCTCACCACACACCAGCTATTGGAGTGATAGAGCCAATTCAGTGGATGGGGATGATTGGAAGGTAATGATGGGTAAGGGCCGATGGAGGAAATTTGGTTACACCCCTACTCTTTATGAGAAGTGCCATGGGATTTTTAATGACCACAGAGAGTCAGGACCTCAGTTTAACATCTAATCCGAAAGATTGCGATTTACTGACAGTATAGAGTCCCCTTCACTATACTGGGGCATTACACAGACCGCAGATTGAGTGCCCCCTGCTGGCCTCACTAACACTTCCAATAGGAACCTAGTTTTCCCATGTGGTCTCCCATCCAGGTACTGACCAGGCTCAGCCCTGCTTAGCTTCAGTGAGTAACCGGTCTTGGGCTACAGGGTGACAAGGCTGTGGCCATATATTAATAGTTTTGCAAATAACTTTCGACAAACTGTTGAAGTTCAGTGAGAACTGTTGCATTTCTGTCTTGACATTGAAAATATTAGGCCAAAGGAAAATTCTATGTCAATTTCAGTATGTTCTGTAAAAATGCATTAATTTTATGCAACTCAGTTTAATTTCATATAAATTCTTGACAGATCCCAGGTGTCTGTTCTTCTCTAATTTCTTGATAACTATAACAATGAATTTTAGCACCCACACCATTGTTATATTATGTTTATTATTGTTTGTTTCTATGTTTATATAACTACTATTTTCATTTCTAACACTTCATTTCTGCATCTCGTTTAAATACACTATGAACAGCAGCTACGCTAATTATTTTCTTTATTCTCTATTTCCACTTGGGGATACTCATCCCAAGGCCCTTGGCATCAATTCCTGTGAAGAATTGATGCCAAGGTGTCCAAAATCCTCGACCAGGCTGCATCGTGAGCAGATGCTGGGGCAGTCATGGACGAGCGGAGAGCATGAGACTGATTCCCCAAAGACCCCAGTGACAGACAACTTGAGTTTTTAGGTGAGCCTCCACTTTAAGCCAGCCTGAACACCCGCCGGTGACCTACTCACACCTGCAGCTTCTCCACAATGGAGGTCCAGCTTTCTCCAGCCTCTGGCGCCTAGATTGCAGCTCTGCACAAGAAGTTTGGCCAGAGGAGAAATAGTCGTGCCCAACTGAGCCTGGTTATTTCGAGGTTTTTTCCATCAATTTCATCACTTGGTAAAGTTTTGTTCCTCGTCACTGTTGCCACTGTCTTGCTTGGTTTGAGACTTGTGGAGCTGCGCATTGATGTATTTGCTCTTCAGTGTTTGGACTTTTCTCCGCAGTGAAATTGACACTAAACAGAACTAAACTAAACTGAACTTCAATTCTGAAAACTGGACTGACACAGTTTCAGTTTACTAGAACTTCTATATTAAGCTGCTTTGACAAAATCTACATTGTAAAAGCACTAGAAATAAAGATGAATTTAATTGAATTTACTTCTTATAAATACGCTCAAGCACTTTAAACCAGAGTGCGAAATACAGGGAATGACCCCCCTAATAAACACTTGATCCCCCCGAAGGACATCAGAACAAGTGGCCCATTAGCCCTTTAATAGTGAGAAATTATTCTGATTCTGTATCTTTTTCTGATCGGTATCTTAAATATTTATTATTTTAAAATAGGTCAAATAAATATACAGGGTGGGCCATTTATATGGATATACCTTAATAACTTACATAGACAATTGCCTTCAGATGACCCCAAAGCATACCTGCCAACACTCCTGTTTTTCCCAGGAGTCTCCCGTATTTCAAACCCATCTTTTGGCAGGTATGCCCCAAAGATAAAAGTCTAAGGGGGTCAGATCTTGGGGCTATTCAACTCGCCCACGACGACCAATCCACTTTTCAGGAAACTGTATTCAGGAAACCATTCCCATTTTAATTAAGGTGTATCCATATAAATGGCCCACCCTGTACATTTAACCCCCTTAAATCAGTTCATAGCATTGTGGATGCATAATCGCGCCAATCAGTTTATGCAAGAAAATATTCATTCATCAGTCTGAAACTGGTAGATCTAGAGCACCAATAGACAACAGAAGTGTTCACAAGACTGTTTCTCCTAAAATAGGTGTTGGTTTCTACATATAGCCTAAATGTAACGTCAAATTAGATGGGTAGTTTAGTTTTAGTTCACCTATAGTGCATGTGTTTAGACTGTGGGGGAAACCGGAGCCCCCGGAGGAAACCCAGGCAAACACAGGGAGAACATGCAAACTCAGAAATGCCAACTAACCCAGCCGAGGTTAAAACCAGTGACCTTCTTGCTGTGAGGTGACAAGCTTAACTTAAATATGTTTTATTTATTATATATATCAGATATAATTGAAATAAATACTGAAGAATGTATTACACAAACTAACATTACCAGAAAAGATGACCCTCCGATCATCAATGTATAATTCATACCCTGCTTTAAAATTCGACTGAGCTCTGGCTGTCATAGTTTTATTGTTCACTGTAAAAAATGCAGGGCTCCACATAATTCCTTCATGTTGTCCTAACGCAAATCGATTAAGTTAACTTAATTTAATAGACTGAACATAAAACAATTAAGTTGTCCCCAAAAAAACTCAAGAATTGTGTTGATTCAGCTCATTTTAAATAAGTAGTTTGAACAAGCAGCAAAAATATTTTTTATATTCTGTGATAGTGATTCCAGCAACATTCCTCTGTGCCGTTATTGCTATTGTTTTGTTATATAAGCGCCGCACTTTTAGAGTTAAAGTAATTCTCTTTTCTTTTTTTAAACAGCTACAGTTTGATATTGTGCCGGTAAAATGTTGACATGTAGGCCTACTTGTTTTTAAAATGCAACAAATGAAATGTTGAAAAAAATGTAGGCTATTAATATAGTCACTTGACTCTATTTACTACTTTTAATGCACTTTAATGCAGAGCCAATCAAATGTGTTTTAAAAGAAATGTATTATATGTAATAGAAATAGAAATTTATAAGAAATATCTTCCTTATTTGCTTTTCAAGCAATATCTCTTACACAAACCTTTCAGTTACTTATTTCAGTTTAGGCTCATTAGATTGTCAAATTCTCATAGTGATACATATAATAACAGCAATAAAAACAATACATAAATTATAAATATATACTTTTATAAGTTTTAATAAGTTTAACGCTTACAACATTGATAGATTTTTTTATTATTGAATGCTTGAAAAACATTAACAACAAATGTCATCAATCAAACAACATCAACATATGAGTCAATTCAAAATCTGCCTTCATATAATCTTTTATAAATATAACATTTATAGTTAACGTTTAAAAGCATGTGGGCTGCTGTCATACTGAAACATTGCAGTAAACATAAAAGTCTCCCGATTTGAATCCTCTCATGATCCCGGAAGCGGAAACGAGTTGTTGTAAATATAAAAGCAATTTAATAATTAAGAAGTAATTATTTTTACAGTCTACTGGTGTCATTTTAATTTGTTTCAGCATATAACTCACAATAAACCCCGATCAATTGAAAATACGCCTTTTGTGCGTTTGTATAAATTATCCCCCAGGACCACGTGACTTCCTTTCCAAACTAAGCTGAAATCATGGACGCCAGCCGCGTGCAGCCCATCAAGCTCGCCAGAGTAAGTAAATCGCAATTTATCGAATGTTTACTTTCAATTTTAGCTATTTAGAGCATAAGAGATGAAATTCAGTTATGTTGAAGTCTTTTTCGGGAAAAGGAGCCCTTAATAGTCGTAAAATCCTGTCGCATCCACGCTCAGGAATACAGCGGTGCTTGTCGTCAGGCCTTTAGTTAGCCTTAGCATCATGCTATACAAGAGTTTGCTTAGCGAACAGCTTATATATGTGAGTTTTCTGTCGCCTGACACATTTAATAATGTAGTAAATCTTTGTTACAGGTTACAAAAGTGCTGGGAAGAACTGGCTCCCAGGGACAGTGTACCCAGGTAAGCTCATACTCTACACATGTTGTGTGTCATGTGGAATTGCAGAGATGCTCAGGAAAATACGTTTGGCATCATGAAATGTACTGATTTCTAAAATGGGTTAAAGTATTGTTAATTTGACCCAGGTGGTAGTTTGTGTCGTCACTACAGGGATTGTACAAGTTAGAATTTTTGAAAAATTAGTTTAGCATGGTAAGCAACAAAATAAATACAAACCAATCATCATTTAGGTCATTAATTGACATCTATTTCGGTATTTGTATGATGCAGTCACTGTATGACAATAAATGTGATTTGTCATTGAAAGATGAAAAGATATTTTAATGTTTTTTTTTGCTTCAAAAGGCATTCAGAGTTTAAAACACCACTATTATAAAGTGTCACTATTTCAGAATGAAATTAAACCATATTCAGTTTAATTAGTGTATGTAAAATTCAATGTTTTAATTTACTTTTTTTCTTGTAAAACTTAGGAGGGAAACGCTGTGGCAGGATGCACGTGTATATTTCAGTATTGATGGGGTTTCAGAAATGTATATGATATAAGGGGATTTATCTGCAAACTTCAAGTTCACGCTCAAATGTAAGCGATGGGGGGGGGGGGGGGGGGGGTAAATATTTGTATAAACCTTTTGGGGAAATAAAATTAACTAGTAGGTAATTAAAAAAAGGTGCCAATTTTGACCTCTAAATGTACTTCAAATGAACGCAGTGCTTATCTTAATATTAATAATCATAATTGTAAAGTCTAAAAAGAGTACTTTGAGGCTCAATGTATTTAAAAATGTACTTTTCTTAAATTCACTTAATTTATTAAAGGATGTTTTGCAAGAATTGTGCTTTTCTTCTGCCTTTAAATGATCCAAATTGCATTGTGCATGTTTTCAAAGGTGCGTGTTGAGTTCATGGATGACAGCAACCGATCCATCATCAGGAACGTGAAGGGCCCGGTCAGAGAAGGAGATGTGCTGACACTTCTGGAGTCTGAAAGAGAGGCCAGGAGACTTCGCTAGGTCGGTAAACAACATTTACTGCTGGAAATAGTTTTTTTTTTTTCTTTTTTTTTTTTGTCAAAAGTAATTGTGTCTGAAATCTAATCTTATCATGTCCAGTCTGATTTAGAAATGTTTTCTTGACTGTCTGTAGCTTGCTTGATAACTCGTGTAAATGTAAAAGATGGTCAGTTTACCAGCCAGTCATGTGTTTTTTTCTGCTTTATGCAGGTTTTAACAGTTTGTCTGTTTGTTTCTGCAGTGCACATGAAGGGCTGCTATGGCTAAAACTACTTGAGAAGCAGATCAACACCAGCTCTACAGTTGGCAGTACAAACACATTTGGTGCAGATTGAAATAAAGAGACTTTGCGAATACGTTGGTCTCAGTCTCCTATTTTTAATTTTAATTTCTGTTGTACTAATTGCACATTATGCCAGGTTAAAGGGATAGTTCACCCAAAAAATTTTATTTAACTTAAGTGGTTCTAAGCTGTTATGGGTTTTTCAACACAATACATTTAACAAGATTTTTAGAAGAATGCTGGAAAAAAATCAGCCATGAACATGCATGTACAGCAGTCGGCATATGAAGCAGATCAAAAAAGTTTTTCAGAATTTTCCTAAGATAATAAATGGGTGTTCGATAGTTTTAGGACAACTTTGAAGGGTTTTGAACAGCTTCAAATGTTGACTACTGTGTATGCATGTGACACTGAGGGGGAAAAAACAATGTGCTGAACACTGAAATTTAGTGACTGTTTTTCCCAACATTTTTAAATGCGTCTTAAGTTGAACAAAAGAAACTCACATGAGTTTGGAACAAGTGGGGGGATCAGGGAATCATGACAATTTTTTTTTGGGTGAAATAAATGATCCAGTTTAATTTGTGAACTACATTTTGTGCGCCGCAAGATCATTTAATGAATTAAGCGTTGCAAACTACATTCCAGATGCATCTGTTTTTCCTGACATGCAAATGTGAGATGAGGTAAAGGAATTTGTTATGGTCTGGATTTTTGTTAAATAGTGAATTTCTTTTTTAGCAAACACCAGAATTGTTTTTATTGCCAAGCGTGCTTTACACACACAAGGAATTTGTTTTGGCTACAGAAGCTTCCAGTGTACATAAAGTGACAACATGAAAATAAATAGGAAAACACAACAAACATTAAACAGATGCAATTAGACAAAAACTCTGGAGGTTGAATTGTATGTACAGATTTGTTATAAATATCCAAGTTAGAAGGTACTGTGTACAATTGTGTATGAGACAGTATTGCATTGTATATTGTCATAAGGTGTGTATAAGAAAGTATTGCACAGTATGGGGAATATTGAACTTCATGAGGTAGATGGCCTGAGGACAGAACATACACTAGAATGCTTCAAATATATGCCATGAAAGAATTTTTTGTTACCAAGCAGGATATTGGTAAAAAAAAAAGTGTTTTGTTTGTAGTCTGAAAAAGAAGAGAAAATTTATTTAATGTAAAATATCTACAGCACTCAGTGACTGTATGACTTGGAAAAGCCTATGGTTGAAGGATATGTGGTCTGTTGGTTTACAGTTTTTGCATTGTATTCTGCAAAACAAAAAAGCAGATATTTAGAAATATGTTGGTTATCAAAAGTTTGGTCAAATTTGGTTTGACCCATTTTCCAGAATATAAATTTCATATAATGGCTGCCTTATTTAACAAAAGTCATTGTTAAATTAATATCATTGCATGTTTGGGTGTAGTTATTGAAGTTTCTCTCCGTGTCTTTAGGTTAAATGTATAGTTCACCCAAAAATTAGTAGGTATCGGAGCTCAAGTCCAGGGGTGGATTTAGAGATTTTGGGGCCCAAAAGATCTAAAATGCACTTTTTGTACTTAATTTTGTTTTTGTTTTGTTCTTCAATCTTATTTTCTACATATAGTCATGTTAAGCACATTTTAAAACTTTTGAAATGATTTGCTTTCTTAAGATGAATTCACAACTAAACATACTAAATGAACTATTTTTTGGAGTATATTTACAGTTCCGGTTGCTTACGACTTGAAGGTCCTTTAGGAGTATCAAAATAATTGTTCTAGTCAGCCTTTAAAAGGGGAGAGGCTTCCTCTCTGACCATTTGCACTTGTGTATATGAAACTTCCCTGATAATATCAAAAGATTCCTATTTCGTTTTTAAAACTAATTCTTTACTGATTTGACTGCTGGACTGGTCCATGATTGAAAGTAGGGGACATATTTGCACAGATGTAATAATTACGTAAAAAAAAAATATCACAAAATATGATAGAAATTAATATATACATTTATAGTATTATTTATACTTATTTAGGGGTCCTCAGATTTCCTGGGGCCCTAAGCGGCCCCTTACCTTGCTTATTTGTTAAATCCGCCCCTGCTCAAGTCCCACCCATTTGGAGCTGGCTTAGTGGTTTTAAACATGAATGAATTTTTGGATATTCTTGAGATTGTTGGCATCCATAGTAGGAACAAAATGCATTGCAAGTAAATGGCTGTTTTTTTATCCAACATTCTTGAGCATATCTTCCTTTGTGTTCAACAGAAAAAAACTCAGATGGGTTTGGAACAAGTCACAGATGAGTAAATGATGGCAGAATTTTCACTAGTTTCCACCAAAAGACAAATTTAATCCCCCCTATTGCCTCAAGTGGTTCCAACCCTTTATGGGTGTCTTTCTTCTGTTGAACAATGAAGATATTTTGAAGCAAGCCGAAAACCTGTAACCATTGTGGAAAAAACAAATACTATGGAGGTCAATGGTTACTGGTTTCCAGCTTCACCAGAAAAAAGACACTTCGAAAAGTTTGAAACTAGTAAAGGATGAGTAAATGAATTTTCAGTTTCGGCTGAAGTAACCCGCTAAATAAAATATATGAGCATGCAACACATACAGTTGACTGTGTGTCCACCAGAGGGCAGCGTTTTACAGATTTGTTAGGATAGTCTGAAGCAGTCGGTGTGAGGAAAACAGCTGTCGAATAATGATCCTGCTTTTAACCACTGAACACATTAGCAGATGTTTAGGTCAGAGTACCATGGTGTATCTTGCTTACAGTTTTTAGCCACCCCCTACTGTCTTCTCACAACATAAAACATCTTTTAATGTTTGTTTGCGGAGCATCTGCGCTCGCTGCTTTCACCTTTTACCTTAAAATACAGCATCACTTTTCAGTGTAGGTCAACTATTGTAGTTAAATAAAGCAATTAGTTAGATTACAGCTCATTTCGAATATATCTTGGGTCAAAAAGTGTACTAATGTACTTTTTCCACTGATAGCATTTCAGCAAATATTGGGTTTATTCATGACTTGTGCAAACTAAAGCGTGAATCAAATAAAAGCATTTGCTAATATTTGCTCAAAAGCAATAGTGGTTTCAACTAGACCAAAGTACCAGGTCATTTCAACATAATTTAGAGATTTGAGATGACTACAGCTTTTAATAGAACCAATATTGTGTTTCACATAATGCGCCCCGTTTAAAGATGATCACTATTTAAAGGGATAGTTCATCCCAAAATTAAAATGAACTCAACCCCAGGTGCTTCCATAGTTTTTTTTACCTTTGTCAACATGTATGAAGATATTTGGAGGGACTCTGAAAACTGGCAGACTTTGGTAATAATGTTTTTAAATAAAAATGTCAATTACTATAACTGTTGCTAACATTCTTCAAAGTATCTCCTTTTGTGGTCAACAGAAGACACTCAAACAGGATTGGAGCAAGCAGACGGTGAGTAAAAGAAGATATACTGAAGAATCCTGGATAACGGTGGCCATTGATTTCCATAGTACTTTATTTTTCCTATTTAAATGGCTAGTTTTCAACATTCTTCGAAATATCTTCTTTTGTTTCCAATAGAAAATAAAAACTAATAAATCTCTAAAACCACTTGAGGGTGCATAAAAGAGTACATTTTCACTTTTTGGTAAACTATCCCTTTAACTTCTAAAATCACAGTACATTCAAAATATATTGCCTTATTTCATCATCAAACTCAATTTACGCTTATCAAGCTTTTAAGAACACTGTAAAGATTATGACAAAAAGTCATTTATGTTACTTTATGTTACTTAAATATTAATTATTTATTTGGATTTCAACGACATTTTCTTAGTTATACAAAGTTTAACTTATTATTTTTTGACCGATGTAAGTTGAGATGACTATAAAAGTTCATTAGTCTCCAAACGTTTTTGTATGACAAATAAAATTAGAGAGGTATCACTTAAAACTGTTCATCGTATTTATCCTGTAAAACAGGTCATTGCAAACTGTTGTAAAGATGTTGATTTAAAATGTCATTTCTGTGATGATAAAGAAGAGAGTATTGTTCATTTATTTTTTGATTGTATTCATACACAATTATTTCGGTGTGATCTTTTCTTTTTTGTTAAGCAGAGTGTGAATATTGCATTGGAATTCAAAGAAAATTATTAATATTATTTTTTTATGAGAATGCAGTTGACTTTAAAATTAGGTATTTTGTTAATTTGCTCATTATATATGTAAATGGGCTGTGAAAAAAACTAATTTTACTCACTTAAAAATAGAAATAGGTCATGTACGATAAAAAAAATACTACAGCAAAAAGAACTGCTAATTATCTTAAAGCCAAAAATCTGCTCTTTGAATAATTGTATTTTTTTCATTTCTTTTTATATTGTATTTATTTTGATGTCAATTTAATGTTATGTTATTGCCCTTGTATGTTCTATGTTTTAAAATTGCAATAAAAATAATAATAAATAAATAAAATAAACGTTATTTTGATTTAACAACTAAAAATATTAGAATTATACCTTAGAATTATAAGGTTCTATCTGACATTTTTGTCAAAATTAAGTTATTGACATATTCTTATTAAATGACAACTTATTTACATTATGGAATTTCTTTTAATAGGTTGTTTACATTTTAAGACGTTTTATTTTAAAAACAAATGTTACACACACACTGTTTGCTATGGAATGCAAAAACTTTGAAGCTCAATATCTCAAAATCCTTCAGAATGCAGGTAGAACCTTATAATTCCAAGGTGATGAAATGTTACTGTGAAATAGCTACAACATTTTTTATATTAATTTAAAGGGATAGTTCAAATAAATATGTCATAATTTACTACCCATAACTTGTTCCAAACCAGTTTGACTTATTTTGTTCTGTTAAACTAAAAAAAAAAGATATTTTGAAGAATGTTTTAAAAAAAACTTGTAACTATTGACAATGACAGTACACTGCAGAGAATGATTCTGCAATTTATATGGGTTGAATTTAAACAAATTAAATAAAATGTATTAAAGATATATTATATTACATTATATTATGTTAAATTATGTTATATTACATTATATTATGTTAAATTATGTTATATTACATTATGTTATATTATATTATGTTATACTATATTATTTTTTTGTATTAGTTTAAAGGGATAGGTCAATTCAGTTTGTCCTAAATTACTCACCCATAATTTGTTAATAAACAGACAAATGCAATTTATTCATGTTCAACTTAATTGGTTTGTTTAAATTCAGCCCAAATAAATTGTTTACAACCACTTAACTTAAAAAAAATTGTTAACCCAAGGAATCATTTTTGAATCTTTTTTTTTCACAAAACAAATAGAAAGTCAGTGATTGCATGTTTCCAACATTCTTCAATATAACTTCTTTTGCATTCAACAGAACAACAAAACTCAAATAGTGATGCAACAAGGGTGAGCAAATGATGACACAATTTTCATTTTTGGGTGAACTGTCCCTTAAAGTATCAAACCATGAACTGTAGTCTTAATAAAACAAGTTCAAATTGCCAGACTCAGCTAAACTAGTGTGTTGCCCAATGACTGTTGGCCTAAAGAAAAAGTCAGTCATACCACTGAAGCAAAAGACATCAAAGTTTGCATTAGATGTCCAAAAAGAGGAACTGGGGAATCATTTCTTGTAATCTGATTCACTGTGATTCTGCATAGAGGAGTCTTCAGAGCAGGTACGTGCAGGGAAGAGTGTTTACTCGGATACAAGATTACCCAGATACATGTCCCTGAGGTCTCATCTTTCTTTCAGGGGGAAAAAACAGGTGACTGTCGGACAAACTCACCAGCATTTGTCAACTGCAGTAAACAACTTCATATGAAGACATGCACAAGAAAAGCAAAGACCTGAGGTTTAATTATTAAGTGGTTCTGTTATATTAACAGTTGAAGATTAGGCATTAGGTTACACAGGTTTTTTTTATGCATGTCAGTTTTTGAGATTATTGGTGGCTCAGTGGTTAATACTGTTGCCTCACAGCAAGAAGGTTGCAGGTTCGAGTCCCGGTTGGGCCAGTTGGCGTTTCTGTGTGGAGTTTGCATGTTCTCCCCATGTCCCACAGTCCAAAGACATGCGCTATAGGTGAATTGGGTAAGCTAAATTAACTAGAGTATGAGTGTGTGTGTGTGTGTGTGTGTGTGTGTGTGAATGTGAGTGTGTATGGGTGTTTCCCAGTACTGAGTTGCAGCTGGAAGGACATCCAACATAGGCCAAAGAAGTTGGTGGTTCGTTCCACTGTGGCGACCCCTGATAAATAAGGGACTAAGCAGAAGGAAAATGAATGAATGAGTTTTCAAGATTTTGTCATTTTTTTGCCGTTTCATTATGTTGTTTTTCCGTGTAATGAAAACAACCAAATTGTTAAGTTGTTTACTTTCTTTTACCGTGAGTTACTTTTGTAAACATTACAACTTTTTTTTTAAAGTAAAACCTCCTGCATTGAGCCACAAATCTTCACTTTAGCTGCACTTAAATACATTAAAATAGGGCTGGGCGATTTGCCCTGAAATCTAAATTCTCGATTAATTGAACATTTTAACTCGATTATGATTAATGAACGATTGTTTTAATGATTTATTTATTATTTTTTTTGCTCTCATAGTTCACTGACAGGTTTTGTACAGTAGGCTCACATATTACAAGTGAGATATTTTTGAATGTAGGGTGCATTACATGATTTTAAAATAATTAAAGTAAACACACACAGTATCTACTATCTATGATTCGTTATTGAACAGCAACGCTGAACAACTGAAATTAAAACACACATCGCCTAAAACGCGGCTCTCTGCACCACCCGCCCTCGTCACCGTTACCAAACTGACCAAACACAAAGCTTACGCTACACGTCGTTGTGACGTGTAGTTACATTTTTTGAGAGGTGTGTGGGCAGAAGTATAATATCAGAATAACAAAATGTATAAATCATAATACAATAAGTATATTGATAAGAAAGTAATTTTAAAAACTGACCTTGAAAAATGTGATTGATTATAGGCTGTGAATGTCTATTTCGATTACTTTTCGATTAATCACTCAACCCTATCAATAATTAAATACAATAGTTACACTGTAAAAAATATGATCAATCAGTTCTGGCAGCATGTTTTTAGTTCATTGTAACTTATTAAACTAAGTTAATCATGTTCTAACTTTATAAATTACGCATGCTGTGTTAAGTTAAACATAATATAAGTTCAATGGGCTCATAAGGATAATTTTATTCAGCTTAAAAATTTAAGACAACCAGGATTTACAGTTTTACACTTTTATTTACCTAAATATATTTTTTAAATCTCTACTTTAAAGGTTTTAAAAGGGATATATTTATTGACCATTTGCCTGATTATTTACAACATTTTATTCTACATTTGAAGAGTTCAGATGCAAAAGCCACTAAATATTATCTGAAATGTTCTTCTAAAATTATCCTTTACTCAGACTTTAGTAGGTTCAGTATTTAAATTATCATGTCGATGATAAGGTTATTTTCATTGCCTTTCGATGGTATTTAGAGGCTTTTGCATCTGAATTCTTCATTTTTTTTATCAATCTTTTTTTCTATGATGAAAATGATATATGAGTTCAGAAAACCTTTTAGTATGTCACTAAATCTGAGACAAATCACACATTTTATCAACAAATCAACTTTAAAATGATTCTAAGTAAAAGTAACACTTTTGTTCTAGTAATTAAGTAAACATAAACTCATTATTGCACCATTAATATGAGAATTGACCATGACCTGTTACATCACAGCCGTGTAACCTTTGTTCGGTGTAAGTAGGGCAGCTGTGCATCCGCTGAATAACAGCACTGGGCCACTGGAGCATTGGGTTTCACTTGGGTCAGCGAGCAGAGAGGTTTGACCCTTCTCTATTTCCTTTGTGCTGACAGGACAGACATTATAATGCCGCTATACTACAGGAAACCACAGTGATTTACTGCCCGAGCGACCCTTGTTTATGATGTTCATTTTGAGTAGCGAAGGCTCCAAGGACAGTTTTAATCATCTTTGCAAAGCACTGAGGTTACTATTGGACGTTTGGAGCAACCTTTGACCTTAGTGAAAAATAGTGCGCAAAAAGACCTTTATAAATTGGGCAATAAATCTCCAAGAGTAGATTGTCATTGGGTTAATTGTGTAATATTATATTATATTATATCATATTATATTATATTATATTATATTATATTATATTATATTATATTAT
>CAIGQZ010001336.1:26641416-26653145 GCA_903798205.1 Danio tinwini | reverse complement strand
TATATTATATTATATTATATTATATTATATTATATTATATTATATTACGTTATACAATATTATATTGCATTATATTATATTGTTATATTATATTGCATTATATTATAGTGTTATATTATATTATATTATGTATTATTATAATATATTTTATTATATTATATTATATTGTTATATTATATTATATTATGTATTATTATATTATATTATATTATATTGTTATATTATGTTATATTACGTTATACTGTATAATATTGCATTATATTATATTACATTATATTATATCTTGTGTTATATTATGTTATGCTATATATTATATTATATCATATTGTTATATTATATTGTTATATTATATTATATTATAATATATTATATTATAATATATTATATTATATTACATTGTATTATATTTTGTGTTATATTACGTTATGTCATATATTATATTATATTAATTATATTATATTATATTATATTATATTATACAATATTATATTGTTATATTATATTATATAATGTTATGTTATATATTATATTATATTATTTTATATTATTTTATATTATATTATATTATATTATATTATATTATATTATATTATATTATACAATTAGGCTCAGCTTTTTGAAAGCTTTCTTCACATACACTACCAGGGCCTATACTTTTATTTATCTAATTAAATAACTTACACTTATATTAGTCTAAAGAGACCATAAATTTCTATTTCTGGGAATCTTTTTACTTTCTATTTATCAAAACAATTTGGAGAAACAAACCTTAAAGAAAAATGCACATATTTTTTATTACTTTTAATTCATTTGATTTCTAAAATAAAAATAAGATTAAAATTAATAATCAAACATGTTATTTAGGATGAGTGCACATTCATATAAATATGGCACTAACCAAAAAAATCAGATATCTAAAATTTTAAAAGACTGAATACAAAAATGACTAAATAAAATTCAGATATACTGTATACATGATCCAAAATGGCTAATAATATAATAATAAAAATTTATCAAAAATTGTACAATACTAAAGTACAGTAGAAATAATATTTTTGCATTATAAACAGATTCTTTAAACAAGACATTTTACACATTTTAGCATTCATAGAAGAATTATCGTATCAGGGGGCCTGTGGCATATCGAATACTGACATAAAATCCATTTTAACAAAAAAATCTTCCAATCTAACTCTTTAAAAGTACTGTATATTAAAGTCATATCAGCAAAACTTCAACAAATATTTGATCTTAGAATAGTACTGTTGTTTTACTGAGGAACCAAATGCACTGCTCTTCAGTTCAACTTGTTGTTTTGTCTTAAGACGACAGCGATGTGTTTTTCACAAAGCTCAGACAACAGAAGTGAAACTAGACAAGGTTCAAGGGCACTTCTGATGTTATGGTGAGCAATGCTAGGCTTGAGAACCACAAAAACAAGACTGATTAGACAATACATGGCCTTACACAAAAGAAAAGTATGAACCACAATACTGGCTTTATCTGTGGTAAACAAGTCTGCTATCTACACTTTATTGTTATTGCTTTATTTCACAGAGAGTTCATGACTTCCCCTTCAAAAATATGTTTATTCAAGTCTGCTCTTCTCTAAAGAAACACTTTCAATCTACTTTATATGTATTTCCCGGAAATGGACTTTATACTTACAGAGATGTCTAAGCATATTTGGCCTATACTTGTTTATTGACATATAATTAAAAGTATAATTGTGTATTCTAGGCATTTAGTTGTTTTACAGACAAATTGTCATGTACTTCAAATGCGGTAAGGATTAGTTAACTTCAAACGTTCTATTTTGGAACAACAAAAGATATACTATATTTTAATTGCTATTAAGTTATAGTAACACATACTTGTTTTTGTATTTAGTGTATTTTACGTATGTTCTAATTCTCTACTTTGTGTGTGATTGTATGGGTTAAAGTCCGCTTGAAATCAAAATGTACAATCTTCATTTTGCTAGCGCACATTGTTATTCTTAAAGTAAATAATTAATCTGTGCAAGTTAATCCACTGAAAAGTTTCTTTGTTGTGGCAATCTTCAGTGAAAGTCTGTTCGTTTGCTTTGGACTTTTGGACCTGTTGACAACAATGATTCCACTGAATAATGATCCCACTGCATATTGATGCTATGACGGAATGATGCGCAAAAGGAAGCCCCGCACCCTCTACATTCTGTTTCAGTTGAAAGTATATCAACATACCGAAATAAAGGTCTCAGCAACTTTCGGTTCAGGCGGAATTTGATTGTAGAGTCCAAATTCTGAGCAAGGAAAGCCATACTTGGCCACATGACTCGGCCCACACGAAATCTGCGTGCACAGAAATCCACAGATTTCCACAGATTTTTAGCCCATTATTAAGTCTATATATTTACTTGTGTAAATGTCTGTAAATGTACATTTATTTAGTTTTTTAATTCATTTCACTAATATTATTGTGATATAATAATAGTAATATTTAAATGTTTATATGATTTATTTACAATGCAGTTTGTAAAGTAATATGTTCTGTCTTTTAGTAGATATATTATATGAGAGACTTGCTTTGTTTACCAAATAAGTGGATCTAATTGGATTTGCACTGTAAACATTAAATAAAAGTATTATTTGTTGATTACATATATTAAGTTTTTAGTTGTAATAATATCATTCCACATAAATCCGTTCTTTTACAATCTGATTATTTACTACAAGTAAGTTCATTTGCAGTACAAATGAAAAACCTAATGGTTAACCATTTGTTCTCTTAAGGTTAACTATTGTTACACTTACAGTACACTTAAAAAGCAGTCCCAAGCAGTATTCAAGTGTAGTACCAAGATGTTAGTAAACTGTTAAGGATTTTTGTAAATTACACACTATTTAATTGTAATATGAACTTTTTTTTTACTGCAGGACAGTCATGCGGTATGTTACTGTGTTTTAAAGTTTATTTTTGTGAAAATGACTAAATTTTACAGTAAAGATACAATACTGTGAATACACATAGAGCAAGATAAATTATGCTGTAATTGTAAATACAGTATTTTTTCTGTAATTGATCTACAGTAAGTTCAACATCATTCTGAAAACGTAGTCCTATATACATATCTGGAGATCACAAATGATGTAGCAAGAAGTACGTATGGCTTATTTCATCTTTAAAATGAACGCCATGGGGCGATATGATGCTGATCCTTTTCATGCTTACCAGCTGACCGCTTGCTTCCATATGGATGTCTTTCCCACTGTTACCAGTTTGACCAGTAACTCGCCATGTACGTCAGTGGACTTGAGACACAGAGAAGAGCTGACCATAACAACGGGGAACGAGTTCAGTTAACAATGGTTCCAGAGAGCGGGTAAGACAAAAACAGAAGCGAAAAATAAAATAAACAAGTAAATAACAGGGTGAGAATGTGGTAAAATCTGAAAACGTGGTAGAAAATCAGGCGATGGCTGAAAACTGTCGGTTGGGTTTAGGAAAATGGCTCCTTGATATTTATTTTGCGATCTCCAGAAATGTATATAGCAGAACATTTTCAGAATAGGCCTTGGTTGAGTAAGTCACTGTAGATTCTACAAGATAGTTAACAGTGAATGCTCACTATATTAAGTATACTTAAATATATACTTCAACATTAAGTATACTTCATAAAATTTACTTAGCTATACTATATTTTCATAAGAGTTGAGGCACAGCTTGGCCCTGTGTGTCAAAAAACAAGATCGATATTGTGATAATAATTGTGTGTTGCTGTAATTGAGTTATTTACCACAGTCTGCAGTTGCATAATAGCACGTCATGCAACTCTTTAGGTCAAACACAAGCTCTTTTATTATTTGACATATGAGCTTGGTTGCGATCAGTCTTTGTTTTGTTTTCAGGAACAAGTTACTGGACACAAAAAGCAACAAATGACTGGAAACAAAGGCCACAAAGACATTAGACAGCAGACGGCATGAACTCATCAATGAACTCATCTGTTATCGCTCTTGATCTAATTCTTTCCTCAAAGTGCATCAATGAACTGATTTAGACTGTAAAAGTTACCTGCACTCTATTTGTTTTATACAACAGTTAGTGCAGTACTGTTTGTATCACTTCACTTGTCTGTGCTCAGTGGAAGTGGAGTTATCACTTTCCGCACCTTACATCTTTTAGTTTTTCAGTAGATGGTGATAGGTTTATGAGTTGGCCATTGAACCATTCATTTGACATCACTGCAGTGCAACAATGTCCTCTCAGACATCATCATAAGCTCAACCATCAATCAATAACTGTTTTAAACTATGCAGTGATAAGTAAATCAGTTCTGACAGATCAACTGATTCATTTATTGAACAAAACTTCGCTGTATTGTGTGGTACAGAACAATATGTAACTTGACTCGCTCTTGAAATTGTGATGACTGACAGCCTTAAAGTAAGTCACATGTTCAGTGTTTCTCCAAATTTTGACTAACTTAATGTTATTGCAGCAATTCCTCATGTTCTGCAAACTAAACAAACACATACTGTAGATGACAGAGGCAATGTGATTTGTTTAATCTGCATTATTTTCAAAGTTGTCAGATCACCGCTGAGCATAGCAAGTTGAAGCAAGACTTTACCTTAGGAAGAAGCACTTGAATCCTTTGTCTAGTCCAAAAATCCTTTGTCTAGTTTCACAACCAAATGAGTAACAGTTTATTGTTTTAATAGTATTTTTCCTTTATATCCAACTGAAATAGCTATCACATCAGTTACTATCTGTTTTTTTTTATGGTCATAACACAGTACCCTTAACGTTTATGATTTCTGAAACCATTAAAGCCACTTACTAAATAAATGTAATATATAAAAGTATTTTCTTATTTATACTGTTAAAACAGTCAACAATACACATGTTGCGTATAAACCATCTAGATCAGGTGAGCCAAAACTTTTTCCAAACCTGATTGAGGCTAGTTTGAGCCAAAACTTTTTCCAAACCTGATTGAGGCTAGTTGGCCGAAGGTAAATAGGTTACCATGGATAATTTCTTAATTTATTTAATAATATTTAAAAATGACAGCAAAACATTGCTTTATATCAACTAATACAGTATTTTTTAAAGATTTTATAATTAACTTTTTTACAGTAAAAACAAAACAATCTCATTTAGAACAGAATTACCAGCCTGATCTCACGAGGAAACGTAAGTATTTTACGTTTTGTCAGTTTAGTGGCTAATTCGAGTTCAGTCGTACGAAAATGTACGATTTTAAAAAGGAGGTGTGGCATCTAACCCCACCCCTAACCCCAACCGTCATTGGGTGATGAGCAAATCGTACTAATTTGTAGGAATTAGATCGTACGAATTCATACGAATTAGCCACTAAATCAAAAAGTTACGAATTGCCATGAGATTGCATTGGAATTACACCACTTTTTGCCCTGATTTGCTCGCCTTTGTCTTCATAATCCTCTATCCGTCAAGTGACAGTGTTTACATTTTTAAAATTCTGATTCATTTACAACATTTAATTGAAACATTTAATTTCAGTTAGCTTTTTTTGTAGATCAACAATAAAACAACCAAAAAAAGGTTACGCCAAATTAGAAATGACCCCACAATCATCTCCATCATTCTCACTCTCCTCTAAGATGGGATGCTGGTTCAAATCAAAGCTTACAATGTGCCAACTTGCGGGCCCTACTTTGGGCATCTCTGATCTAGATGTATGCACATAATTTTACCATTTTATCCTTTACATTTTTTTTCCAGTAATTTAATAATAATAATAATCCTTTACATTTATATAGCGCTTTTCTGGACACTCAAAGCGTTTAACACATTGGGGGGAATCTCCTCATCCACCACCAGTGTGCAGCATCCACCTGGATGACGCGACGGCAGCCATATTGCGCCAGACCGCACAACACACACCACCTGATTGGTGGAGAGGAGACACAGTAATGAAGCCAATTATGGTATGGGGATGGTTAGGAGGCCATGATAGAGAGAGGCCAGTGGGCAGATTTGGCCAGGATGCCGGGATTAAACCCCTACTTTTTTAAAGGTCCTTCTGTCCTCTTGTGTTAATATGTATGTATGTATGCATGTATGTACCGTGAGCTCCTGTAAACCACAAAAAAAATTGGTATTACTTTATTTTGATGGTCCATTTGAGTATTAGTAGTCTGCTTAATATCTATTGATACTGCTGCTAAACAGACATTTAACTGATTATAAGAAACTTTGCAAGTACATGTCAACTTACACTAACCCTAACAGTCTACTTATAATCTAGATTAGTTGGCATGTACAGTTGCAATCAGAATTATTGAACCCCCTTTGAATTTTTTTTCTTTTTTTAATATTTCCCAAATGATGTTTAACAGAACAAGGAAATTTTCACAGTATGTCTGATAATATTTTTTCTTCTGGAGAAAGTCTTATTTGTTTTATTTTGGCTAGAATAAAAGCACTTTTAATTTTTTTTCCATTTTAAGGTCAAAATTATTAACCCCTTTAAGCTATTTGTTTTTTCCATATAGTCTACAGAACAATAATTTGCCTAATTACCCTAACCTGCCTAGTTAACCTAATTAACCTAGTTAAGCCTTTAAATGTCACTTTAAGCTGTATAGAAGTGTCTTGAAAAATATCTAGTCAAATATTATTTACTGTCATCATGTCAAAGATAAAATAAATCAGTTATTAGAAATGAGTTATTAAAACTATTATGTTTAGAAATGTGTTGAAAAAAATCTTCTCTCCGCTAAACAGAAATTGGGGAAAAATAAACAGGGGGGCTAATAAATCAGGGGGTTAAATAATTCTGATTGCAACTGTAGATGCAATGTAACCATCAAAATAAAGTGTGACCGAAAAGACTGTGCACAGACTTAATGAATAAAACTCATTCTGATTCTGACTGATTCAATCACATGCAAGAAATGGTAAAGAAAAATTGCAAAATCACAAATCAGAGTTCTTGAGCAGGAATGCCTGTTGTTGTACAGCTTAGACAAAACATCAAAATGACACGAGTTTGTCCAAACTTTCCTCCATTTCTTGGGCCTAAAAAAACAGAGCAGGAGCCCTTTTCGAAACTGAAGCCTGATACTCTGGTATATTACTCCTTCTAAAATCACTGCTGCCATGTATCTTGTTCTCTCATTGGCTGTAAATTATTGCTGATGTGTTTTTCAGTCAGAACTCTTCTAACACAGCAGGACTTTAAATCACAGACAGGTCAAGATATATTGCCACATATTTCATGGGCATTGGATGAAACATCAGCCATTCTCTCTGATTACTGTCAGGCACGTGAACCAATTTGTCACAATACCTGTCAGTGAGTAAAAATCAATGCTAAAATTGTGCATTATGAGCACATTTTGGTTTTGTTGGTTTGACTTTGTCGATTAAGTTTATGGAGTTATTAAACTTGCTAGATGCAGGCAGCAGTACATTGATTAATAAAGTTAATGGGTTTGATCTAGTTTTTTTTTTCTAGCAAGAAAGAGGCAAGGCTTGTACTTCTTTCACTCTGATTTCTTGCATTGAGCAGTTGGTTGTTATTGTCCACTTACAAGGAAGAGACACTTTTGATAGTGGTGAGAGACGTACCTTGCAGAAGGTTGTGACAAATTCAGGTGTTATAGACAATTAAAAAGATATGTACTGTAGCACGTATGGAACCGAACTGAATAAATAGTGTATTGGTGATTAAATGCACATCAGAGTTGTAAGTGCTCAGGTATGAGTCTTGAGTTTAGTCTTGTCAGAGGAACAAGAACAATCCCACAATCAACCAATAGACATTGCAACATTCTTAAATATTGCGACCTGAACTTGCCAACTTTAATAACTCAATACACTTGATTGCTTTAGAGCCAATCCCAAAGAAGCAAGTCCAAAAATGATTATAATAAGTGGACATGGCAACACATGTTCTGTGAAGCCTCCTGCATGTACAAGACACATCTGTCTAAGGTGGTTTAGTAAAAACTGCAGAACATAATTATTTGTCCACTTTAACAATAATTTAATTTTAGAGTGAGTTGTGTCCTGCATTACACAGAATAATAAATTAGGGGTTTAATTTCTTACACTTTCCAGCCCAGATGTTGTTGATTAGAAATTCATAAGACTTTTTGGGTTAATTGAAAAAGGCACCAGTGTTTCAGGATCCAAAGTAAATATTCTGTACATCCCATGTCATTAATCTTATAGCAATACACGTTCTCAGTTCCCAAAGAGTTAAATCTTTCCGCTTCTGGAATATGTATAGACATGTGGCATAGCGTGGCATTGCAGATGATGGAAAAATGCACTGCCTGCACGCTCACAATTTTCCATTTGTTTTGCCTCTTGTCTAGGACTCCTCTGGGATGCAAGGTTAACAATTCTCTAATGTTATTTATTTTTAAAAGTCACAGGGGGTTGCCTACAGCAGATGTTCGCAAAGTTAAATAGGTCCCATTCAGAAAAGGGTTTTATAACATGTTGAAGTCCAATCAAACAACATTAGCAGACATTTTACGTGACAGTCTAGATCAGACATGTTGAATGTACAAGCTAAATAAGTGTTTACAGACACACAAATGGCAAGCTCAGTGTGACTGAAACTTTGGATTATTATAACTAAAATGCCAATGATTTATGAAACAGTTAATCCGGCATGTGTTTTAGTGAGAAGCATTATGAGCAGCACTAATTGTTTCCTCAGAAAGGTTCTGTGGACACCAAATTTCTTAAAAGGATTTCCTTCTTCTGAGGAAATTAAAAAGGCCTATGATTCATTCTCCAGAAAAAGAGAAGTGCAGTTCATGCACAAAAAAGTATTTTGCATAAGAAAAGTTTAAATTGAGGTGCTCAAAAATTTTCGTATGAAGGGCCAAAAGACAAATATCATCGAGAGCCGTGGGGCAGCTCTCATGGGTAATTTCCTAGATCATTTCACAATATAAAAAAAAAATAGAAAGCATTACTTTGAATCATATGCAGTCTAATGCAATCTAATGCAGTATAACTTTTTAAATTATAACTTATTGCAATAAAAACATAAACAATCACATTTATAGCACAGTGGAGTTCAATGCAGAATACCTTGATTTGCTTACCAACGTCTCTGCATTGGCCTCTCTCCGTGCTAAGTATATTTTAAACTAAATCTGATTAATTTACACCATTTATATTAAAACTTTTATTTTTGTAGCTTAACAATAAAACAAACAAGTTTAAGGTTACATTAAATTTGAAAGGACAATCTCTAAACCATTCTCAGATGGCATGGCGAGCCAAATCAAGGGTTACTATGGGCCAACTTTGGCCCTTGGGCCCTAGTTTGGGCATCTCTGGTTTAGACACTCCAAATCCATCCAACCTCTTTTCTTGTAAATGAGCATTTTCTATCAGGCTCCTCTGATTAGGTTCAGCAGTTTCATTTTATAGGTAATCATAAGGTCATTAGCTGGTAAATAAAATAGCTTTTTTTTCATAAATGTCACTTTAGACAATATTTAAGTTTTTAACAAGGTAGATTTCTTTTGCGTCAAAACCAGCTAAATCCACTTGTGCTTTTTTTGCAAAAACCTCTAAATCCACCTACAGTATTGGCATAAGACATTGTAACAGTCAGTAAAGACGTGATTAGGAATTATTTTACCAAACAAAATTAAAAATACATAAATCTGTCAAGTAAGTGGGGGTCCATTCCGCTGTGGCGACCCCTGATAAATCAGGGACTAAGCCAAAGAAAAATTAATGCATGAAATCTGACAAGTAAGCGCATTAAGCCAATAAAATGAAAACTGACAATAATAAATCTGTTGTCATTTCTGATATTTGGGATTTAGATTTAATGTAAGTAGAACAATGTAAACATTGCAAACTAAGCTTGTTAGACTCAAATAATGTAGTGTAAAATGTACAGTGCAAAAAAAAAAACTTTAAAGTGTGTAAACATTAAAATAAAGTGAATATAAACATATTCCCCTTGCCCACAGCTATCATAACATGCTATGTGCAAAAAGCAAATACTATAAAAATATCATCAATTCAAACATCTTGGTGTAGGCCCACTGCAAGTAGAACAGAGCAAAACATTAAGAAACATCCATTTATATTAAAAGCTTATCTGACATGTAGTATAAAGTAATATAAATAATGTATAGTTTTATATTCATTCATTTTCTTTTCGGCTTAGTCCCTTTATTAATCTGGGGTCGCCACAGCGGAATGAACCACCAACTTATCCAGCATATGTTTTACACAGCAGATGCCCTTCTAGCTGCAACCCATCACTTGGAAACACCCTGTATAGTTTTATAAATTATATATTTTTTAAAATAGCTAACATTAGCAAATAAACTACAAAGTAGTCCTACTGGGCAAAAAAGGGATGTCTCTCAGACACTTTTATTCATCCTCACCCTATTCAAGATCTCAGAATCATCATGAAGAAACAGAACTAGAACAGTCTAAATGCAAAAGAGCTGTGGCAATATCTTCAAGACACTTCAAGAAATCTCACTGCATTAATAACAAAAACAGTGTTAGGAAATGTTACTGGACTCTTTTTAAATTGAAATAACGGACTTAAAACTTTTGTTCTTTTTTTTTTGGTGCAAAATCTAGAGGCCTAAAATGTCTGCACAGTACTGTCTATAATAAATAAGTCAATAAACAGATTACATAAAACCCCAGCTGTGTCATCAGCATCAGAAAATAATGTGAAAATAAATGCTTTGCACGTTGTAGATAGATTTTTTGACCAATAGCAAGAGTGAAAGTGTATAATTCAAAATCAAAATCCTAAAAAAGTATATATTTAATATACAATATAAGTGTTCTATTGTCTAAAATCATGAGTTTGCAACTTTCACGGTTAAACTTGTATGGACTTTCAGTATGAGTCCACACAGGCAGCTGCTGTCAAAACCGTGAAGACATTTATGCATTTGCAAAGTATGAACATCCTGTCCCTTCCTAGTCTCCAGAGCTCTGAACTAACAGACCTGGTTATGCATAATGCATACTTCGATCTGAATGAGAATACAAGACTGCATTTCAGGCTGTTTGTCTATGAATGCCGCTTAACCAGAATGTGACCTACTAATAACTATAAGGACATAAGGAAAATCAAATACCCTCAAGAGTTCATAAAATGAATACGCAACAGCTGCTGCAGTTTGTTATATCAGAGTGTCATATTAAATGGTGGTGCCAATATACTGTCCTCTGCTGATTAATCAAGCTGTTGATAAAGACATAGCAGACACTTTAGTGGTGTCTTTATTTAGTGCTGCCCAAATAAAGCTATTTGACATGAGATATTACATGACAAAATCAAATATGATCCTTTTTTGATGGGTTTAGATGATCCACTGTCTGACAATAAGTGTACACTTAAGATTAGAACTGTATGATATTTTTATTATTATAATTTTAATTTATTTAGAGGAAATAAAACTACATTTATTATGATTTATTTACATTTTATGCAAATATATTTTTATTTTCATGCTACTGGTTTATATAACTATATATTTGAGTTATTAGAGTTATGTTGTGAAAGATAAGTAATTAAACTGTAAAATGTAAGATACACATTTATGGCTATATAAAATCTGAGGCTAAAGGTTCATTTATGGGATTGAGACAACAATTTAATATGTGGTAAAAAGGAGGCAAAGCAAAAGTGAAACCGAGCAAATACCAAGATATATATATATGATATCATATATATATAT
>CAIGQZ010001336.1:26625353-26641016 GCA_903798205.1 Danio tinwini | reverse complement strand
GCAGAATTATTAAGCAAGTTGTATTTTTGAGGATTAATTTTATTCTTGAACAACAACCATGTTCTCAATGAACCTAAAAAACTCATTAATATCAAAGCTGAATATTTTTGAAAGTAGTTTTTAGTTTGTTTTTAGTTTTAGCTATTTTAGGAGGATATCTGTGTGTGCAGGTGACTATTACTGTGCATAATTATTAGGCAACTTAACAAAAAACAAATATATACCCATTTAAATTATTTATTTTCACCAGTGAAACCAATATAACATCTCAACATTCACAAATATACATTTCTGACATTCAAAAACAAAACAAAATCAGTGACCAATATAGCCACCTTTCTTTGCAAGCACACTCAAAAGCCTGCCATCCATGGATTCTGTCAGTGTTTTGATCTGTTCACCATCAACATTGCGTGCAGCAGCAACCACAGCCTCCCAGACACTGTTTAGAGAGGTGTACTGTTTTCCCTCCTTGTAAATCTCACATTTGATGATGGACCACAGGTTCTCTATGGGGTTTAAATAAGGTGAACAAGCAGGCCATGTCATTAGTTTTTCTTCTTTTAGACCCTTTCTTGCCAGCCACGCTGTGGAGTACTTGGACGCGTGTGATGAAGCATTGTCCTGCATGAACATCATGTTTGTCTTGAAGGATGCAGACTTCTTCCTGTACCACTGCTTGAAGAAGGTGTCTTCCAGAAACTGGCAGTAGGACTGAGAGATGAGCTTGACTCCATCCTTAACCCGAAAAGGCCCCACAAGCTCATCTTTAATGATACCAGCCCAAACCAGTACTCCACCTCCACCTTGCTGGTGTCTGAGTCGGACTGGAGCTCTCTGCCCTTTACCGATCCAGCCATGGGCCCATCCATCTGGCCCATCAAGACTCACTCTCATTTCATCAGTCCATAAAACCTTAGAAAAATCAGTCTTGAGATATTTCTTGGCCCAGTCTTGACGTTTCAGCTTGTGTGTCTTGTTCAGTGGTGGTCGTTTTTTAGCCTTTCTTACCTTGGCCATGTCTCTGAGTATTGCACATCTTGTGCTTTTGGGTACTCCAGTGATGTTGCAGCTCTGAAATTTGGCAAAACTGGTGGCAAGTGGCATCTTGGCAGCTTCACGCTTGACTTTTCTCAGTTCATGGGCAGTTATTTTGCGCCTTGGTTTTTCCACACGCTTCTTGCGACCCTGTTGACTATTTTGAATGAAACGCTTGATTGTTTGATGATCACACTTCAGAAGCTTGGCAATTTTAAGAGTGCTGCATCCCTCTGCAAGATATCTCACTATTTTTGACTTTTCTGAGCCTGTCAAGTCCTTTTTTGACCCATTTTGCCAAAGGAAAGGAAGTTGCCTAATAATTATACACACCTGATACAGGGTGTTGATGTCATTAGACCACACCCCTTCTCATTACAGAGATGCACATCACCTAATATGCTTAAATGGTAGTAGGCTTTTGAGCCTATACAGCTTGGAGTAAGACAACATGCATAAAGAGGATGATGTGGTTAAAATACTCATTTGCCTAATAATTCTGCACTCCCTGTATATCTTTCTGTGTATCTCTTCATAGTTTTATTATCACTAAACCATTATCAGCATTGGGTGTGATAGGAACAAATTGTGCCTTGTCCTAAAAAAGTTCCTGAAGCATTATCTCCCACTTTAACAGCTGTGGTTAAAAGCTGTGCTTTTACAGTCCTCAACATCCCACTCATTGAAATACATACAGAAGAGGAAACGCACAATATTATGCAGAGCTCGTGACTGATGGAGTGATATTTCAAACACAGATCCAGGATACACTGCACTTCTGTATATTGTCATAAAAATATATTCAACATTGATATTTATAGTAATAAATAGACACTAAGTCACCAAATTCCAGATTTTCATAACATGTTACTGTAATTTTTCACAGTAAATTACATTAGAATCACTTAACAGGATTTAACTGTAAAAAAAAAATCACAATAATGTGTTGTATTCAGAATTTTATTGTGAAATTAATCAAATTAGCACGATTACAGCAAATTACAGTAAAAAGAGCTATATCCTTTGCATGTTAGTTATAGGAATTCAAACTCTTTTTTATTTCATTCAACATGGACATTAATACAAATTAACTTTTATGCTAATAACAGAATGTTATTGCAGCCCCTAAAACACTTTGGTTACATCTTCAAAATTAACTTGAAAGAAAATCATCCTTTATTGAAACGAAATAAATGCCATAGTAAATTTTTATTTTTGGGTGCACTGCACCTTTATTTGATTTTATAAGGTTAACATGGAAATATAAACTTATTTTTAATGAACATAACTTTGTGCTTAGCCAAAAACGCACTAGACTGGAACAAAAGTAATTGATTGAAGAAAAACAAGCACTGTTAAACACCCAAAATGATTTCAAAGTCAGGGTAAATGTCTAGTAACTAGCTGAGGATAGCCTGCTTCACAGTAAAAATCTTTACAGTTAATTCTACAAGACAGTACTGTAAAGTCACAGTAATGGACTTTATTATCTACTGTAAAATTACACTATATGGCTGTAATTTCACAGTAATTTAATGTAGCAAAATCACAGTAGATTACTGTGAACTACCTTACAGTAATTTGTTATGAATTTACATGCAGTATTTTACTGTGAAAGAAATGCAAATATTAGCCAGTAATTTACTGTAAATTTAAGTTCTAATTTTTACAGTTTAGTTTCCCTTTAGAAAATTGTGTATACTTCATTTTAGGTACACTTGAGTAAAATATAGATATACAGATAATTTTTTATATAATAATTACATCTGTAATAACATTTATTATAATTACACTATTGACCCATCCTTAAACCAATAACCAAACCAACACACCTGTCCTGTATCCTTACCTATCCTAATCCCACTGTAATAACAATATGAGTGTTATTTACACCATTGTACTTATTTTTGATGTATATAGTAGTTAAGACTACTTAATAACTACTTAAAAACATTTTTTATTACATAACAGGATATAATTCTCATGAAATATAACTTTAATTGTACTGTAAGAAGACCTATGAACTACACATACAAAAATCCCACAAGCATATATGCTATCTTTATAAATCCATATTTCCAATACTTGTGCATGTTAAAAATATTTGTCAATAAAATAAGCCATATTTTTGGTCTGTGTGGTTTATTATCACTGTACACAAAGAAGATCAGGTTCAGTTCCTTGTGACTGTGTAAACTTCAGCATGTTTATGAGACAGTATGTAAACTATGTGGAACAAAGTATTTAATAGGCTACTCAAGCAGCAGAATAAACTCAACCACAAGCCAAGCATATCTAGAATGCTTTCAAGTGTATCAAAAGATTGAGAACAGGTTTAGACCAAATATGCTGACAGTAACTATATCTTATTTTTAGATTAAAGTATAAGTATTCTACAGCAAACAGGAATAATCTTTTTGTTAAGGTTCTAATGGATTATGGAGAATTGAACACGTATGATGCAGAAAATGTAATTATAGATTAAAATAGAAAACAGTTATTTTTAATTATTTCACAGCATTAAGAATAATTAATGATTTTTATTATTATTCAAATAAACACAGAAATAGGTTGTGGCTAGAAAGGCATCCAGTGTGTAAAACTTATGCCGGAAAAGTTGCCGCTGTGGCGACCCCTGATAAAAAAAAGGGACTAAGCCGAAAGAAAATGAATGAATCATGAATGAATGAATGAATGAATGAATGAATGAATGAATGAATGAATGAATGAATGAATGAATGATTGAATAATTACAGCCTTGGTGAGCCTGAAAGACGTGCTCATATGCCAATGTTCGTCTGATTTTCAGCTGTGAACAACACACAAAGGAATTTCCTGTCTTACAGTGCTCTTATCATTAACACAGGTGTTAAAACTGAGTCACACATACAGTATAAAAAAATATGTCTACTGTTATGATGAAATCACTCAAAGAACAGTGACGAATAGTCAACAAGGAAACAGACAGTACTGATCTCTTACTGTAAATATGAAATACCGTCAGTGCATTTAACAAATTAAAATGTTTATGATTTATTTAATCAATAAATGTAAATCGTAGGTTTAAAAATATAAAATATAGTAGATAATATTTTTTGTCATGAGACAGCTTAAGATCTTAAGTTAAGATTTATGTGAAGTAATATAATAAAACAGAAACGCTATTTTCATTAATATATAATTTGTTATGGTAAGACAACATTTGGCCAAGATACAACTGAAACTGAAAATCTGAAATCAGAGTAGGGTTGCACAATATTATAAAAATCTGATATTGCGATATTTTATTTTTCTGCAATAATTATTGCGATAAAAATATAGTTTCACAAAAAAGTTGAATAGCACTATTTGATGGTTTTCTGGAGAGTCTAACAGTTTTCAGGTACAGAAATTGTACAAGCTAAATTTTCTGCCAGTGTGGTACATTAAATAATCTTGTTTTTGCTTTGAAATGTAGACATTTGGACTAGAAACAAAGACAAAAAAAATTGTTGAATCATAAATTCTGTATAAATTCAGTGATTAAACACAATTCTGTAGCTCCTGGTCAACTATAATACAGACTTAAAATTGTATCCAGGGTATATACAGGAATCAGAGAGCTAATTGTAATACATCTTAAGACCTTTTTTAAGACTCTTTGGTTTTAGGTTAGACTTCTTACTCTTCTCGCCCCTTTCGGTTTCAACCATTGACAATGGCAACATTTTAACTTACAGTATATTTACTAAATACTGATTGTAAGAAACTAATCCTAAACTAAAACATTATTCATATACTGAATAAAAATGCTAATCCAGCAGGTGGTGCCCTTAGAACAGCAGAAAATATCAGTGTTGCCTTGGTTGCTGCAGTAAACAAAGCAGCATGTGTCACAAATATAAACAGGAGACCCAAATGCAAGTGAATGCAAGATGATTTATTAATAGAGATAACAAGAGTCACAACTAGTATAAATCTCACCAGATATAGAGGAATTGTGTAGAGCAAGGGTGCTCCTCACAAGGAATCCAACACACTAAACAGCGGTAATAGTTCATCCGAGAAACAGATCCGGAGTGAAGTCTCTCACTGATATCTTACCAGATATCGAGGGAAGGGGAGGTTAGTGCTATGAAGAAACTCTTAAGGAAATCGACACGCTACCAGCGGTAATAGTTCATCAGAGAAGCAGATCCGGGGTAAAGTTTCTCATTGATATGGTTGTCATCAGTGCAGGCAGTTGCAACAACATCAATGAAACGGAGACGTGCATAAAGTCCAAAAATTACAGACTTATGACGATTCACCACCAGCGGATTTAGCGAGAGTGCCTAACAGGAAGCAGACACAGAGGTAAACAAACAACGGACTGACAAACGCTATCTACAAACACTGAACATATAAAGGCGAGCGGTAATGCACAACAGCTGTGGAAGATAAAAAACAGCTGAGTGAGATGAGTGGTAACAAGACACGTGATAACCCAGCTGATGAATGTAAACACACACACACCACACAGTGAAGATATTCCCAAACAAACACACCCACTTCCCACACACACACACACACATACACATACAAGAAGAACATATAGATCCACAACCGTGACAGCATGGTGTCAAATCTAGCAGGATTTTATCGATTTCATAAACTACGTAGCATCCCACTATTCAGATTAAATGCCAGCATATAACTATACATTGTATAATCAAAAATTATACAATATTTAATACCTAGCAACTCAGAATTTAAGACTTTTTAATGCTTTTTAAGGGTCTTCAATTTCTCTAAATTGATTAACTTTTAATACTTTTTAAGACCCCGCGAACACCCTGGTATCTCTGTGATGTGACTATTGCAGATGCGCACATTGCGATATTGATGCTAAATCAATATATTGTGCAGCCCTATATCTAAGGGTTCAAAAAAATCTAAATATTGAGAAAATATGCACATTACTAATCAAACTTGAGTTTTGAAACATTTACAATATAGGATTTACAAAATATCTGCATGAAACATGATCTTTACTTAATATTCTAATGATTTTTGGCACTAAAATAGTCTATAAATTGACCTAATCAGTGTATTTTTGTCTATTCCCAAAAATAAACCCATATGCTCCACAACTTCCATAAGAGAAGTTCAACAAGTTTAATTCAGCTATGATTTATGAACATTTCTTCCAACATCCATTGCTTTATACAACTCTCACGCCTCTTTCGCACAGATCTGGATGCTCTTCTGTGATGCAGATGTTGTGTATTTAGAATCTGGGTAAAAGGTCGTGCCGCCAGGAGTGACACCATATTGGAGTTAAAAATGCAGCTGTTCCGGCAGTGCGATTATGGGCGGATGACTAACTGCTGTCACTGGGGTTTCTGGGAAATTTGTAGACAGGGCAGATACTGAATATCTCAATCATTTAAATGCTAATGGTTTTCTTCAAGGCTACTCAGCATCTCAAAGGACTTCAGCTAGGAGGGATGCATGCACACTGTCATGCTGATGATATGTACGTTCAAATTTCATGCCAAATGTTAAAACCCATCCATATGACGATCTGTAGGTCATCAATAACTGGTTTAAGATATCACTATCTAAGTGCAGCCGAAATATAAAGAGTGTCAAAACAATGCCTTGTTTTGTGATTCAATTAGGGTGAGCCACTAAAGGGACTGCACGGTATTATGAGACCAGCTGGAACAACTGACTGAATAATCGTTTGTTTTACTGTTTGCTTCACGTCATTGGCATCGAGAAGCTAACACACCCTGCTGAGAGTTGGTTTACAAGCTTTGGAAAGAGTAGAAAATGCTTCATAAGTCCAACATGAAACACCCTTTAGGGCTTTTAAAGGAGCTTAAATCTATTTGGATGGCTTTTGGATGGGTTTTCAATATAGGTTTGAGTAAAGCTCAAGTTATACACGACCATTCAAACTGCTGTTTTTGGGGAAAAAAGGCTCTTGTACTCATCAAAGCTGCATTTATTTGATTAATGTACTACTAATAATACTAATAAACTACTATAATTACTAATGTAATTTATAATATTTCATAATCGTCATCATCATTCATTCATTTTCTTTTCGGCTTAGTCCCTTTATTAATCCGGGGTCGCCACAGCGGAATGAACCACCAACTTATCCAGCTCATGTTTTAAGCAGTGGATGCCCTTCCAGCTGCAACCCATCTCTAGGAAACGTCATCATCATACTAATAATAATAAAAAATTATTATGTGCATGTTTAAACATACAAGCCAAATTAGGTGTACATTGAAAAGTTGTGCTTACTGGCTTACACAAAAAAGGGAATAAATAAAAAACTAAGTATGCTTTGGGATTAAGTCTTAGATTAAACCAACTTTGGATATTTCTTTATGCTATGATATGCCATTTATATCGAAGTTGATATTCAGCAGCACCTTGTTGGTGTTTTATAACATCTAATTTTTACTAGGTGGGTCATTAGCCCAACGCTCAACCCCCAACCTGGAGGACCAGGACATACATACATACACTACGGACAATTTAGCTTACCCAATTCACCTATAGCACAAGTCTTTAAACCCTTTGGGGAAACCAGAGCATCCGTGAATAGGGAGAGAACATGCAAAGCCCACACAGAAATGCCAAGTGACCAAGCCGGGGCTTGAACCAACGACCTTCTTGCTGTAAGGCGACAGCGCTACCCACTGTGCCACCGTGCCACCCCAATTTTGTAAAATAAGCTTACACAATTTACACTGAGAAACATTGAGAGAGAGAAAAGATACAGAAAACAACAGCCTTTGTTTCTGCTCTGATAGCTGCAAAAACTCTGGGGATTATTGTAACAATCAGAAGAGGTAAAAAAAAAACAGCTTTATATATTTTTTTCCAAACTCAGTAGTAGGTTTCACTAAGTCAGACTATTCATTATAAACGAGCAGTTTTAAAACTATGGCGTTTTCATAATATTCACCTAAATCTTTTTTAATTCCCAAAAGAACCTTCCAGTGAACAGTTCTTTAAAGAACAGTTTGTTTTTTAGTGTAAAGAACAATTATTCACTCACCTTCTTCTTGTTCCCTTATTTATCAGGGGATGCCACAGCGGAATTAACCGGCAACTATTTCAGCATATGTATTACGCAGCAGATGCCCTTCCAGCTGCAACCCAGTACTGGGAAACACCCATACAGTCTCACATTTACACTATAGCCAATTTTGTTTACCCAATTTACCTATAGCGCATGTCTTTGAACTGTGGGGGAAACGAGAGCATCTGGAAGAAACCCACGTGAACACAGGGAGAACTTGCAAACTCCACACAGAAATACCAACTGACCCGCCTGGCATTCAAACCAGCAACCTTCTTGCTGTAAGGTGACAGTGCTAACCACTGAGCCACCATGTGACGAACATTAAACATTTAAAGAACACTTTTTCCTCTGTAATGAAACATTTTATGTGATGGAAAAGTTCCATGGATGTTAAATGTTTTTCATGAAACCAAAAGCAATTAAGAACTTTGTTTTGAAAGTCTTTTCTGACCCCAAACCTTTGAATGATGTACAGACTCATTTCTATAAGTTGGTTTAATGAGTCATATAATTCCAGACATGACTGAGATCATTTTCACCAAACAAAACAACGTCCTGGCTTCTGCTCCACTTAGAAATATCCTTTCAAATCCTGTTTTTACCAAGTCTGCAAAGTACACTGTAAAAAAAAAACAAGCAAATCTCTTCTCCAAAAACAAAAAGAAATGCTCTCAAATGCTGAGGGGTAAACTCTGTAACACTTGTACTTTGATATCACCTAACAGACGTAAACACTTAGTCCTTTGTATCACAAGACAAAACAACCAAAAATGTAAAAAAGAGAAAGAAATCCACAGGAGTATTGCTTTTCTATGGGCGAGGCAAATTCCCAGGCACCTCTTGAAAAGGTAACTGAGTGTAGTCTTCACAAACCTCCAGCAAATGGTGTCTCTTTGTGAGCATGAACTTTCCCCTAATTCTCACAGTGGAACAGACCACCTCAGACCTCAGCGCTCAACTGCAGCACGTTCACCTCGTCGCTCCACACAAAGCCTTTGCCGCGTTAATGACTTCATACAGGGAAAACCCTGACATCCATTTAGACCAATTCAACAACCTATTCTATGTGTTTGTTTATCTATATAACTGTATTCATTAATGACTATTACTTGAAAACGGACCATGCTGGATGCACCAAACTGAAGTCATATTTGATTAACAAAATTCAATATTTACTTCAGCATCTGCCTAAATAACCTAATTATGGCTGCTTGTTTGAATTAACATTATAAATAATCTCATTATGGCTGCTTGTTTGAGTTAACATTATAATCTCATTATGGCTGTTTGTTTGAGTTAATGTAATAAAATTACATGAAGAACAATCAATGAACCATTTATCAAAAGTCAGATTGATCATGTACACATCATACAAGCATTATTGTTCTACACTCAACTTTCATTAAATATTAAATTAAAGAAAAATCAACGTGCTTTCTGGTTGCAACCGGGTCCACTCTTACATCATGGTCCACATTAGAAGCAAATACGGTTAAGGGGGAGGAGGGTGAAACCTGAGCAGACTCCCACACTCCCTCCAGATGGCCAACCAATGAGATCGCACTAGGCTGCTCTCAAAGGGTATAAAAAGGAGTTAGCCTTTCAACAGCATGAGCCTGTGCTCTTGAGAGTACTGCGACAGCTAACCGGTCTATACTACAGGTCAGATTAGCAAAACCACTACAGACACAAAACAAGCAAGATGAAGGTACCACTGGCAAATCTGCTGTGCATCACAGTCCTGGCGAGCTCCGGGACGAGCTTCCCAATGGAGAGGAGAGGAGCTGCAGCCGGAAAAGAGAAGAGAGTGCAATATGCAGCGTGGGATGATGTGAACGTGCTCGCACATGGGATGCTGCAGCTTGGTCAGGGTCTTAAGGAGCATGTGGACAAGACCAAAGGCCAGGTGAGAGACATCACCATTAAGATGAAGGTCTTTAATGTCACCGTATCTGAGCTTGGCAAGCTGACTCAGCGGCTTCAAGAAGACAATGAGCTGCTGAAAGCAAAAGCCCAGAGTCTGGAAGGCAGTGAGAGCTTGGTTCTGAATGTGTCCACGGACCTGCGGCAGAAGACAGACGAGCTGCTCAGAGACAGACAGAAGGACCATGAGAGGATGAATAAGCTGGAAGAAAAAGTAGATGGCTTGATGCAAGGAGAGGGTTTGGAAGCTGCCAACAGCAACTACAGTGATGCCCGAATCATTCAGGTATGGATAAACTTCATTTCAGGGATTAAAGCAAGTGAAATGTTTTGTTTTTATTTTATACATATGCTAGACTATGTCTTAGGCTACATGCTTATGATAATATTTGGTTTGTATATGCTTAAATTGTTAGATACCACTCTAAATACTTAAATGAAACCAAAAAAGAATGACATCAATAAATTTAAGTGCTTTAAAAGCTATTTTAAACAGACTATTGAGCCACACACAATGGCATATAATAGGCAGACATGTGGGCGTGAACGCCGCTTCACTGGATTCAAAGCCGTGTTGTACGTGCAAGGTTGCTATGCCCATGTTGAGACAATGAAAAATGACTTATGACCTCCTGGAAAGTTTAAAGTGTTTTTACCTTCGCTCTCTGAAGCATGTTTCAGTGCGAAACAACTTCAAGGGATCCTAAAGTACTCAATGAACACGTTGCCGTTTTTAGTTAGCCTGCGCGAAGTTTCGCGGGTTCACGCTACTGTTACATAATGATGTACAGAAGAAAAGCCGTGTCGATTAATCAGATTATACAGGAGCGGTTATACTGGAAGACGTTAATTTAACTGTCAACAACACCATAATAGCGTTTCGATCTGCTGAGCCCTTGTTTTGAGTTTGACTTAAAGACTGACCTCAAACTGTTTCTGATTTCAGTGGATGCTGGAGGCGCAAAATAAGCGCATTGATGACCTGGTCGAGCGCATCAAGCAACAGCAGGAAAAACTGGACAAACAGAACATCCGCATTAGGACCCTGCAAAATCAGGTAAACACAAGATATTAAGAATCAAATGTAGTGTGGCATTACAGCTACATCAATGGCTGAAAACTTAACCACAATATTAATTTGATGTCCATTAGATTACAATGAAAAACGAGCGACTGGCTCTGAAAAGGACAGAGGAAGACGTAAATCTGAACGCGAGCACTGAACAAAGAGATTCCCCTGTTGGTAAGTCAGTTTATCATTGTTGATAATGTTTAAAAATTAGATAAAACTTTTATTTTCTAGGTCAAATTTATCCGAATTGGTTTCGGTGTAAATCCCGTGATGAAAATTATAGAAAAAAATCATATAAACCAGTAGTTTACATTACATTAAACCAGTAATTAACATAAACAGTTGACCATTCTCAAAAACCTGAACGATTTTTAAAACCGGATTTAGTTTAGTTTATTAATTTAATACAATGCCGAACACAACACAAAGGTTAAATACATGTAAAATATGCATTATTTCGAACTATAAACAACAATAAATCCAAATTCTGTTATTTGCATATACGAATGGATTATCTTGCTCTTAAATTTACAAGTGCCATAATTCACAAATAATTGCATCTAAACTGAAAGAAAAAAATCACAGTGGAGAAGTTTTGTCAGTGCATGCTGGGGCTTGTGCCACTTGTTTTGCTACTTAAATGATGTTATGAGCCTCATAATGATGATGGAACATGTCCAATTAGGGGAAAGATCCTAATAACATTTGGGAAAGGTTTGGTCTCAAATATTAAGAGATTGAGTTGTTTTATACTGTAGAAGTGCAAGGGTTGTAAATTATATTATAATACAAGGAACTATATTAGAGCAAAGGCTGACTCCAAGTAGGTGAAAGGTGACCTAGCAGAAACACATGGGCCAGAACAGTCATCCAAGCCAGTACAATAAAGCCTCTCATGACGAGTTCTGACATCAGTGGGATCTAAAGAATGCTATAAAAGAAACAATTTCCCTGGATGCCTTCCAATTGTGTGAGAGTTCATCGGTCTCAGACCGTGTTAAATCAGGGTCACAAGCATGCAGAGATTGTTTCAAATCTGGCCAAGAGCAAAGGGAGGCTTATTTTTTCAGATATAGTATATCCTGTACCTTAGATTAGATTTCCTGGCACTAATCCAGTGAAAACCATAAAGCACTGAGTGTATATTTTTGGCCTGCGAACTTTGTACAGACTTTCCCTGTTGTGTGGCGTTTGCTCTAAAAAAGCGTCACTTCTCTCAGAAAACGTGTAACCTTTAGCCTAGATCTGTCAGAGCCAGACTATCCCCCGCTGACCCCCCTGCCTCTACTCATCCACACAGACCATCCTTTTTATTGTAGTAAATTAGACATGTGCCAGATTAGAGAAGACCATTTCACTTAATGCCATATACTTTGAGCTCAAGAAATGAAGGCTCAGATACATATATATATATATAAACGTGTGAATGTTATATATATATATATATATTACATACACACATAGAATTTTTTTTATTCATTTATTTATTTTTGTCAGTTAATATAGGGCATCCCAATTTATCAGGACAGCCACTGCCAAACTATTTATTTGGCATCTGTCTTCTCATATCCCACATAGTCCCTTGAGGGCATGTGCATTTGCTCCTCAAATAGCAGCAGCAGCCACGGCATTCCCGGATCACTCGCTGTCCATGCATTGTGATGTCATCAGAGGGGTGCTGTGCACGTGAAGAAGGCGTGGAGAGCCGGACTAAAGGGGGGCAGGGAGGAAAGAATGCTTGTAGAGCTCTGAGGCAACTGAGGGACTGAGGAAAGTCTCTGCTTGGGAACTGGGGGAAAGGTCATGTTTACACCCTCAATTGTTCCAGTCAGGTCAGAATTGACATGTGAATCTGCCTTTGGTTGGCAGATGTTTAGCCAAATGCACCTTGCAGGCTGTAGCAAATACAAAAATGTGTGTAGTATACCAGCGTGGTCTTTGTTTGATAACAACACTTCAGTGGATTTGAACTATACCCTGGAGTTCAAAACAAACTCCATGCTGGCTTCTGGGTTCTTGGGTGACATGTTCAAGGTCCAGTGTTTGAGATAAGGATTTAGTACACCATTAAACAATGAGATAAACACTTATCCTGGATGTGTGAGCGATTTCCATTCTTTGCCAACTTAAAAATCTCTGTTTAGGTACAGGCTTGGGCAAAGGTCATTTGCAGATGCTTGAACATGTTTTTGTGTCTTTCAGCTTTGGCTTCTGACTGTCATGAGTTGTTTCTGAGGGGCGAAACGTCAAGCGGGCTCTACACCATCCAACCAAGTGACTCCCAGCTTTTTGAAGTCTACTGCGAGATGACACCCGGTAAGTGGCCAAAAACCAATTTCGTTATACTTTTCATCTGAGGCTTCTTTGTTTGTGCATGAGCCTCCTCACCCCTTATAATATCATTTGAGCAGCTTGTGATTCTCTTGTTTTCTTCATGTATTCACAGAAGGAGGATGGACAGTCATCCAGAGACGCCAGGATGGATCTGTAGATTTTGATCAATTGTGGCAGGCATACCAAAATGGCTTTGGAAGCTTAAATGGTAAGAATCCAATGCAAACCAACACCATTTTGCATGGCTCTGAGTAAACAGCCACTTCTGCCAGTAGACTTTGATTAAGGCAAAGCGATTTACCCACTAATAAGGGATGTAGAGTGGCAGATTAAGGATAGAGGATAAGATCAGTCTCAAAAACATTGACTAATCCTGTATCCCCAAAGCCATTAAACGATTTCCCTGTAGAGTGACTAAATCTTTAGTACTGTTCCTTATGTTTACATTTCTTAAATGTCTTTCTTTAATGTTTCTTTCAGGTGAGTTCTGGCTTGGCCTGGAGAAGATCCATTCTGTGTCCAAAGGTGGCAACTATATTCTCAAGGTGCAGTTCTCCGATTGGCGGGATGAGATTCAAAGCATCAGCTACCGTTTCCATCTGAATGGCCAGGAGAACAACTATTCACTTCGCATCCTAGAAAGTCCTGCTGGAAACACGGAGAGCTCTCTACCCACTGAAACATCCGCAGTGCCGTTTTCCACCCGCGACAAAGACAACGACCAAAAGAACGACCTCAACTGTGCCAAACAGCTATCAGGTAACGTCATGTTCCTATTGGCCATTTGTTTTTAATTCGATGTTGGTGATGTTCCTATTTAATCGATTTCCTTTTTGGATTTCCAGGTGGTTGGTGGTTTAGCAACTGTGGTCGCTCAAACCTGAACGGCCGGTATTTCGTTACTCCTGCTCCGAAACAGCGACACCAGAGAAAACAAGGAGTGTTTTGGAAAACCTGGCGTGGTCGCTACTACCCGCTGAAGACCACCACCATGATGATTGCACCCGCCGAGATTGAGAACAAGTCATAGAGGACATTCACGCATGAGACTATAACCAATGTCATGTGCTAAAAAGCCATTCAAAACCTGCCAAAAAATTTTACTGGTGCTGAAAAGGCTCTATTATGGGGTGTTTGTCAGATCAGACAAAGTCTAAATCATGAATGTGATGGACACACAAATCCTAGTCTGAGCAAAAATAGGCAGTTTTTTTTTAATAGGCTGTTTTATTTAATCAGACTTGAAAGAACTGAATGTGCCTGGAGCTCTGCACGCAGCTGCATGTTTTATATGGTGCAGGCCACTGTAAGGTTCTGCAACATGTTTAGACAAATCTGGCAGGGTGAAGTCAAAAGACCTGATGGTTTAGCACTATCGCGTGTACTATTAGGCTTGGAGATGAAATGAAAGAACCTTGCCACTAAAATATGGACCAAATAAGCTACATAAGCTTGAGCCAGTACTCTTTGAGAATGCTTATTATAAAGGCACTGTGTAAATTAAGGCATTATCCACAGACATTAGTAGAACATTGAAAGATCTGTTGCCTGTCAAAGTCAAGATTCAAGTATCCAAACGTCAACAATGTTTTGTGGTACTCGCATGCTTTCTTCCACAAGATTTAATGATCTGAGTCTACTTGTGTGTTTTCCTGTATTGAAATCAAACGAGATGTTCCTGTGGAGATTGATTTTCTCAGTCACATTGACTGCCTTTCTCTGTAAATAAGATGCATTTTCTTTGTAGCGTTACAGCTGTTTTCTTGTCAACTTCCAACGCTCTGATTGTCATATTATTTAATGTTGTACAAAAAATCATTATGTATATCTTTCTTATCTTTTTTTCTTATAATTTATGTTTTGCTAAAGAGAAAAGCATTTTGTTATTGTTTTTATAAAAAAAAGTTTGGTCTAACAGAGACCATTAAAAATGGATTTTATAAAAAAAACCCGAAGTGTCTCTGGAGTTCTTGAATTAAACACAAACGCCAAATGAATGCAAGGTGAATCAGCTTGGCTAGATCAAGTTAGTGTGAAGTGTTAAGCAGATGTATGCAGCTCTTATCAGACCGCAGGGTTAAATGCATATGATGGCAGGTGATGCTGGAATTTCCTGACGGTGCTTGAGCTTGCAAAGTGCCTAGAGACAAGATAAATGAATGTGAATATAACTGAGCAGATGGCTGCAAATATACCCAAAAGTCAAAACATGTGTGTGTGTGTATAT
>CAIGQZ010001336.1:26602480-26625253 GCA_903798205.1 Danio tinwini | reverse complement strand
TTTTTGAAGCACATGTCCTTCAGTGTCTCTACAGGTGTGGTGACATATGGTCTTAACCACACGTGAACCTTACTTAGTGGAAATCCGCTTATTCTTCTGACTCTACACTGAGTAACTTAGTTGCATTGGCTTGCCAGTGTCACACTCAATGTTTCACACCTGAGAGAACGTCTTAACATGCCAAATCGGCACTAATGTGCTTACATCCAGATGAGTTTAGTGTATTTAACAGCTACAGCTTTTCACGCTGCAAGAATAGAAGTCTCATCATCTCCTCCTCATAATGTTCTCATTAAGTTACATAACATTTTTAATGTTTGAAGAACATTTTGTCCAATTTTATTTTAAGCAGTGTTAATTACTATACTTACATTTAAATGAATAATTTGGTACATTGTAGTAATTATGAACATACATGTTTTTACATTGTACTTTTTAAAATTTATCAGTATGTAATTATAATTGTAATTAATTTCTGTTATTAAGTATAATTACACTGACCCATGCCTTACACCTAAATGCACCCATAAATGTCCACCGTAATAGCACCAAAAGTGTTGTGCAATGCAATATAAACACAATTAGTACATTATACATAATGTGTGATGAATGTATAAATATAAAGTGAGACCGAACATTCAAAATGTCCAGTTTTTTAGACAATGCACAGTTGAAGTCAGAATTATTAACCCCCCTGAATAATTAGCCCTATAGACCTCCCTGTTTTTCCCCCAATTTCTGTTTAACAGAGAAAAGATTTTATTCAACACATTTCTAAACATAATAGGTTTTAATAACTCATTTCTAATAACTGATTTATTTTATCTTTGCCATGATGACAGTAAATCATATTTTACTATATATTTTCCAAGACACTTTTATACAGTTAAAGTGACATTTAAAGGCTTAACTAGGTTAATCAGGTTAACTAGGCAGGTTAGGGTAATTAGGCAAGTTATTGTATAACAGTGGTTTGTTCTGTAGACTATCAAAAAAAATATATATAGCTTAAAGTGGCTAATAATTTTGACCTTAATATGTTTTATAAAAAATTAAAAACAAATAAGACTTTCTCCAGAAGAAAAAATATTATTAGACATACTGTGAAAATTTCCTTGCTCTGTTAAACATCATTGAGGAAATATTTAAATGATTAATGATTTAATGATTCTCATTTCAACTGTATTATTGTTATTTTTTGGTTATAATACCATTGCTCAAAATGTTTTCATAGCATTTCAGTCACATTAAAGTAACATTCTCAGAACATTTTTAAGTCGTTCATATTATGTTACTATTTAACAATCACATTATGTTATTGTTCTAAAAACATGTTTCTATTAACATTACAAAACTGTTCCAAAAACATGTGGATAATGTTATGTTCTAACATTTTCACTAGGGCTGCACAATATTGGAAAAATCTAGCATTGTGCTATTTTTATTTTGCGATATATAATAAGATATGAATACAATTTCACCATATGACTTGAATATCTCTATTTGGAAAGAATTTATAATGCTAGATTGATTTTGATGATTCTGCAGTGGAAGTGCATCTCCATAAAATCTAATAAACAATCTATAAACATTTTAAGGTCCCCTGACACATTTTTGATGTGTTCTGTGCTATTTGCAGTGCATTTCTGTATTTGCATGCGTTGTGTGTATTTTCATGCACAACTATCTATAAATACAATCAAGAAAAATATACAATTGAAAAAAAAGTGTTTTATCGTTTCCCGAGTCTAACGGTATTCAAGTACAGTAACTGAATGATAAAAATATCAATAATTCAATTAAAGTAATCATTAAAGTTACAAATGGTACATTTTATTATGCCTCAATGTTTTTAAGGTCATTAAACAATCACAGGCATCAAAAACACATGCAAATGATGAATTATAATCCAGACTCAACATTGCGAATAGTCCCGATGTGTATATTGCGAATGATTACATTGCAATATCGATGCTGAAACAATGTATTGTGCAGCCCTAATTTTCACAACTTTTAAGGAATCCTACAGAATGTTCTGAGTTAAGCCTCAATCAGATCACACGATTTTTATTGCTGGTTACGAAAGTCACTTTGTCAAATTATGCTATTTTTTTTCTTGACTTGTTGTGGGTAACAAATGTGCCAGACTACAAGTTTCTTCGCGATCAGTCATCCCGTGACGTCTACGGTGAGCGTTATTTCTTAAAGCAGTCACAAGTGTTGCTATAACAATATTTCTTAACTCAATTTCATATTTTTTTATCTTATGTCGATCTCAATAAACACTAATGCTTGCAGACAACTAATAACTACATTATTTAAGGGCTACGACATGGATAGGATCAAACTTATGATTCCTTTTTAATATTCACATAATTTCTTTGAAATCTAAATGTTTATTTCCTGCCATCGGTTTCTCTCGCCTGAACTTGATTTAACAGCAGCACCCGCTGAGATAACTGAGAAATTATGTGTTCCTATTGCACAGTGTTACCCACGTGATGGAACTCATCATGAAGATCCAATAGTATCTGGATGCAGCCTTTATGATGCAAGCTAAGATTGCATCACTCAGCAATGCAATGCCAGACACAATGCACTCAAGGGACTGAGTAACATCACTGTGATGGGTAGGGTTAGGGGTGGGGTTAGGTGAGCGCATTAAAAAGCATTGGATGCAGCTCAGATTGCACTGCAATAGGTCTGCACCCAGACCCCTCTCTACAGATCGGGAGAAAAAATGAAACATGCTAGACTTTTTGCAAAGGTGTCGTGAGGCGTCGCAGGCATGGTATCGGTTGTCCTGAACTATGCCACATTACACGAAAAAAAATTATTAAATCTTATTTCCATTTGTCGTTTATGAATCCCCATGACACCTATGTCAAAGAAATTCAGCCGAAATCATGAGGAATTCGTGTGATCCGACTGCTGCTTTAACTGGAGTTGAGATAAAAAATAATCTATATTTGTTAAGGATATAGAGATCTAGATTTTGAACGAATACAGATGTGTTTGTTCCTCACATGTTTAATGGCAGCAAGATCACACGCTTTATATTAACAAAAGCACATGAATTGCCGCATAACAAGCTGAACTTTTGATATTATGAAACCTGATTGCTGTATACAGTTTCTCTATGTACAGTACTGAGGCCATTATAGAATAGAAAAAGAGGCCATTGCACAAACATAAAGGTGTGTTTCATAAGTCGACAGCCATTATGTTTAGCCATTATGTTTCTTAAGGCTTTATTCAACAGTCATCCTGCCTATTAACGTAATGTATTACCGTGTTAAGAACCACTGGAGCAGAACACTACAGACAGAAAATACCTTCTAGGCAAAGTAAGACGTTTTGGTTATTAAAAAAGTACATTTGTTTAAATCTATAGTTCACCTAAAAAATAAACATACTGTGTTTGGCTCACTGCTGTTGTTCCAAAACTCCCCGTATGACCTTTCACTTTTCCACACAACAGAAGTCAATAGCAACCAAAACTGCTTGGTTACAAACATTCTTCAAAATACCTTCTTTTGTGTTTCACCTAAAGACACGAGGGTGAGTAAACGATGACTGAACTCTTGTTTCAGGCGAACTCTCCCCTTAAAGAGAAACATGATAAGAATAGATGTATGATGTTTGCATAACGCTGTCTGAATGACAGGTTGATCTGCAGTCTACCTGCTTCAACAGGAGTCATGTAGATAAATCAGTCTGCAAGAGTTGAGTCGCGTGTCAGCCTGGAATTTCACAAGAAGAGAGTCAGATTTGGTCTGTATAAGAAGAGGCCTTGTGAGGCCTTAAAAGTACAAAGCTGCGCATGCGACGATAAAGTTAGATCGTAAAAGCAAATTGCATCCCCAGGCAGCAGCAACTGGAAAGTCCAGGAGAAACTTGAAAGAAATTGTAAAGCAGCGCCACCTGGTGGGAGGGACGAAAACAACGACGTCATTTAAAAGATTGGACACGTAAATGTATATTCATGGCAAAAGTATAATATAATGTTTTACACTTTCACTTATGTATTTATTTGCCGGATTCAGTCCTGGTAAAAATTAATAAAACATACCCTGAGAGTTTAACCTGCTTCCATAATAAGAATGTTTTCGATGTAAACGAACAAAAAATATTATCATCTCCTGCTGAGCCTTAGAGGACAAAGGTTAAATTATTATAATTAAATTATGTTTAATAAGACGAAAAATTACACAGTGTTCTGTATACTTAAGAAAAGTCCAATCACATTCTTCTACAGCATTTTCCTTCACTTTAAATAAATCCAATTGTTTTAAATAAATAAATAAATAAATAAAGCTGCTTCAGTTTCACTTTAAATAAATGAACCCAGGCGAAATTTTGTTAACAATGAATGACACTATATTTATATTTAATTATACAGCATAATTATAAGCATAATTGAGTACTCCTCATTTTGGATGAATGTGAATATTTCGATCAATTTCTCAGTGAATAGGCAATGTACTTTGGTGCATTTAAACAAAACAGAATTATTAAACAGATATATTTATTAAATTATATTTTAGTCACCAAACATTTATCAATTGAAAGATAAAACAATTAAATTCAAGCTAAATATTGCAAAAAAAAAAAATTACAACCTACAAAATTTAAACAATTTTTTTTTCTCTTGATTTTTCTATAACGTAAGTGTTCTATAACATCTTCAGTCATTTTGTTAGATAAGCTCTAGATCTGGCTTCAGTACTGACTAATCGAATGTATATGCACAAATATAATATTGTATAGCTTCCTATTAAAAATATGAATTTACAAGATAGATTTGTGAGGGGTGTACTTATATATGCTGAGCACTGTATGCTTAATTTTAGTTCCTATTTCTGTACTGAATATTCAGATTTTAAAGATGGACATTTATAATGTTTGTAAGCATTTGTGCTTTATTTACTGCAACTGGTAGTGCAGTTGATTTTACTTTTAAATTAAATTATTAATGGTGACTTAATGCAATTAGTATTAGCAATTGTTTAATGTTAAGTTTTTTTAATTAAGTTTTTTTCCTTTCCAGTTACAGTCAGGTGATAGGTTATTTACTCTAACTAAACACAAAATTGGCAATATATGATATATACTTTTTTTCTTAATGGGCATGTCTAATGGTGTAAACGTATGTGATCACATGTATGTATATCATGTATTACACTGAAGATTAAAGAAGGCAACAAAGTATAGGAATGTATGACCTTAAATAATCTTGGAAAATTGGCTAAATAAAATGTCTATTTTAGGTTTTAATCAAAATCGTTTTTTGAGGGTACATATTATCATTTAAAAAAACTCTAAAATCCACATGCAGGGGTCTAAAACTGTCGATTAAAAGGCAAAATATGCCCTCTGAAATTGATTTTGTACTTACATAAAGGCAACCAAACAATATTATAAATTAAAAATAATATTTATTATTTTGCATATAATAAAGGCTTAGTAGATTTTATTTCCTTCAACATTAATTTGATTTATTATGATTTTGTGCAGTGTCACATAAAACAAAACATTAAATGTGAAGCCTTGCCACAAAAATAGAAACCGGTTTACAAAGAATATGTGAACTTTGCCTAAACTGCATCAGGATGAATTATTGGGTTTGGGTTAGTAATCCAGAGAGAAAATAATTTTTGTACCTACTGTAAAGCAGATGATAGGAAATTAGTGTAAATTATAATAATAAAAAAATAATACATTTTATTGAAAAAATGTATGCTATTTGCAATGACCAAACAACACAAAGGACTGTTTGCATTAATCACAAAAAAAAATGTATATGTACAAGATAAAATATCCATATAACGGATCCCTAAAGGTTGTGTATCTAATTACTGTCATTCTGAATGGCATTCTCCATCACCGCCAGATGATGGCAGCTTAAAGACGATTTTTTTTTTTTTTTACATTTAAATAGTCTTCCAAATGTCCCGATCACAAGGACACCCTACTGAGCAATTAGTACAACAGCTTCATTAAAAGCTGATTGTTCACCCAAAAATTAACATTAAATCACCCAAAAGTGTTTCCAAAACTTGGTAAGTTTCTAAAACTGTCCATTTCAGGGCAAAATTTCCCTCTAGCACATTTGCCCAATGGATTTTGTACTTACATAAAGGGCAATATACCAATATTAACATTAAATCACCCAAAAGTGTTTCCAAAACTTGATAAGCCTTTACTTATTTAACTTTGGAAGTCAATGGCCAATGGTTTCCTACATTTTACAAAATATCTTCTTTTGTGTTTAACAGAAACTATTAAGCAGATTTGGAAAAACAAACCTGATGGTGAGACTAACTCAAATATCCCTAATTAAATGAATGATTGAATGCAGGATTTCCACTGAGAAGTGAGACAATGATTTCAAAGGTCAGCCTCTTGTCCAAGACTCGAGAAATATCAATACTATTAACTGATATGCTGTGTAGAGCTTTCATTTGAAATGAACAAAACAAATTATCTATAAACATGCACATAGTTAAAACATAAGTGAAACTTTTTTTATATTGGATCCATTAGGACGCAAGCAAAATATGTCCAAGACTCAGATCAAATATTCAATGACAGTATTCAAATTAAACAAACAGCAATACCTGTTCATAATCATTTATTATAAACCCAGTCTTCACTGTCCAACTATCATATTTCATAAAAAAAAAAGTTCAAGGCAAACACACAGATACATCCATCATTTATGTGACTTATGTGAGCAGACCTCAAATCTCCAATGTCTAGTACAAAGCGTTTTTTGGAATGAGAATAAAATACTGTGGAATAAAAGAAGTGAATCCAGTTCCTAATTTGGAATGTTCAAGGCTCTCAATGATATACTTCAATTTCCTTTCAAAATACTAAAATCCAACAAAAACAAGACATGCTCCAGTTCATCTGGCTCTGCAAGCGCTATAATATTCAATGAGAAATGAAACACTAAAACAAAGATGAACTCCTTAAGACTCCTTACAGACGGCACGCCAGACGCTAAAGTGTATTATAAAAACATAAACCGCATTCATCTCCCCACATTAAGCAAGGAAGTGTAATGTTTAGAATGGCGAAAGCAAAAATGACTCAAAAATGCTGCTGAAATGATAGATAAGCCGTTCCTTTTTGTGCATGTCAAGAATGTGCTCTCACTTTCCAGCCTAAAAACACAAAAGCAAAATTTGACTGGAGAAATAAGCTCTTAAATTAACACAACGACAACTCTATATCGAAAACCTCACCATTTTAACTTTGCATCTTTCAATTGTAACAGCATAAAGTCACCTTCACATGCTCAAGTGACAAAAAAGTGATTTTTAAACCCCTGAGCATGTTCTGTATTTAATCAGTACAAAATCAGGCTCACTTACTTACTCGACAGCAATTTTCTTCACAACAGTTTGATTAGAGCAGGAAATAAAATACAATTCATCGTTTGGGATTATGAAAATGTAACTTCACAATAACCCCCGTCACACTGGTGTTTCAGCATTTGAAACCAATAAAAAAAAAAACACTGAACAACTACGCAAATACTAAATATTATTATAGTGGTTGTGCAATTAAATGAATGTCACTTATCCACATATAAAAATACAAGAAATATCAATACACTTATAACACTACACTGATATGTTTTGTGGCGTTCTGATTTCAGGTCAACAAAACATTGTTTATAAAAAATTTAAAACAACGCTATATTTATAACATAGGTGATATGTTTTATATTGGTCACTTTCATCACTATCCGGCAGATGGCACGCTTACTGTGATGTATTGGCATATTTTGGGTCTTTTTGTTTTTGAGGAAGTATCATCTTCCTTTTAGCTTCTTTTATTCTGACTCGTTTGGATTTAGTAATCTTGGCCGTCATCCTGATAGCCTTGGTAACCCTCGTCTTGGTAATCTGTGTACTGACCATCGGTTCCTTCTCCAGCTGCTACAGCGCCACCTTTAGGACAGTATTTGGCATCGTAGATCTGGCGGCCAAGACCGAAGTTTTGTCCACTCTGGTTGGCACCCTGAGAGTATCCCATTTGCAGAGACATGGTGGAGTTGTCACACTTGTCTGTGCCAGTTTTCTGGTCGTAGATGGCACGGCGAGTGCCTGGAGCTGTCATACCAGACTAGAAGAAACAAATCAGAGATTTTTTTACAATTATAGTACTTTTTGGTTTAATTTAGGGTGAAATATTAGGCGTTTTATTATGTTTTGTAACTTGTTTTAATGGGCAGCACTGTGGCTCAGTGGTTAGCACTGTCACCTCACAGCAAAAATGTCGCTGGTTTAAGTCTCAGCTGGTTCAGTTGGCATTTCTGTATGGAGTTTGCATGTTCTTCCAGTGTTCGAGTAGGTTTCTTCCTGGTGCTCCGCTTTCCCCCACAGTCGAAAGACATGAGGTATAGATGAACTTAAACTAAATTGAATTGAACTGAAGGTGTATGAATGTGTGTATGAGTGTTTCCCAGTACTGGGTTGCAGCTGGAAGGGCATCCTCTGCATAAAACATATGCTGAATAAGTTGGGGGTTCATTCCCCAGTAGCGACCCCTGATTAATAAAGGGACTAAGCGAAAAGAAAATGAATGAAGTATCCATAAAGAAGTCAGCATAAAGATAACTATACAAGTGTGTGTGTGTGTGTAGCTTTATGTTGTTGTTTTATTTCAGTTTACACTTTGGTTATTTTTTTTTTTTTTCGTTTTTTTCATTTATCTAATATTTCTGTTTAATTTTTAATTACAGCAGTTATCTAAAACTATTTTTGCATAAAACATTAAACTCATTCTATTTCAGCTAATCAGCAAGGAAATAATTCACATTTTCATTTAGTTTAACTTTATGTAGTAAAAGAAGTCAAATAAAATTATAATAGTAAAATGAAATTGAAAAAGGATGGTATAAAAATACAAAGTCCTCACAATATCTCAATAATATCTAAATAAACACTGGTTTAAAGTCAAGCAGTCAACTGAAGTTCCAAAGTTGCTATTGTGAGAGTTACCAAAATAAAAGGCCTTCTTAAATATTCAAAATGTAAGATGCTGGTGAACATATTTTATCTTATTGTACTTGAAGATTATGAAACAACATTATTAAAAAAAATAGAAAAAAAAAAAGTTGTCCCTTCCAAATGCCCTTCCAGCTGCAACCCATCACTGGGAAAGTATTATATTATATTATATTATATTATATTATATTATATTATATGTGCTTACGTATTTAAGAAAAAAGAAGGGTGATACTTACTTGACTAGCGCCCTTATTGGTGCCCATCTGAAGACTGATGGTTGAATGGTCCATTGGTGGCAGAATGTGTGACTTGGGATCATAAAGATGTCTTCGAGTGCCATAGGCGTTCATTCCAGCCTGACTTGCACATTTATTTGTTCCCATCTGCAAAGTGAGCGACATATTTGAGCTATTGTCACAGTTCTGGAAACCTATACTACAGAATAATAAATAATTGTGACAGAGATTTTCCAGAATAATGACTTATACCTGTAGTCCGATGACACATTGCCCGGCCTTCATTTTCTCATCATCAAATGCCCTCTCCTGTCTTTCGGCATATTTCACCCCTATGTCCACACTCGAATGAATGCCCTTGGTTTTAGCCTGTAAACACAGCAGGAATCTATAATTACAGTCTGAAATATCAAGGTTAGGCTGTTCTCCTGTGAAATGATATCATTGGACAGGACTTACCATGCCAGCGAGTGCCAGGAGGGTGGTCTGAACCTGTGTCATATTTCCATTCTCGAACAGATCATTGGCCTCAAAGATATCGTGAGGCTTGAGTCCATAGGTGGTGATCGCTTTAATGAAGTTGGTCAGGTTCTCTAGCTAAAGTGGAATAAAAGAGTTGAATGTGAAAATGCCAAATGTAACTTTCGTGTTGGTCATTCATTTATATTGCACAACAAGAGAGAATCTTATCAACAGTTTAAATGAGCCCCGTGTTCTTAATGTCAGAACATCAATAAATCTTTAGGGGAAACCATTTGAAAAGTTGTGCTCACCTGATGCCAGTTTTGGGAGGACTGGTTAATCTTCTTCACAGAGCCTGGCTGAAGTTTGTTTATGAGCCTTTAGGGAAACATCAAGACCTCAAGGTTATGCGAATGTGTATTGTGAAACTGCCTCTGAAAAGACATGACAGGAGGTCACTTTGAAAACACATACGAAAGCACACTTACTCGCAGAGAATCACGCCATTTTTTAATCCTTTCTGGAAGTCATCTCCAATTGATCGCCCTGTCGTATTCTCAATCCAGATTCGTAATTCTTCCTCTCTCTGTGGGTCATACTTCTGTGCGATCTAATGACAGAACGAAGATGATGTTAATTAATAAATCACACGACAATCAGACGTTACAGCTCAGCGCTCAATATTTATAATAATTTTGTCTCATGATCTGTCAATACAATAAGATTGTAATAAGATTAGATTCAGATTCATTCTACAATAAGATTCATAATTTTGTCACTCCAATAATAGCCTAACAGCTTAGTGTTCCTTTTTAAAAAAAATTATGTATTTGATAAAAATATTTTCAGTGCTTCACATTATACAAACATTATACAGTTTAATCAGATAATTGCATTCTAAATATATAAACATCAGGTATAGGAAGTCTAACACCGTCTGTCTGTTAGTGTCAGCACTGTAAACCGATACTAAGTGTGTGCATTACAAACACATCAACACCAATAAGGAAGAGGAATGTGAACGAGCAGCAGCTTTACTGTGTGAACACAAGCTGTGTGTTTTTCAGGCCAGATTACAATGACATACTTGAGGACTAGAGGCAACGCCCCGAGAGCCTCTGGAGAACTTTCTTTACAGTTTCCGTGACTTATTTAGCATTTTACTGGCTTTGCCATTAGTTTCGGTTTCTGTTAAATAACATGATGCAATTCGTATTAACGTTATGAAGCGCCATTGAAATTGATCATCGTTTAGTTACACGCGTGTTACATGCTAACACTATAGGAAGCTTCGGGATAATTTGTTGATTCATTAGAAGTAGAAGGAGCGATTTCCAGTTCATATAAGTTACATTGTGCTAAATTAAACACGTTTATGTTTTAACGACAGGTTTAAAAGTGTTTATATAAATTATCCAACGTACCTTGCTTTTCACTTCCGCTGAAAACCCGTATGCCGGGCCTCTGTTGAACTGCGAAGACATTGTCAGCAACAAAAGAACCCAACTTTAGCAAGCAGATGATCAGGAACTGAAAGAAAACTCTTCGTTAAAGTTTTAGTTTTGTCCGCTTTACTATTTTAGCGTAGGTACATCCAGTACCTCCCCCGACTGTCCTGTCCACCAATGAGAGCGCAGGCTAATTACAAACCACGCCCCTTTCTTTCCTTTTTGGCCGTGATTGATATTAAAACTCCATATATGGCACTAAAGTACCGAATTCCTTTACAATGGGAGTCTCCCTGAGTCCATCCTGGTATTTCAGACTCGCGGTAGGCTGAGGAATGAGTTACCCCTGGGAATACGGCAGCCTGCTGAATTATGTCACAAACATTCGTGAAATATTTTCTGAAATGATGAGGAAGCGTGGTAAGATACGATATCTTGGTATAAGGTTAAGTCAGTCATGATGCAAGCAATCAAATGACGTTGTTAGCCTACTGACGCAACAGTTAAAGCAATTCAGTGGTAAAATGTAGTATTTTCCGGCTCTAGAGAGTGATGTAAGTGTAAATGTGACTTCAGACTGTAAAAAACGACTTGGGGAAGGGGGGTAGATAACTAACCCAAAAATTACATTGCTGCCCTGCATTGTGACTAAACTCAGACCTAAAATGCTGTCCATGTTAAAGGCCAAAATTTTTTTTAGTCCTCCTGGTTTAAAGTCTCAATTAAATTCTTATAACGACAATTCTTATATAGTCACATTTGAAAGCATTGCATTATACATATTTAAAGCCCTAATTGTGACTAAAGGTCTTTTCGATAATTAAATGGTGTCCACACCAAGAGCCAATAACATTAAATGTGCCATGCACAGCTCTGTAGCCTGCTGCTTTAGTCAAACTAGAACTGAGCATTCTTATATGTAAATATTGCAATAATTGTACTGTTTATCATTCATTTGTTAATTTTCCTTCGACATAGTCCCTTTATTCATCACGGGTGGCCACCGCAGAATAAACCACCAACTTATCCAGCATATATTTTACACAGCGGTTGCTCTTCCAGCTGCAACCCAGTACTGGGAAACACCCATACACACACTCATTCACACACATGCACTACGGCCAATTTAATTTATTCAATTCACCTATAGCGCATGTCTTTAAACTGTGGGGGAAACCGGAGCACCCAGAGAAAACCCATGCCAACACGGGGAGAACATGCAAACTCCACAGAAATGCCAACTGACCCAGCCGGGATTCAAACCAGCGGCCTTCTTGCTGTAAGGCGACAGTGCTAACCACTGAGTCGCCCCATACTGTTTATCCATGCACATAATTATTCATTTAATTTTAAATTGACCACTCTTGTAATCTGAAGGAGCATTTTCATGACAGCACCTAAAATGATCTGTAGTAGTAATACATATATTGGTGTTCACGTTAAGGGTCAAATCATTGTTTAAGTCCACTACAGTCATGCAGTCTGCCACTTTAATGTCTCAATAAAATTAAAGTGTGCAATTTTAATTTAGCCTATACATATTTGAATGCTGTATATATTATGCATTATTTAAATGCCTAAAATGTGGCGAAAGGGGTGTTCACTCCTAAAAAGATAACTATAATGATAAATATAAAGGTGTCCACACCAAGGGCCAATGATTTTAACTGCCGCAGTTTTAAGCCTGCATCTTTAAAGTCAAAGAATTAAGCAGTCTTTTGTGAATATTGCAGCATTTATTATGCTTATCCATGCACATAATTATTATATAATAATTTTTAATTTTTAAATCAAGCACCATGTTATATCATGGAAAAAGCTAATGACAACCAACAGTTCCCGGTGGAATCAAGTTCCATCCAAATTTTTTTTTAAAGCCCGTTAACTGGGAAGCATGTTGCAAGTTACGAAATAGAAGGCTCACAAATTCATTTCATGCTGACTAAAAAATAAATATTCTTTGATATCAAACAACATTAAAATTTAAAACTGAATGAAATTCTAAAGATAATTATTGTCTGTGGTCTGAAAATAAAGCCCCCCAAAAAATGAAAACCCACCCAGTTGTTTTCAAAGAGTGTGAGGTGAACATCCCTTTAGAAGCACATAGCATGTTCTAAAAGTGCAGCATTAAAAATAAAACCTAAAGGGCCTCGCATTTCATTTCCCCATTCTACTGTTTACATCTTGTTTTTCATTGCACAAAATGTCTTCTATGTAAACAGCCTTTAACGCAGGGGTGCCCAAACTTTTTCTTATGAAGGGCCAAAAACCATCCTTGATTTTAGCCTAGTGGGCCGAAGGTAAATACAGTTGCCATGGATAATTTCCAAATTTATTTAAAAATGTAAAAAAAAAAAAAAAACCTAGAAAACATTGCTTTATATGAACTAATACAGCATCATTTTTAGCTAAAGAATTTCAGAACAACAACAAAAAAAAAAGTTATGTCAAATTAGAAATTACCCCCAACCCGCATTCGCCCCAACCTCTAACATCCTTCCCAATCTCTTCTCAGATGGGATGGTGGGCCAAATCAAAGGTTAGAATGGTCCAACTTTGGCCCGTGAGCCCTACTTTGAGCATCTCTGCTTTAACGGGATAGCTGTGCCAACATTATAGCTCTGTTATCATGCTCAAGTTGTTCCAAAATTGATTTTTTTTTTACTGCTGACGATCATTATTTCATATTCTTTTGTGTTCAGAAGTATAAAATAATAATACAGGTTTGAAGTAGTTTTCATTTACATAAATTTAGGGATTTTGGGGTGAAGCAAGTATACTTCAACCACATTTGGTTAGACTTAAATGAGGTTTCCATGAAACAAGCAAGCACAGTTGAGAGGTGAACAACAAGGGCAAAACAACACATTTTGCTTTATCCCAGTGGTGTCCAAACTCAGTCCTGGAGGGTTGGTGTCCTGCAAGTTTAGTTCCAACCCCAATTAGACACAGCTAATCAAGCTCTTTCTAGGTATACTAGAAACTTACAGGCAGCTTGTGTTGTAGCAGGGTTTCTGCAGATATCATAATGTCAAATTTAAGACTTTTTAAGACCATTAAGTTTTAAATTTAAGACCTAAATCACAATATCAAAAACACGCATACACAAACAGAAAATACAAAATCACAAAATTAGTGGTAAAATAAATGTATTCAAATTGAACAGTACTAAAGACAGATTGGATGCACCATTGAACTACAGAAAAAAAACAAACAAACATCTTAAGTCTGATTTATAGCTTTCGCCTGGCGCCACATCGCACACCTCATGAAACGGACGGGGCTTTTATACTTGACGCATTCGCCATTGGGATATTCTTTTAAATGACAGGGGGCCAAAAAAAAAAGACAGTAAAATTAGACGGATAAACAGAGAAATAGAAAGTTTCCGTAACTGGTCATATCAATAATATCATTCAAGATAATAGTTTTTATTATTTTTATAAGTTATTATAAAGATTTTTATAACCATTCAAGATTTTAAATCTAATTTTTTTTTTTTAAATCTAAATGATGCATCACTTGCTTTTGTTCATATCTTTGACAGTTCTACCTATTAAAGTAAAATATTAATGGCAACAGAACTTGGGCTACTCTATAATTATATGTTTTATAATGGCAAGAATAAAAACAAAAACATACAATATATGATCACGCATGGAGGATCAAACGCGCATCAACTCAAATCAAACGCGGTGCCGAGTGAACTGTTTACTCGAGTCTTAAAACATTACATGAGCTCCGCCAGCCGAAACCATGTCGCGCGCACCCAAAGCGAACGTCCGCTAACACAGCGATGACGTCACATTCGCCGCACACGGAGTTCAGTAGCAGAGAGTTGATTGGCTATTGCATGTCGGACTCATTTGTAGTTGTAATACGGCAAATTACAATTGGACTAGTGAATGAAGAACTACAACACCACGAAAACCAAGCAACAACAACAAAAAATTATTTAAATTAGCATTAGATGTAGCGTTACATGGACATCAGAAAATTAAGACCTGTGCAAAAATATTTAAGACCTAGAACAGCGAATTTAAGACTTTTTAAGGTCTTAAATATTAATTTTTAAATTTTAGACTTTTAAAGACCCCACAGAAACCCTGTGTAGGAAGTTGGAACTAAACTATACAGGACACTCCAGGCCCTCAAGGACCAAGTTTAGACACCCCTGCTTTTTACTTTTTGTAATTCATTATCAGCTGCAAATTACTGAAGAACAAAAAAACGTTAAATTAATGACTTTCCTCTCACCAACATGTCAATTGTGTGGGTTTAGGACAAATAACCTTGATGGAAGAAAGGGTACCATGATGCGTAGATTTTTGATCATTTTATTTTTTCGAACAAATGAGTGATGTTAAACACTGAACAAATATACTGATCAAAAATGATCAAAGAAGTCTCTCTTCTAGATTTAAATCGCAAATTATATTTGCAATACCCTAACCAAGTGTTGAGCTCTTAGATGGCCTTTGCTTCAGAAACAATGCATATCCCTGGAATATCAGACATGGTTTTAAGAAAACATATGCCATACTTTAGAAACCAAAAAAAGCTAGCGGAAGCCTTTCCAAACTTTTTACATCAAAGGCACATTGGTAGGACGAAGGTAGCAGAGCACACAGTGTTTGCAAGTCGGCAGCAAATTGGTTTTATCCCCTTCACAAGACATTTTTCTTCAAAACAATGGCAAGGCGTTAAAAAAATTTGAATGAGAAAAATAAGATGTCAAACAGAATGAATAGGACCACAGCCTATAAACCTAAGTCTAAAAATGCCTGTGAAGAGCAAAACAAACGCTTGGGCCTTTTACTCAAAATGCTTATTTTCTTGCCAAATTGATTACATTCACACACACACACAAAAAAAAGATAAAGACTTTAAAAGATTTTACATGAATTGCAAGAAGTATGTACAGACAAGCAGGATAACGCGCATATTTATTGACACATTCATAGCACAATGCGCCCATTTGTGAGAAAAAAAAAAAAGACCATATGGCAGATGCCAAGAGGTGTTTCCTTCTTTACCGCCTAAACAAAATATCTAAATGCCGTACATTCGCTAAGGCTCTTCAAATAAAGTCATTGTTGAATGTTTTTTAGTAAGGCAAACAATATCTAAAGGAATGGTAACAAGTATATTTCCAGCATATTAACATTTTCCTGCCTTCCTGTTCTCACAGTATGAAGATGTAAAGTAGCACCCTCTGTGGCCATTGACTGCATTTCCTTCGAGCACATGAATACTTTCTTTTTTTGACAGACCCATATTTTTTTCTTTTTACAATTATCTGGCAAACAGATTTATTTAAAATATTGTTTTATTTAACACATCTAAAAATAGATTGCTTCTCTCTCATATGAAAATCACGTATATTAGATAAACTGAGTAACGAAATGTTAAGCGAGAAATGACATTGAGTTCGGAATGGAATGTTGGTATCTACTGCAATTAGCACACGAAGGTGAGAACTGCCGTGAGAAAAATGCATTTATATATGCCTCATGTACATCACAAACAAGGGGACAGAAGCGTGATGCCAACAGAATAGCCTCAAACATATCTGCACATCTTAGGGGATAACCTTCTGCTAGGAGAAAATAAACAAAACAAAAAAAAAAAGTTCAAATAAATAGATGCATACATGATAAGAAACTTTTATAATTTATTCTTTGTGACATAAAGCTCTTCGTAACTGCCAAAAAATGTTCTCGACTTGCTTTCAAACATTTCTGCACTGCTCAATGCTTGCTCGGACCCTCCTATTAACACACTGTGCAAGAACTGGCCCAGTTAAATCCCTGCGAGCCATTATATACAACCCTTGTTTGCAAATTCTTGTTGGTAGCAGCACATTACAAACAGGACATCTTTTCAGCTCCTTCTAAATGGAAAACCGTACTCAGAACAGCCGCTGTTGGTTCGTTCGTTACACCTGTACGATGAACCTAGTACAGAGCGACAAGGAGAGTGGGTTGCACCTCCTCAGACTCACAGTGGGAACATTGAAAACTTTTTCAAACCCTGTTCTCTCAGTCTAGGCAAACATATGGCAGGATGTTCAACTTGCTCTCATCACCGTGAGGATCCAACGATATGCACTCTGTCCAATCAAACCAGGCTCCCTTGGTGTCATAACAGCCGTTCACACCCGGCCAGTGTTCATTGTGTATTCTGAGAAGGTCCTCGTTCGTTACGTCCCGAGACACCCCGGGCAGCTCTGTTGTGGAGCTGCCCGGGGCTAAAACGTGCATTTTCCGGGGCTCTTTGACATCGTGTTCCTCTCGTTTCAAATATTCAGTCATGAAAAAGTGTGCCCCATGGGTCTGTGCTCCGGAGGACGTAAGAACATTGCTCTGAAGGTTAAGGTATGATTGAATGATTTCATTTCTGGACAACTCTTTCCAGTTCGTCTGTTGAAAGGGGTTGGGAACTGTCGTAGGTGGCTTTTGCTGCAAGATCTCAGTCCTCACTGATGGCTCTGGGATTGGTTGTCCTTGGCACTCTTCCTCTTGGTGCGATTCTTTCGGAGTGAGGGGCTTAATTTGTCCGGTCACCGGGTCAAATGTTAACCTACGCTCTTTTAACCGTGGTTTGGTCCTGTCCTCAGAGGACTGCCCCTGAAGATTTACGGTATAGTCTCTGGGTCTGTATTTCTTCCTCTTTTTGCCCTCCGAGTTGGAGGATGCTCCCTCCCGCTCAGCCTTGGTCTCCAGACCCTCCAGGCCGTGTGTGGCAAGCAGGGCACCAGAGAGCGGCTCCAGTGTTGCAGTGCTGTGTGGGGCCTGAGCAACACTATCTGATGATCTGTGCAAGTGCATCGAGCCTTCCAGCCCCACAGATGATGGTCCGTCACTGATGCACACTTGTGCTGGCGACGTTAAAGGCTGCAGTGTGGGCAAAGGAGAGGGCACTTGGGCAGAATTTAAAGATGGGCTCGAGAGAGTCCCTTTTGGTGCATATGTCGTAGACCTCTTGGCCATCGTCTCATGTGTTGCGCTGCGCGGACTCGAGGAGTACCGAGGGCTTTTGGGTTGATGCTGCCCACCACTGTCCACTCTTGCCTGCTGTAACACTGACGCTTTGAGTAAGGAGGAAGTGCTAGGTAGTTTGGTAAGTCCTGGAGAGCTTGGATGAGGCTTGACAGCGTTGACGGGGATTTTGTTGTGCCTGTCATTATCAAGGTGCTCCAGGCGAATTCTGTCAGATGACACCTCATCATCTTTCTCTAGGAGCGGCTCGGGGGTCCCCCTAATTCCATTTGATGGTGGAGAAGAGGAATACACCGGCTCATAAAGGGAAGTTTTCATCATTTTAGCCGGCAGATGCGGACTATCCCTTTGCTCCCCCCGCCGCTTTCGGCTGCTGGATTTCTCCGCCTTTGGAGAGTATGTGTTGTGGATGTCATTCCTGGTTTTAAGCTCAGGAGCAACCTTGCTCGGAGGGGGGACTGCTGGAGGAGTGTCTGTCCGACAGGGGTGAGCACCACCATTGGCAGAGCCCGGGACATTTGGCGGTCCTCTCACCGGAGTGTCACCTTGGCCAGGCTCGATCAACTTCTGCCAGTTCCGTAGGAGTTTCTTGGCACGTTTGGCAAGGTCCTCATCCTTTGTTTTCTTTCTCACATCATTAATTAGCTTTCCCAAGCGGGTTTCCTGCATTTAAATCAAATGGAAGAAGTCTCAAAATTGTGTTTTACTAGTCATATCACACATCCTATTATTTTTTACCATTTAAAACTAACACCATTCCTATTTATTTTAAACTCCAGGAAGAAAATGGAGAGCAATGATAAAGACAATATGTTTAAAGAGGTCGTTCACCCAAAAATGAAAATTTACTTATTATTTGATTTACTTCTAATAAATGATCCTAATACTCATTAAAATTTAATTTCTCTTTTCCAAATACTGGTGTAGCTTAAACGTGTACTACAGTGCTCAAAAATGGCAATTGAGATCGTGTTCACACTTGAAATAGAGCAGTGATGTAGAAACAGTATTCATTACACCACGAAAAAGAGATTCAATTTATATTATCGATAATATCAGTACTAACCTCAAGTGCTTCTTTGGTGATAGGGTACTTCTCCAAATTGGTGATAACATCAAGAACTGCAACCATGTTACAGATCTGTTCAGGAAGAAAAACTATTTAAAACACCAGTCTGATATGGCACTACAAAATATGTAAAATAATGGGTACAGAAGAACTTGGGAATCCTTTTCTGAAGTCAGGAAGTCCTGAAAAATCGAATATACTAAAGAACTGCTGGTCAAGTTTGTTGTCTCAATAGCAAATTTTTTAACAGTCAAAGTTTACATTTCACAGAACATCACAGTGTATATGACAGGCACAATCTTCAAGAGTTTTTACTTTTAGACTATGGCTGTTTTTCAGTATGCGTTCTTCAGCAATCTTGCATCTTCGTGTAACGTCATCATCAACTGCCAAAGTTCAGTTCCAAAACTCAAGAACGCGTGAAAGTTCCCGGATGTGTTTTTGATATCGAGGATGCATCAATGCAGACTTGAGTGCAAAACTAGCTCGAGAGGTCCTATTAGTCATTGCGACTGAATAAAGAGGGTGGGAAGTGCAGCATTTTATATAGATTTATTATTAAAGTTCAGTGATATAACTTATTTATCTCAGTTGTTTCCCTAAATAAGATAGTGAAATTACACATCACTATGAAAATCTTTATAAAGGCATAAACACATTAAGGGTGTTTATTAGCTGGAATTAATAATGAATAAAAATGTTTTATTTGTATTGTGCAACACATATTTGTAAGGTATTTAAGCATAGTTTATATTGTTAAAAAGGGAAAAAAACACAAATCGTTGTATGAATGCTGTAATGTTTAGATAATTTTCAGTTAAAAACATGTGAAGGTCATGTGACCATCAGGAAGAACACAGCATCTCATTTCTCACAGGACGCGTTCTGTGTTCTTGCGGTCTTCAGTTCATTCGTTCGAGGTAACTTGGCAAGAACGGTCTCCACAAGAACATGAGTCCGTTCTCAGCATTGAAGAATTGGCTGAATTATGAGCTGATTTTGGCACACATTTGCAGTGTCCAAACTTGTATATTGTAGGTACAACATTTAGTTTGTAATAAACTGTGTTCCATAAAGTATAAATGAGTGCATTATAAATGAATTTCAAACATACTACAGCCTTTGTATTTTCACTGTCATGTGATCTACAATGCAATTTGTGCTCTCCTGGGGCCTCAGGGGATAGTAGTGTCCATCAGATGGACACTTACAAAATCTTGCAGAAAATATTAGGTCATCTGGGCACTTCTTACCAACTAATTATAAACACTGTGAATTTGGATATACTACTCATACTGATTTTAGTAAGTAGACATATTCAGACAAAGGCATTATCACTTAATCTCTAAGCAACAATGTTTTTGTGTATGAGAGTTTATGTTTGGAAAGTCTAATACACTCAACGAAAAAATAAATTCTCAAAAATGACTTTAACAACATTCCAGATTAAAGAACTGTTATTGATTCCTTAAATCTTTCCCTTAAATCTTTTTCCTCAAAACCTTTTAGTAACCAGTTCTTAAAAGAAACCTTAGCATGAAAAACTTTAATAATCAAAATAACCTTTTTCCACTATAAAGTAGCTTTTAAATAAATACAAAGGTTGAACAATCAATCCAAATGAAACAAAAACTTTAAGAATAAAGTGTGTAGTCCTCAGCCATTTACAGTATGTCTTTTTCTTCCTCTATAAACATTTATAAAATCTGCAAGGATATGATGCCTAGTGGCAAAGCCCATCTCAGCCTTCAAATCTAAGTATGGAACTGCTCAAAGTGCAAGATACACATGCTTATGTTTCCATACTCTTAAAACTGTCAGACTTAAAATGTTACTACTAAAGTAATTCTCATGATGTTGGACATCTCACCACTCACAGCAAGTGTGAAGTCCCAAAACATTTTTTGGTTGAAGTAGAAGCTCAGCTTATTCATTAGTGCTTCAATCATTAGACAACAGGTTTAACCTCCCCTTACTCTAGGGGAGCATTCTGACCCTCCTGACCTTAACCTAACAATTTAAACCCAAGAGACTAGTAACAATGAATTAAACGATGCATGGACATGCAAAGCCAAACAGCATGTAGAAGTGTTCATAAAAGGTCAAAGTGTGTATGAAATGCCCCCAGATTAAAACACACCTAAAAAAGCTAACCAAACATGAACAGTTTACCTACAATAAAAGCTCCACTTAAAGAGAAGTTAATTAAAATTGAAACTTTTGAACATTAAGCAATTACGATCATTGTCTACTTCCACAGGCCTCTACACTGATTATTTATCCCCTGCTCTCCACTAGTCATTTTATGGCGAGGTGTTAGCCTAGTAAAACATTCAATGTGGCTGTCAGATTTTCCAGTCAGCCAGCAGGTCTGCATCCCTACCTACCACAGCAACGTCGCCGGAACAGCTACCAGCTGTTTGTTCAGGTTAGTCTACACACATTCAAACCCAGGACAACCACGACCATGACTCCATAAAGGCATCAAAACTACTGTAATCTCACTACGTTAGGTGATACATATACAAACTAACTCGCCGCTCTCAGCATGAACTCCTATGCTAGCACTTTTGCTAATGCCACTGTGCCAGCTAGCCACATCTAACGAGCTCAAATTCACCCAGATACTGAACACCTAAACAGGAAACAACAGACTTTAGCATCAAATATGCTTTTAAACTGTCAAAAGGCTTGTAGCGGGTGACTGAAATCTACTCCAGCACTCAATAGCACACACTTAACGTTAGCTTGGCATGAAACGGCTAACGGACAACAGGCTTTATACAACATGTCATGTGTCTGATCACAGCCCACAGCTAAAATCGAAATGGCTGCTTTTCTAACAGCTCTCGATGTGTACTTGTGTTTAAAAGCAGGGGTTTCTATCGCCGTCCGGCTGTTCTGTTAGCGCGGGGTAAATGTGCCTGCCGTCAGTTAGCGCACTGCTAACGGGAGCTCCACATCTGCTCCGGCGCTCCACACCGCGTTTGGCGGCTCGAAATGCGACTCTGACTGTCTTGTGTCGGGGAAAGTGAGCTGTGGTCGGCAGGAGTGTGAGCGGGTTACTCACATTGCTGTGGCTATCGATGGCCTGCAGCAGCCGGTCTCTCATCTGCTGCGGGGTTGCGGAGGCCGTTGTCATTGCCTGCTCGGTGCGAATCGGCCGACGGGGGAAAAATCCTCCGGATTCAAGGGCTTAATGGACTGCAGGAGCTCACAGACCTCTTGGGAGGAGTGAGAAGTGGCGGAACCACATGTTTCTGGTGTGATTATTAGCTTGAGAAGTGGTGAATGTGTGTATTCAGTTGGGAGATGAAGGTTCGACGGCTGTCGTGTCTCTCCGCCTCATTGCGTCGAGCGCTCTCACCGATCTCATGAACTCCACTGGATCAAAACCTCAGGCCCGCTGCATTATGGGAGAGCGCGACGCCGCGTGACGCCATCACGCAGGTTCAAATCCGTTCAGTCAGACAAACAATGATGTAGAACTCAGACGCATTGCTCTATATACATATATATATATATATA
>CAIGQZ010001336.1:26572698-26602080 GCA_903798205.1 Danio tinwini | reverse complement strand
AAAAAAAATCCATCTAAAAACTATGTGTATATTCAATATTAACATGGCCCTATTGAAATTGTAGTGCTAATTGCTCTATAAAATGTTTGTGTAAACAGAAGAAGACATACAAGTACATATGCTTTTAAACATTTTTATTCAATTTAATAAACAAATATTAATGCAAAGGTACAAAGACTTAAGCTTCCACACAGAAAAATACAGTAAGGACAATGGAATTTAAGCTCGATAACATTTTGTTTTAAATAATTAGCACACTTACAAAGCCCACAATGTTTTATACTCTTTTTTTATTTTTGTTTTCTAATTTCATAGAAAACATGTAGTAATAGGAACATATTTCTTTTGTTTTAAAGGGTCAGATAAACCAAACCACAGAGCTGCAAAGCTATATTCCTGAAAGCTAGGTTTGCATATTTGGTGAATGTAGTTTCGTCTTGTTGCAAAAAAATTGGATTAAAGTCTGAACTTTGCAGTCAAATTTATGTGCAACATCTGAATTCTCATACATTGAAAAAATAGAAATTAGCTGCCTTTATATAGATATGAACCACCGAGACAGTTCACATTCATTAAATGCACATACTGTACGAGTACTTAAAAGTTTTGTAATGTATACGTTTCAGTTCCACTGGGTTGCATTATCATCTCTATAGCACAATAACAAGGTTGTTTGTTTTTTTGTACATAAAGAAAAATAAAAGATACAAAACCACTTGGTCAGAAATTATATTTCCAGTTGCAAAAGTCTTAGTAATGCACTAGCAAAGAGTTCAGATATACTCAGAGCTTAATAACTGCAAAAAAGCAGGACTTCACATCGAGACTAGCGGGTATTTTAATATTCAGTACCATGCAGCAAATGCTCACCCAATATAGAGCAGGTTTTCAGTGTTAAAGGCTGAAGACGTACAGAGTCTCACATAAACGGTTGGCCCTGGGAGAGATTATACAACTGCTTTACTTTTAAATAGTCTTGTCCTCAAATACTGAAGTAAAAAAGACACTAGGAAGAGTCTAGCCATTGTGGCAAACTAACAGTTACTCGAAAGTGTCTTGAAGACATAACAGTAGCAGACCTCGATTTTAAAAGATACAAACAACAAACTTTGGCTTTTTTTTTTAAATGGCTTGTCAATTATAAAGGATGCATACAGTCATGTATATAGGCAGACTTTCTGCATTATTTTTTTTCCTGGCCCATTGATCTGAGCATTTTGTGCCGAAGCTTATTCCACCATGGGGTAAAGAAAATTAAAGTACTTCTAATGCTGAACTTCCTCAAAACTGTTAATTAATTTCACACAATATTAAGTTTATATCTCACAATACTCACAAAATTGCGAGACTAAATAAGAGTTTTTAAGTTAAAATTGCAAAAGAAAAAGTTACAATTGCCAGTGGTGTAAATAACAAATTACTAATACTCCAATGACTGTAACTCAGAAATTGTAATGTACTACAGTAAGTAGTTTTAAAAATGTGTTCTTTTACTTTCCTTTAAGAATTTTTTTTAGTGCAGTATCGCTACTTTTACTCCACTAAATTCCTTCAACCTGCAGTTAGTACTTTCTTTTTTCCTGTTTATGGGGATTAGAAAAATAAATCCTGCGATTCCTGTCCAATCAAATTGCACAAGTGTCCAAGAAGATACTTTTTAACGCAATGACCCAGAGACTGTTTAAACCTGGGGTGCCCAAACTTGGTCCTGGAGGGCCGGTGTACTGCATATTTTAGCTCTAACCCCAATTAAACACACTTGAACCAGCTAATTAAGTTCTTACCAGGTATACTAGAAACATATATATTTACATTAGATCACCTACGCGATTGTTGTCTTTTGGAAGGAATGCGTCAATAGAGCCACCATTTTAGTACAGGCTAGCGCTCCTTTGAAATGAATGTGGGACCAAGGTGAAGTGGAGGACTGGCCATCCAAAGGACTGGCAGTGGAGTACTGGCCATCCAGAGCTTGAGATATATACACATATATACATATATCTTTGATTAAGAGTTTTCCCGGTGATCAGAATGCAAATATTTTATTTAAATTACGAAAGTTATCATTTTACATCACTTTTATACATCAATGGATAACTGACCGCATGGGCAATGTCGACAAAGAGCATGTGTTTGTGTGCATAGAAATGTATTATCATTCCTCCCTGTTAAATTTGATCTTATCCATGCCCTGAAACACACCCCCTCTTCTGCTTTCACTTCTCATTCTAACAGAGAGAGCCATTCGTTTGTGAATGAATCTCCGTTATGAATGACTCATTCACTTAGTCGACAATAATACAAGTTTCTAGCATCGCAGCATCTTGTCATATTTCATTTACATTGTTTGCTGATTTTATTCAACAAAACTAGCATAAGCCTAGAATTTAGTGTGAGTTGGTGCTACTTTGCCTTATGGTCAGTGCAGTAAGAGACTATTATCATCAATACTTGTTTAGCACAAAAGTTCGTAACGCACAAAAACGTAAAAAACAAAATCTTACCTATGAAATGTTCTGCCTTTGTGCTTTGTTTGCTCTTTACTACACCCGTACACAGCGCTGAAGTCCAGCATTTTTACATTGGCTTTAATCTTGACTAGTGCGGTTGAATGACATTTGTCCTGAAAGCACTGTACAAATGTGGTGGTGCTATTGACGCAGAAAGTTTCAGGCAGGTGCGTTGGAGCTAAACTATGCAGGACAGTGGCCCTCCAGAACCGTGTTTGGACACTTCTGGTTTAGACTGAATGTCACTGATGAGAAGATGTCGGATGTCTGCTGTATGATGACCGAAATGGCCTTAAACAATCACTAAATGCACTACAGAATGTTACGTTTACACACACACACACACACACACACACACACACACACACACACACACACAAATTACATGTAAACGCATCAACTTTTCCCAGTGTAATACCCACTATTCTTGAGTACTTTTAAAAAGGCTACTTTTTACTCATACTTTGAGTAATATTTACAAAAGATACTTTAATTCTACTTGCACTACATTTTTGGGTATTTATGGTACTTTTACTTGAGTATGATTTTTCAGTACTCTTTCCACCACTGACAATTGCTAGATGTAAACTGTGAAGAAAAGAAAGACAGAAATTTGACATAGCAACATTTATTCCATGGTGAAACAAGCTTTCATAGTTTGGCAAATATCGGGTATGGAAAAAATAATCTGGAACTAATGAAAAAAAATCTAACTAAATTTATGTTTAGAATTTATATTGAGAAAAAAATAAGATTTTTTACCAAAACTTTTGGCTAAACTCAATTGGCACACTCCAAAAATTACATTTACACAATACGCTTACCAGATTGGTTATCGAGACAAAAAATAAACTCTTATTTTACTGGTACAAATTTCTGGGAAATAAAGTTTTTGTAATTCTCAAAAAAAAAAAAATTCACTCACTCACTTCCCTTTGACTTAGTCCATGCTCTATCAGGGAGCGCCACAGCGGAATGGACTAGGCATGGGCCGGTGTAAGATTCTGACGGTATGATAACCTTGGATAAAAATATGACGGTTTGACCATTTTGTGATTACTGCTCTAAAATATACTCTTTTTAAATGTCTGAATAAAAACTACAACTTTTTCCCCCTAATTGAACACAATATATTTCATTTTGAGAAACATTTAAAATATTTTGTTACAGTAAACATGTCAGACTAAATGATTAAAATGAATCATTGACTTCTGCTGTCTTTATTAGTTTAAAAAACACTGATTTCTTTACTATTTAAAACAGCATCTTTGGATATATTTTCTGCAAAAAATACATCATATATATATATATATATCTCATTGGAACGGTATAACAATATTTTGGCGGTTCTAAAACCTTAACTTTTCTAAACCGCGATATACCTTAAAAACTGTTATCGTCCCATGCCTAGAATTGACCATCAATTACTATGGCATATGTTTTACATAGCAGATCCCCAACCATCCACAATAATACATTAGATTACTGAGTGTGCTGGGAAACACTCACACACTCTCACACTGGGGGAAACCGGAGCACCTGGAGAAAACCCACACAGGCATCTCCAACCAGCAACCTTCTTGTCTTGAGACAATCATGTTAACCACTGAGCCACCCTAGAACGATTTTCAATTTGTGTTATCTGCTAAACAACCCTTTTTCTGAATTATCAGGACACTTGTGAACACAACTCGAATTGAAAGTAAACTGGCCTACAAGTCAGATATTTGGAAATCTAGGAACCGAGTGAATAAAAGCAACCACTGCGAAGAAATCACAGATCTACAACAAACTGCAGCACACGGACCTTGAGCGTGTGAAGACAACTTTTACAGTACTTAAAACAGCAAATTCCCAATCCACACACACACACAAAACACAAACAAATGAAAGAATATCGGCCAGAAACGAGAAGCTCATACCGCAAATACTACAAAACAAAGACGCAAGAGGAGATTAGATTACAAAGCTTCAACAAGGTTCAGTGTATCGAGGCTGAAAAGCAAAACTGCGTTTACATTTGCAGCAGGGATTTGTTTATGATTTGGCTAGAAGTGTGAGCACACTTGATAACGAACACAGATCTGTGTATTTAAAGTGTCAAACCCCTGAACGGAGGGACAGTATAGCGTCCGCTTCAAGCTTTTAAAAGGTAAAAACATACAGTTCCATATTGTTCATTTATTTTATATATATTTATATATTTTTTTTACATACTCCTGATGTTTAACGCTCTACTCTTTAACGCTTTTTAAAATATAGAAATGTATAAGTGTAGCATTTATGTACATGAAGGCTGTGCATACATTAGATACTGAATAAGGACCTTTTTATTTTCTGCATGCTCTCTTTATGGGTAATGACACATGGATATGAAGCTTTATAAAAGGTAAACTGGTCATTTGAGACACAGAAATGTAATCTGCCTACATTAATATCGGGGGACTCTCATACTTTCCTAACACTACATAAAAAAGTTGTTTTTTTTGTCTTTTTTTTTCCCGTTGACCACGTATAAAATCATAAATACACAACAGACACCTTTTTTCTTTTCAAAAATACTTGTCTTAGAGTAGAAGGCAAAGTCGGCCAAACAGAGGAGGGAAATAGACCCAGTGCACTTAACAGTCACTCAGAGGGGTGTGTGGGGAAAATAAAATGAAGGAAAAAAATACGGATTAAAGTGCCAAGTAAATGTAGGAAGTAGGATGTTCACATAGACGAAGATGTAAAACAAAAACATCGAAGAGATAAAAAGTGCACAGCTTATCAATCACCAATACTTGTGATGGTCAGACATGCAAAAAATAAAACAACGGAAAAAAGCAAAATGCTCACAGAGATTCTGTACAATGCAGCCTCTTGCAAATGAAACGGAGGGGCCACAACAACGCAACTATTAAACACGTGAAAATGTACATCACAGTAACAAAAATAATGCTAGTTTCAGTAATATGTTTGGTCCTACATAATAAAGTGATGAAATACATTCTGGTTTCTTTTCGATGAGGCAGTCAAGTAAAGGAATATAACAGTAACTGATTACCTGACACATCCTTCCCGTCAATTATGTTACATTTTGAACACGTGAAGCACGATCCTCATGAAAACACTTGTCAGAGACAAAGCACATGTAGGTCATGCTTTTTTTTTTATACAGGAAATTTACACGGTGCAATCTGATCCCTTCTAAAAAAGAATCAAGTTTTTCCATGCAGTAACTGCTTCTCTTTTTTTGTTTAACAAGAGACAAAGAAATCCATGTAACAAGTAAAATTCAGCTGCACGGACTCAGAACCCACAGAAAAGCTGAGTCTTTCTTTAGTATTTTCGTCATCTAGTTTGTTTGATTATGCTTTGCATAGATATGAATCCAAATCCGATACATAAAGAAATTTTACACGGATAACAAACTTTCTTAAAATAGTTTTTTTATATATATTTATATATATATATATATAGAGATATACTCAGCATTTTAATAATTTAAACATTAAGATCGTATTAATGTTTTCATTTTTGTAAACAAAATTCTCACACTTACAAAAGTGGTTTGAGTATAAAAGTCTGAGAAAAATGAGAAAAGGATGAATGACATGATTTAAAAAGAGTAGTAAACCTCCCCTTTTGGGCATGTGATATATCACGGCGGATGAGAACTGTTAAAGCAACTCGTACAGTACCAGAATACACCTTTAGCTACGGTGAACAAATCTGACAAAAAACTAAACAAAACTGCATCTTCAGTGTAAGGCAGAATCTGGTTATCACAGTGACTAGTTCTGATACATAAATGCAGACGATCATTATGATCACACACACACGCACGCACGCACACACACGCACACACACACACTTCATGTTTCTTTCCGAGATGACTAAGAAGTAATGCTAAAGTATGCAGCATCATTATGATTACACCATGGCTGTGATTTTATGCCATACTATACATTGAATGGAACAAAACAACAGCATTTTACTGGCATGATGGTTTTCTAATGCATAAAAATGTGCCTTTACATTTTAGCTGCATATGCTGTACATTTTAAAAGGAGAGTTCACCCAAAAAAAGAGAAATTCTAGTGCTTTTACGGACTAGTCAAGCATTCTTAAATGATTTTTTTCTTGCTATAAAGACTGAGCAGTGGTGAATGTAGGCATTTTATATTATATACTGTTTTATATTATATACTGTTTATATTATTCAACTTAAGGATGCATTAGATTAGTAAACCCTCACTATTGATGAGTGATTTTCATCTTTCTAATATGGAAGCAACACAATGAAAATCAAGTGAAAGTAAAACTTGGGAAAGTATCTTAGATACAAATAAATTATAAAGATACATTTGTTTATTATATGTACATATTTTGCATATAAATAAATATATAGTTTGTAACAATGATATGAATGACTTTCAAGATACAGCTATATTAGATTAATTATTTGAGTCTCTGACCCATAGCTGATCTTTTTTAGTGTGCGTGTGAGTGAACAGACTACAATTCAAGTCTGTTTTTATTATCTAAGAAGTTTTCAAAGTGTTTTTACAAAAAGGATTGTTTATTCTGTAGTGATTTATTATTTGTGGGTACAGTATGCTCTGCGCACACATTTATAAAAATAATCGTACCACACTGAACTGATTTTAATAATGCTGATGTGCTTGAATAGTGCACATAGGACTTGGAAAATACATGTATTGCCCTCAGGACTTGGTTTTGGCAGTTCTTCAATAATAAATCAATAGTAAATTGCACTTAATAATAATAATAATAATAATTCCTTACATTTATATAGCGCTTTTCTGGACTCTAAAGCGCTTTACACATTTTTAGGGGGAATCTCCTCACCCGCCACCAGACTTGAAAATTCTGTCATCATTTACATATATTCATGCCACTCCAAAGCTTTGTGATTTCACTGCCTGGTTTAACCAGTAACATATCCTTGTCTTATAGATGAAGTGAAACTTTGTATAGCTCCAAATATTAACTGAATAAATGTGGCAATTTCACAGCTAGTACACATGGAAATGTGAGTCGACTTGTGGCTGGAACCTGTGCTTTTATCAGATTTAAAACTTATCTGGGGTGTCCCCAGCTGTTTCAATGACTATTTCAAGAGGCCTCAGTTGTATTGTTTACGAACTCGATTAACTGGCCTATCAACTTTCATTTTTACTTTAGGCCCATATCGATCACTGATAATGAAGAATAAGTGTTTGATTTCTGGAGACGGAGCCTGAGAAACGCTACCAGGTGAGAATGCAGTAGGAACGCAACAGGCAGGCCACAGGGAGGTCGTATCGGTAAATTAAATATATAGTCTCTTTAAAGGCCTTGTATATACAATGAGCATATCCTAAATCAATGGGCAAGGACCCAAATGTGGGCAAATCCACTCCAATAGCCTACAAGTTGCTGCAGTTAACCCATTTAATCCCAAATTCATTCATTCATTCATTTTCCTTCACCTTAGTCCCTTATTTATCAGGGGTCGCTACAGCGGATTGAACCGCCAACTATTCCCAGCATATGTTTTACACAGCGGATGCCCTTCCAGCTGCAACCCATTACTGGGAAACACTCATACACTCTCACATTCACACATACACACACTCAAACACAAGGGTTAATTTAGTAATCCAATTCATCTATAGCATGTCTTTAGACTGTGGGGGAAACCGGAGCACCCGGAGGAAGAACACAGGAATAACATGCAAACTCCACACAGAAATGCCAACTGGCCCAGCCAGGACTCGAACCAGAAACCTTCTTGCTGTGAGACGTGCTAACAACTGAACACCCGTGCCGTTCCTTAATCCCAATTTTATTTTTGCAATTTGAGAATATATATTTTTAGATTTCCCCAACACACAATCTTTAATATTATGTTGGTTAAATTAGGTTTCATACCTGTTCATAATAGTGACCTTTGGGAGACACAGATTCCAAGCATGGATTAGCATACTTGTCCACATCACTTTCACTTTTAATGAATTTATTGATTAATAAATCGATTGAAAATATGATAAATTGATTATTAACTATTAATTAGTAACTAATTAACAAATTTCCACCTCTTATATTTTTTGAAATGCAAGCCGGGAGTATGTAAAGAGATCTGGTCATGTGACATTGAAACATTTGAATCAAAACAGTATATTTTGTCATTTAAAGGTTAAAATTGTTGCCCATGCAAGCAAACAACATCACTTTTAGAGCTTTCAGAAATAAAAGAAAAGACACCGTTAATAAATGTGAACAAGTTTGTAGTCACTCTTGGGTCTCTTTCATTCATTTTTCCTCTCACTATGAAAGTCAACAGGGTACAAATATTTTATATTGGTCACCACTGACTTTTTACAGTGGGGAGGGGAAAAAAAATCTCAAAATGTCTTTTTTTGAGTTCCACAGAAAAAAATAGCAAAACATCTGCTTTTGAACTCAGCAGAAGAAAGTTAAACAGGCTTGGAAGTACACACATGATCAGTAAACGATGACAGAACTTTCATTTTTGGGTGAACCATCAATTTAAAAGTGTAAATGCACTTTATGATATTACAATTTCATTTCAAACATTTTTTTTTCATAAGCTGTACCACTATGTTATCATGACGAAACAACATTAGACATCTATAAAACATTACAATCATATGTTCAGACTGCACTGAAGTACATTAGTGTTGCATGAGGACTGCCCGTAAAATGGGGGAAGATTAACACTCCTTTTTAACCACTCCTGCTCTCACAACCAACAAAGGTTTGTATAGGAACAGACAATGTTTTTGGTGGTATATGCATGTATAAAAAGTGCATAAATAAATATAGGTATATATTAAATAAAAAAAAAGAAAGTAACAGGCATGTACGATGGGAGCAGGTGCATCTACAGGCAATGAAATGGAAGAACGCATGACTGAACATTAAGGGATCTAATGTAGTGTCACATTCTCTCATATAGAGCCTAAAGAACCAGAATTAGAGGTGTGAGTGTACTATCCTAAGAAATGATGGGCTGCTTGTTCAGAAGCTTGATTCTTTAGACATTGCAGCACTGCTTCCTCATATATGTTTTCTTTTCTCTTTAAATCATGCTGTGGCAACATTTTCAGCAATCTGGGCTTTGAGAAACATGGTCAAGTGTCCCCCAGACATGCTGCTGCACTCCCTTTTTAATCAAACGGATCTCATATGACGACAACTGAACACTGTATACCTAAAGATTACAGCCTGTCCATCCGGAAAGCGTCTTCCGTCGCCGGGTCGGTCAGTACCATGTCTGGATCGTTGAGCATGTGCAGGCCGTCCAGTGTCAGCGGGTCAATTTTCAGCTCATCCAGCGGGAACTGCGAGTCTGCGTCAAAGCTCACATCACCTGTCAGACAGTTGGAAAACTCTTTGGATATGCTCTGAGGAGACTCTCCTGTAACTATAAGACGAGTTTTATATCATGCTAAACCTGGAGAGGGTCCTCTAGACTCCACGGCAGCTTCGTCAGCATGTGCACAACAAAAGGTACATGCAATACTATGCAATCTCTCCACAGGGTGGGTGCAATACCTGTGAGGATGATGTTGGGGATGTTTCCATGGCTGCTGTAGCCCAGCTGCTGCGCGTCCTGCAAGTTGCCGTGGCTGCCGGTGAGGTTGAGCATCGCAGCCTGAGAGTAGTTGAGAGTGGATCCCTCGCTGAATAGACTGCTGGAGCTGATGGGGTTTTCCATCATGTTGAACTGCTCCAGCTGAAAGGTCAAAACAAGTGCGATGACTAGAGAGATGTGGCAATCAAACGAGAAATGCATTTATATAATGTTTACAGGGTTCCCGCTCTAAAGCCTGGTTTAAACTTGATGCGTTCGCAAGTTTGCTTAAGTGCGTGTGGCAAATGTGACGTCATCACTGTGTTTGCGGAGGTTCGCTTTGGGTTTGAGCAACATGATTTCGTCTGGCGGAGCGCACAACATTTTTTGAGACTCTAGTGAACAGTTCGCACGGCACTGCAATTCATTTGAGTTGAATCTGAATCCCATTTTTTGGGGGGGGGTTTCACCTTTATTAGATAGGACAGTAGAAAGAATTAACAGGAAAGCATGGGGAGCAGAGAGAGAGGGGAAGGATCGGCATAGGACCGTAAAGCGGAATCGAATCGGGTCGCCGTGAGCACTGGAGTGCATGTGTCGACGCACTAACCACTACACCACTGGCGCCGACAAATATGAATCACATTTGTCTGAAACAGGTTCGACTGTACAGACATCTCTATGATCCGTCCATGCGTGATTACAGAGATAACCAGATGGCCAACAATTTTTGCCTAGAAATTGCAACAATAGGAAAGGTGGAAAGTTTTTGTAAAAGTTTGGAAAAACCTGAGGCACAAGTTTGTTAAAGCTAAAAGAGATCATAGCAAAAGTGGAGACCCAGGTATACAATTACTGTCAATTTACAATATACTGATGCCCTATTTTTCTAGGCTTTATTGGTGATAATGGTCAGGAATGTTGGACCATTATTGCCTTTTTAGCCAGACAGTAATGTGTGCATTGTGTAGTGGGCTAAATAAAAATAAAAAAATGTCAGTATTTTTTAGTAAGTGTACTTTTTTTGGCTTTTATTCTTGCCATAATAAAAAAATATATTTGTAGAGCAACCCATGTTCTGTTGTCATTGATATTTAATAGGTATTTATATATTTAATAGATATTTAATATATCTACCTTTTAATAATTAAAACTGTCCGAGATATGAACAAAAGCGAGTGATGCATCAAAGTTGGATTTAAAAAATCTTGAATGGTTATAAAAATCTTTATAATCATTAAAATAAAAAATAAAAATAATTAGTAAAAAAATCTTGAATGATATTAATCATAGATATGTATATATTTTGTATATATCTATGGATATTAATAATATGATGTAGTTCCGAAAACTTCCTACTTCTCAGTTTATGCGTTTGACTTTATGGTGGGTTTCTTTTGACTGTCCCCTGTCATTTTAAAGAATATAATAGCCTCATTCGTTTCGTGAGGTGTGCGCACACTCAGCGAAGGGTCCACGACGCGGCACCAGGCGAAAGTATAAATCAGCTTTAAGCCAAATGTCAATTTAAAAAACATTTAGTGTCAAAAGTGTCAAAAAAAAAAGTCAAAGAAAATGTAAAAAATGTCAATTCCCTGACTTTTACTGACTAAAGACCTACATTTCCATGACCATGACCTATAATGAACCAAAAAACAAGCAGCTGTTATTAGAGGTGGGTAGTATTACGAACTACGAATTACATTTACTTCGTTACATTTACTTACAATTTTTAAGTAACTTGTACTTTAAAGTACATTTAAATGTGTACTTTTACTCAAATACATTTTTTGTGAAAAACTTTACCATTACTTTACTACATTTGGCAGCGTTCTTCCTTCATTAATGTCAAATGTTTATATATATATATATATATATATATAAGGGGTGCCAAAATGAATTGTTTCTGCAATGCAACATGATGCAGATGCCAACAATTTGATATCGGTTCAGTAATAATCATAATCTGCTATTACGTACTGACGTCATTTATCACATGTGCATTATATGGCGGTAGCTTACTATACCGAGGGAGGAGACCACAAAAAATTACATCGTTTAACATAAGTGTCCGTATTACTGTTTGCTGAACAGTGCCAGAGCTGTGCTAACCACTCAAGCCAATCGCAGCCTTTTCTGTTAAGCATGTGACCAATCATAGGCGTTTAAAAACTTGCTCAACAAGCAAGTGGTATAATGTTTACATTTGTTTATTTGCACTAAATGCTTATGTTGTTTTGTGCATGTACTTTAGTTTTGTTTGAAACCTTCAAAAGAGTGTTTTCTTTGAGCAGGTAAAATTAAAGGTACAGTACATATATCTGACTACTTGTATTAAAGGACAAAATTGTTTTACAAATAATATGTAAATATAAATATATTAATACATTTTAAGATAAGAATTATTGTGTTGATAAGTAAAATATCAAATTGTTTATGGAAAGCATTGTCAATGCACCAAAATATCGAATTGAACCAAGTCAATGGCATGATAATCGTAAACTAACCGAATCGTAAAACCAGTGAAGGTTCACAGCCCTAATGTATTTTTTAAAAATCAACTTGTTAGCAAGTTGTGCGAAGTGTCGCGTTGGACAGGATGCTATAAAGAAGCATCTCCTGCTTTCATTTAACGTGCGCGCCTGTAGTGGGAAGATGATGGCTGAAAGGAAGACTTTTAACGTCTGGAATAGTCCTTTTAAAAATTCTATGATATTCTAGAAATAGCATGACCTGTGGAAACCTTGTGTTAAAATTTAAATCTGAATAATGCATTTGTCCATTACTGTGAACTAAGGAATTGTGCATTTCACACAGGTTTTAAATGTAGCAATTACATTCATTTGAGTTTTGGAATTATAAGGATGAAACAAAAAAGATTGAATTATAAATGCATTCTGAGTGTTTCTGAGATATTGATCTTTAGTTATGGAGTATAGATTAAAAACAAAATCATTTATTGTAAGTCAAAAAATAAGAAATGTAAAACTTAAATTTTGCCAGAAATATCAGATACCTATAGGCAATAAAAAAACATACATACACACATACATACACACATTCACTTACAGTAAAAGCAAAGTATACTATAGAAGTCAATGGCTGTTTCTTTTTTTTCTTGCTTCAAAATCCATCATAAATCATCCTTTGTGTTTCACAGAAGAAAGAAACTCAAACAGGTTTGGAACAAGTGGAAAATTGCAAATAAATGATGGCTTTCACACATTAACAATAATAATAGGAACTGGGTTTTTTTGTTGTTGAGAATAATAGCAGAATGACTTAAATATGCTGAAAATTATACCTGCATTGGCACCACAGGAATAAATTACTCAAATGTATCACACTGTACTACAATAAACCTTATTATGAAATGTTCTGACTTCTGCCAATAAGCTACATTTATACTACTGAAATAACAATAAAATGCTGCCATTTTTAAAACAAATGGTGGGTAAAGCATGTCTTTGTTGTATTAAAAAGGTAGAGTAAACAAGAATATTAACGGGGAAACTGGGGACATGGGACTGGAACATGACACCTCTATGTCCCAGTATGACTCTTTTGTGTCATACAGTGAGTACGTGCATTTTTCACTGTGCCACCACTATGGAATAGCTGACAGAAAACCCTGCATCTGTCATCTCAAAGCCTTCAGCTGCCCTCTAGTGGCTTGTACATGCAAGGAGACAGGTTTCTTATAGACCATTTTGAGGGACATAAACAATAACAATGGTTCTAAAGTATTTCCTGTTTTACATTTTTAATTGTCATAGCTTCTGAGAATCCCAAAAGGTCTACATATATAAATAATGTTATGGCAGCTGTTTTAACGTTACGTTATGATCAAATCACCTCTTGTTAATGTTATGAAATGGTTTGATGACAAGCAGGAAATGCTTATGGGTCAATGACATCACCACATTGAAATTATCTATATTATTTCGAAGGACAGACAGAACTGTGCTACAATTTTATATGCATGTGACAGACATGTCAAAACAAAGGTTGTAGAATAGTTCACCTGCTGGGACAAAGCGCTGGTCTGCCGAGGAGAGAGCTGCTGGTCGTAAAAGGCATCGCCAAAGACACTTCCGAGAATGGACGAGTGCTGAAACAAGAGCATATTAGAAATGACCATTCATGAAGATGCGGATGACTATAATACAGGCCTTAAAGAAACATATACAGCCTATAAGAGAATCTAAGTTTATCATGTCACAAAATTCATAAATATAACTAATTGATTAGCATGTTTGACAAAGACATTTTTGGCTCATTTGGAACACATGTTGCCCTGTACGTAAATGCAACATCTTATTAAAGTAACAGATGAGCAAAGACCTAAACATCTCAGCAATTCCACATTAAATATCACTAAAGTCTCTAAAGTATTTTCTGCCTGAAACTTTGATTATTGTTTTGAAATTGCTTTTAGGAAAACGAAGCTTAACACCATAATTTCAACTCTATAAGTTTGTGTATTCCATTGAACTATAACTGAAACCTGTGATTTGACTATATTTACTATTGTTATATAAACTACTGCTGTGACACAAAAAAAAAAACCTCCAATTGATTTTCAAGCATCCAGTAAATTTGCTTGAGTTCTGTGAGCAAATTGTAAAAGGGCTGGGTACTGAAACCAGTTGACATAAATAACCAGTGCCTGTGGGAAACATGCATCTTTATATGAAGAAATCAATAGGCTACATTTTAAATCAGTAACCAGTAAGTAAAATAAACATAATTTGGGTAACACTTTAAAATAATGGCCATTAGTTAATGTTAATATACTGAATATATTCATCGTCATTATCGTTAGTTAACGTTAAGTTAAATAAGGATAATTTATGTTAGGCGACGCGGTGGCGCAGTAGGTAGTGCTGTTGCCTCACAGCAAGAAGGTAACTGGTTTGAGCCTTGGCTGGGTCAGTTGGCATTTCTGTGTGGAGTTTGCATGTTCTCCCCGCGTTCGCCTGGGTTTCCTCCGGGTGCTCTGGTTTCCCCCACATGTCCAAAGACATGCGGTACAGGTGAATAGGGTAAGCTAAAATTGTCCAAAGTGTCTGTGTGTGAATGAGAGTGTATGGGTGTTTCCCAGTGATGGGTTGCAGCTGAAAGGGCATCCGCTGCGTAAAACATGTGCTTGATAAGTTGGTGGTTCATTCCACTATATCCCAGATTAATAAAGGGACTAAGCCGATAAAAAAATGAATGAATAAATTATGTTAACTCACAGTGCATTACTTAGTTTGTATTTTAATAATGCATTAGTTAATGTTGAATTATGGTTAATAAATGCTTTACAAGATTATTCATACTTTGTTATTGTTAGTAAATGCTCTGTTTTTTATGAACAGCTCGAACATGTGCTATGAATCCTTTTTACACTACTTAGTTTCTCCACAGGATGTCAGCACTGAACCAGGTTGTTGTTTGTTTCACAGTTAGAAAAGAAACTAAAGGCTGGTTTATACTTCTGTGTCGAGTGATTGCCATGACCAACGGCACCTGCCTTGTGTGTAGTCGTACATTTATATTTCTGCGTGCTGTTTGTGTTGCTCTGCAATAACCCTTCCGAAATACTAGCAGGCACTGGCAGTGGGTTTTATGTTCTTCTGTGTCGTGTTTCTTCAGTGTTTTGTTTATTCTGAACACTACAAGTAGCTAAAACTCGCTTATTCAGAGGCGTGAACCAGTGGACTTGCAACAACTTTAATCATTAGGTAAACATTAAACAAAAGTTTCCGTCCGGAGCTCCTTCACGCGACTCATCACTTGTAAACACTCTCTCCATCTTGTGAAGCGAGCTTGTGGAGCTTAGCACTGCCCACGCTTGTCACCGCTACCAAATCGACCAATCACAGAGCTTGCGCTATGTGTTGTTGCGACGTGTAGTTACATTTTTCAAGAGGTGCACATCCGCGTTAGCACATAACAACAAGACTACTGAAGACAGCAACAACAAATATCAGCTTAAAGACCTTAAGTAAATGATAATACGTGTGTGAGAAGCTGAGACGCAATCTCAGATTTTGTCATAATAATGTTGAAACCGCTTTAGTCATTCCATCAAATCAATAATACAGACAGGAGAAAGCAGTAGAGCGTTGCGTGTGTTGCGCGCTAGTTTTGCTTCTTTAAAAATAGACTGCTACCAGCCATTCGTAATCCAGCTAAAAAAAAAAGGGGCGGGATGAGCAGTAGCTCATTATCATTTAAAGAGACAAGCACCAAATGTGGTTGGTGTGAACTGAGGTGTTTTTTTTCACAGAGAAAAATTATGTTTATTTACACTACCACTTAAAATTTTAAGACCTAAGGTTAAAGACCTTACAGGATCATATCAACTTGTGTAATATAGGCATTCGATTTCACCTTTAGGTGAAACACGTGTCCACCAAAGCATTTTTTCCCCATGTGAACCACTTTTTTTTCTGTTGTCATCAGAAAAATGCCAGCAGCGTAGAACGGTTCTTTTAAGCATACATTTTATGGTGGACAAATGACAAACATTTCTAAGAAATGTAATAAGTCAGAAGAGGTGTAGTATTTTCCTAGAGAAAGCAAATATGGTCATATTTTTGCAATCGAATAGCTGAATTTTGAAGCTGTTTTTAAAAAAATGTATATATCTGTTCAGGCAGAGGTATAATGAAAGGTGCAGTAGGTGATTGTCTTCAGAAACATTTTTTGTTGTGCTGCTTAAAAGTCTCTTCACATTCCAATAGTACTGATTAAAGTAAATGGCCTAAATGTATTTACGTGTATTTTTATATTCTGGGTGAGACTATAAAGACAAAAAAAAAAGTTCATCCAATTAAAATTTGTCGGGCCGATAATTCCCATAATTCTGATAAGGAGCCCAAACTGTCTGTCAAAAATCTGCCTTTTGTGTTTGCACATGAGAGAGTGACAGCGGTAAAAACAGATGCTCAATCAAAACTTTTTAAAATCCTGAATCAATATGGAAGTTAGTTTTCGCACACTGGAGGAAGGACGACACCATGGCTGAAGTATTTCTTTTAGACAGGTTATGTTATGTTTTAAAACTATTTTAGTCACGCAAAGCTGATGTAGATGGTGTTGTTATGAATGTGTTATTTGCACAAGTTTTGTTCAGCCACTAAAATCTTCCGGCGAAAGATTGATGTGACTATTTTTAGTTTCATAAGGGACCTTTTACAGCATCGATAATGTAGATTCTTCCTTAGTGTAACAACAAAACATAAGTAAATAGAACTATTTCGCCTAGTCTGCTTTACTAAGGTACAGTTGGTTTTATATTGACATCACGTTGGATCATTTTTGAACAATGACAACCTGTGACGCGCTCCCTATATTGTTTACCATGCTACTTTGATTATTCTGTTTGAAATAGTATGAAGTATGGCTAAGTAACAAGTAAAATTCCTGCACGCCGCCGGCCAACCACTAATACAGTAGTCGCCTTTGGACAAAGCGCGTGAGACAGTGAGACCAGCAATCCTTGCATGCATGAAATTAATTGCACATTATGACAATTTTTTACTTGCTACACTACATGCTAGATATAATACAGTTTTTCATTCAGAATTGTAGTATTATAAAGTATTATAAAGTTTTCTAACTGGTGAATGACATGATCTAGTGGGTTGTCTACTGTCATCTTTAAGGTGTGCGTTTATGTTATCAGGGGGTGTGGCTTTGGAAAGCAGGCGACTGTGTTTCAAAGATATTATGCTAACCGGTTAGCATTTTGGCAGATCACCTACTGCACCTTTAATACATCAATTTAGCACTGGTTTCACAAAAAGCTCAAACGATACCCAACCCTAATTTGAATGTGTAAAAATTGTTCAGTAATCTGTATTTACTTATGAACAAGAACCAAAATAAATCTGTGAATCATTAAATATTCTGGTCTCTTCAGAACATGTGGATTAAACTACCTAAATAATATTGACATCTTATCATTACGAATGATCTGGATGAACACACTTTCGATATAGTCACAGAAATCTCTCATATCTGATTAAAAACATCTTCATTTGAAGTGCTCTGAAGAAAAGTTGAGAACAACATGAAGGTGAGTAAATGATGAAAACATTCATTTAGGGGTGAACAAACCTATTCACCAGCATCATTTTATGTCAAACTAACACAACCAGCAACTCGGCTCAAAACGCACAATATGCACATGATCCAGTGAAAGGATGTGTAACAGCAATGAGTACGGCATACAGTACATTTAAACTGGCCTGCATCGCTACTCAGCATGATACACACAGAGAACGACTACGTGGTGCTCAGACACACAGCGAAGCAGCCAGGGGTCAGAGAGAGAGAGAGAGACTGGGGGGGGGACACGACTGGACTGGGACACACAGAGCGGGCTAAAGGGACAGGCTCCAGATCGGCTCCAAACAAAACAAACTACAGGGAGGAAGCAGTGGCTGCTGGATTCGCCCTTACTTGAGGCGAGCCCCCTGGAGAGAAGCCTTGATTGGAGACCGGAGAGGTTGGAGACTGATTGGCCGAAGACCCCACCCTACAGCGGTACTGCTGGAGGGAAGCAGCCTACATGGGACAACACCAAGTTAGACCAACAGAGCCCCTCCCTGTAGGGGACCTCGGACTCCTGCGGCTCTCAGGTTAGTCAAGGAACAGTTTACTACAGTGTCTCTGATTACTCTGCCATTTAAACTGTGCAGCTGTGCAGGATGACTGAGTTATTCTTAGACTGCTGACTTTTTATAAACAGAAATATATGTATATTTGTTGATCATCTTGCTTTTCTAGAAAGTATTGGTATCTCTTCATTAGGGTAATGTCAAGATGGAGGAGGTTTATAAAACAGAACAAGCAGGGAATTTAAATATGAGTTTATTATTTACACTACCAGTCAAAAGTCTGGACTTTGATTTGTGTTTTTGATATTATAGTTATTATTTTCATTTGAATTTAATATACAGCATTTCTGCTGAATAATTTGTGTATTTTTAAATAACCAAATCTTACTGACTCCATACACTACCTGACAAAAGCCTTGTCGCCTATCCAAGTTTTAGGAAAAACAAATAATATCTTGACTTCTATTTGATCATTTGGTATCAGAAGTGGCTTCAAAGGCCTCCAGATTACGCTTATTTTACCAAAATAAAATATGATCATGCCTTGACTTTTAATTATGTAATAAGGACAGTAAGGTCTGACTTTGCTAAGACAAAATTCTTGTCACTTAACAGAAATAATGTACAGTATAAAATATAAAGTCATGGTGCAGTGGAAAAAGAATGAATATTGTGTATGACTCCCATGAGCTTGGAGGACTGCATCCATACATCTCTGCAATGACTCAAATAACTTATTAACAAAGTCATCTGGAATGGCAAAGAAAGCAGTCTTGCAGGACTCCCAGAGTTCATCAAGATTCTTTGGATTCATCTTCAATGCCTCCTCCTTCATCTTACCCCAGACATGCTTATTAATGTTCATGTCCGATGACTGGGCTGGCCAATCCTGGAGCACCTAGACCTTCTTTGCTTTCAGGAACTTTGCCCTTTCCTGTGGTTTGTAATGTAAAATGGGCAGCACAAATGTCTTGATAGGCTGTTGATGTTGCCATCCACTTTGCAAATCTCTTGCACGCCCCCATACTGAACCCCAAACCATGATTTTTCCTTCACCAAACTTGACGGTTTTCTTTGAGAATCTTGGGTCCATGCGGGTTCCAATAGGTCTTTTGCAGTGTTTGTGATGATTGAGATGCAGTTAAATTCAATTCATCTTTATTTGTATAGCGCTTATACAATGTAGATTGTGTCAAAGCAGCTTCACATGGAAGTTTATAGTGAATTGAAACAGTGTCAGTTCAGTTTTCAGTGTTTAAGTTCAGTTCAGTTTAGCTCAGGTCAGTGTGGGTTAATAATCACTACTGGGAGTCCAAACACTGAAGAGCAATTCCATCGATGTGCAGCTCTACAGATCCCGAACCATGCAAGCCAGTGGCGACAGCGGTAAGGAAAAAAACTTCACCAATTGGTGAAAGTGAAGAATTTAAAAAACCTCGAGAGAAACCAGGCTCAGTTGGGGACGACCATTTCTCTTATGGCCAAACGTCTTGTGCAGAGCTGCAGTTCAACAGATGATTCATCTGAAAAAAACTACCTTCTGCCACTTTTCCAAATGATCAATTAGAAATCAAGTTATTATTATTTGTTGCTCTTACAACTGGGATCGACGACAAGACTTTTGTCAGGTAGTGTCAGGTAGAACACTTCTATACTTCTATTGTTTTCTTTTTTTAATGGATAAGGACAAAAAAACAATGGTGAATTCATATTTGTATAAATTAGATTAAAGCTTTAACCATCAGTGAAATGAAACACTCATATTACAAGATTGAAACTTTGGAACTATGTCTCACAATCAGCACCGGGTGTAATTAGTTACAAACTAAGTACTGTAAAAAAAGGTAAAGTATTGAATTACTGTTCATTTGAGGACATTTAATTACAGTTACTTACAATATACATTGCAATAAATACTGTAAATACATTTAACAGGTCTGAATAAATCAATTCAAAGAAGCAAAATCAGCAGGGATCCCACACTTCTTGAAAGTATATGAAAGTACTTGAATATCAGACATATGGATTCAAGGCCTGGAAACTACTTAAAAACAAACATAAGTCCTTGAAAGTGCTTGAATTAAATTTGAAATGAAATGGTGTAATTTTAGCTAAAAATGAGAAATTCTTAATTTAAAAATATTACATTTAATTTTGTACAAGAACTATGATGAACATTTTATCAATAATAGTACCAGTGAATAATACAAGTATTGAATTTTATACATTTTATTACATTTCTTTAAACATGACATGTGTTTTTTTTTAAATGACAAATTCAAAACATTATTTTTAATGTAAACATTATGTATAAGTCCAGCAAGATATTTCATGGCGCTACATATGCTGGGGGAATTAATCACGGTGCTTTAATAAGTTCTTGAATCTGTTGTTCATGAAAGAGTGGGAACCCTGAATCAATTAATTTGTTTAGATTTTTAGAACACTAATTCTATTTTTCCACTAAAGAAAGTTACATTTGCCATGAAATTAGACAAGCTTAAACAATGAATTGAGTCAGAAATATGTCAATGACAACAGATGATATGTGTGAAATATATATTGTGTCATTGCTTATAAACTTTTTGATACATATAATGTTCCAAAACTCATAAACTCTTCCCATTTTTGCAGAATAATTATTGTTCATTAATTAAAGAATGCTATGCTTGTTATTAAAATGCTTAAATCTGCCCTTTTTAAATAAAGATAAGAGCCATGTTTGACTCAAACATTTAAATTTATATGCTTTGTGTTAAGATTTATTTATTATTTCAAGTAGTCCTGAGTGAAGAAATTTAATTCCTTGAACAATTAAATAACCTTTCAGACATAGTTAATTAGAAAATAAGGACAACCTAAAATATAATGAATTACTTTTTTTGAAGTAACTTAGCCAACACTGCCTACAATCACCCATTGAATTTTTTTTATAAATGCCAAAAACATAAGCATACATCCCAAAGCATTTGACTGGTACTGTATTCGTTATCATTTAGAAAATGATTTACCTTAGTGCCCTGTATGCTCTGACTGACAGTTGGCCATAGCAAGATCTAAAAAATCCACTACAAGTGTTGAGATGTAATCTTACCGTGTTGATATCAATGCCGACAGAGCTTTGCGTCTGGCTGGCGGAGACGGCTGGCAGCGGAGGAAGCCCACCGACACCCTGTGTCTGAGTAGACGGCTGGCTAAAGAAAGCATACTGAGCCAACTGCTGCTCCAGGGTCATGGCGTCTATCGTCACTGCCTGTCAAACACAGATTCAGATTTACAGACTATTAGCAGCTGAGAGAGTAACGCTTCTGTGCAAATAGGGCTGGGAATTGATTCAGATGACCCGATTCAATCAGATTCTGATTCACAAGCTCTTAATTTGATTCTTAATTTGATACAATGAAAAAAGATTATCAAATGCTATCTATATTCTTAAAAATGATCCATGAGCGCTTTATTTCAATTGAATGGCTACTTTAGTTTTTCTCCATTGGTTTGGCTCATTTCTTGAAACAGAAATTGCATTCTTAAAATTCTAAGATCATTTGGCATAACAGTGTTACAGTTTAGCATAACACTATAGCTCACTTGCAAAAGCTCATATCTCTCCAAGAACAGTTTACTCATGCATCAAAACTAAATTCCTTTCCCATATAAAAGGTCAGTGCCACAAAAATGGCAAATATTCTTCTCAATTGCTTTGGCTCATTTCTTGAAACAGACCGGTCATTCTCAACACTCTTGGTGTTTTTGCCAAAATAATGTGGATGGTTCGGCACAACACCATGGTTCACCTGCAACATCTCATACCTTTCCCAAAACAGTTCACTCATGTGTCAAATCTAAATTTCTTTTTCATTTAAACAGTCAGTGCCCCCAAAATGCTTCATTCTTTTGGCATTGTGTAAGCACTGCAAGTCAAAATGTTTAGATGTTTTGTCACTATGGCAAAGGACCACTAAAATATCACTCATGTTCACCTTACAGTCTTAGCCCAGTCCTTCATTGACAATGGTTACTGTACTGTTTTTGTCTAGCTAACAGAATACAATTGTATATAAAACAAACAAACAAAAAAAGAAATAGGATTTTAGGGTAAGAGTAGCCTCCAAGGTTTGATGTCACACACTGCACTTATACTGCTAAGGAAATGGTAACTCCTTTTTTTATTGTAATGATCAACCACACACACAATGTAACTTCCATATATCAGAGCAAAAAGAAACTGTACACAACATAATAAACTGTAATAAAAACACACAAACAAAAAACTAGAGTGCTATAACTTTCCCTGCAAAACTTTTGGATGATGGAGGAGACTGTAGAGCGAGGCACATTTAGGCTGCACTCGGCGACCTGCCTCCACCATTGTGAGGTAATGGTTTATGACATGGTCTATAACTGTGGCCTGAATTTCATCCAGGACAACACAGTGTCTTCATGCACCATGACCTCTTCCACCTATTTCAGCATAACGGCCTCTTCCACCTATTCCACCACCACGCACCCTTACTCCTCCTCTTCCTTGAGCAGGCAGCTGCCCTTGTTCATTTACTTGGCCAGGTGCCTCCATGTTCAGAAATAGTTCCTAATGTTCCTGCATGGTCAAGCTCTTTACATACATGTTAGGCAGCATTCACAGTCATGGGCAGCACCTGTCAGGTAACTAAACATACTGTTTGATTGGTCATCTGAGATGTGTGAAACTCCTCCTTCATTAGTCAAGTTCTAGTTTCACCTGACTGTCAATTGCTGTAATAAATTGTAATCAAATGTTCCAAGGATTCACCTACTGTATGGTATTCATGGTATATAGTCTTGACTAATTTTGACAATTGAACAGACTATTGTGCATGTAATGACATGCAGCGAAATGACGCTGACACATTTTGGAGAGAACAACCATTAGACTGAGAATTAACAATCAGTTTAGATCAACGAGATCTATTCACTTGGAAATTGTGCTAAATGTAGGCTACCTGTACTTAATCATTTGCAAAGATGTACTTAGACATTTGCAATATGATGAAATTAATGAGAAATTCAATTCTGTTGTGAACAATTGCCAAGTGGTTTGGAGATTTGTCCATGTTGTTTGAGAATGTAATTTCTGTTTCAAAAAATGAGCCAAACCAATAGAGAAAAACTGTAAAACAGGAAACCCCACTTTCACACGAATAGAATAGTCATAATATGAAATGGTCAAAGAAAGTGGGCTTCTATTGATAGTTTTCACATGACATCACACAATTAGGGGAAAGACTCACTGGTGGGCAAAAAAATACTTAGTCTTAGTAAAGTCTTTTACTAACTGCCAAGTCATGGGTTTAGCCAAAAAGCTGAATAATTGTTACAGCATTACTAACCGACGAGAAGACATGTCTGGGCTGTACTTCTTCAGAAATTCCTTCAGAGAAAGAACAGCCAGAAAGAGGAAATTTATGGATTTGTGCCTAATGCATCATTGACCCATAACATGGTACTACCTATGACTATGCCCGCGCAGATTTTCCGCAGAATTCCGCAGATTTTTAGTCCATCATTAATTCTGTTTATTTACTTAAGTAAATGTGTGTAAATCTGAATTTATTCAGTTTTTAAATTACACATATTTCACATATTAAGGTTTTAGTTATGAGACTCCCAAAATAATTCTGAAAAAATTGCAAAAAACGTCCGCAGATTCCTTCTGGCCCTACTTATGACTGTCAGTACATTTGTAACATTATGCTTTTTTTGTGTTTCCCCTACCATTATATTCAAGTGACTTTTAACGTGGCATGGTTGTTGGTGCCAGAGGGGCTGGTCTAAATATTTCAGAAACTGCTGATCTACTGGGATTTTCATGCACAACCATCTCTAGGTTTACAGAGAATGGTCTGAAACAGAAAAAAATATCCAGTGAGAGGCTGTGGACTCCAAAAATTGTGCGTTTAAGGACACAAAAGTGAACGCAGGCAATAAAATGTGAAGTATCAGCAGGAAGTAGGTGTGAGTTCAGTAAAATAAGATGTAGCCTACTATTATGGCAGTATGCAAAAGCCTCATTCACACTACGAGCGACTCACAGCAGCAAAGCGACAAGCGACCTTTTATTTCAAAGGAAAGTGAACATCTTCAGGCAACCTCCATCTATGTGAGCGACAGAGACAGTGACCGTTAGCGTCAAGCGTCGCGACAAAGTTAAGAATCAATTAAGCAGATATGCAGTAGTATTATGTTAGCAGGTGCTGCTAACTGCTTGTTTCATCCTGTGTGAATTAAAATGTATATAACCTAGTTCCAAATTAACAATAATATATATTTATAAATGAAGTTATATTCTTTGATTTTTTTTTTTTTTTATATAATTTCATTTAAAACTCTAGCAGGCAAAGTGTTGTATACATTTAACCTATTGTCTATAAGCATTTCCTGATCATCAGGCAGGGTCCCAAAAGGCTGACTGGATTAACACCTATGCACCTGAATGGGTACTATTACGTTGATTAGAATATGGCTGGTGAAATGCCATTTACCTGGCAGACTCCTGTACTTCATTTGCATACTTTGTTTAGATTTTCCTCCACCTCTATGTATCACTGCCCCCTAAAATGTATTTAAACTGAGTGCAAAGCTGCACTTAGTTTAGATTTTTGATGAACAACACAGCAACGGTAAGTTCTCATGAAAGGATTCTGCTTTGAAGATGCCAAAAAAGTCTGCTTCCTCAATTCACAAAAAAACCCAACTTTCAAATAGTTATTATTAATATTAAAGTATTTTGATAATGCTGTTGGATTTGTCCAACAAAAGCAAGCTAAGAACTGCCATAGACCAATACAATTTAGTCTCTCTATATGTCTCCTCATCTCAGGTTCACATAGGGCACTGAAATAATCCTTTGACATGGTTAAAAATAATGAATACTTCTCGATGCCGATTACAGATCTCTGTAGCGGGCGTATCATCAGTTCTCTTATATTACACGCTGCGCTCTACTTTTGTGTCCTTAAACACTCATTTTTAGAAGACGACGGCTTATAAAAGCTTAGTTCGTATTTTTTTTTAGCTTGTTTACTGTACATCTTGTCACGTAGCAGCTTTCAGAGGGTGTTCTGTTATAAGTCATAAATGGCAAGACGACGAGTTATCCACAAAAGAAAGTCAATGGAGAGGGTTAGATTGTTTCCTCCATCACAATTTGGAGAACTTAGGTCCCCAATGTAAGGAATACAAGGTATACCCACACATACATATATACATAGATCCTAAATAAAACTAATATTTTATGCATATATTAATAAAGCATATTCTGCAAGGAGCAATTAATGTTTTTTCTTTTGTTCTTCGATTAAAATTAATAGCATAAACTATGTTTTATCAGGCTGATGTCATCTTTTATACACAGTTAATGTTTCAAAAACGGCTTTTTCTTTAGATTTAATAGATAGTTTACATGATTCGTCTACAAGATTGAGCATTTCGACACTTCAGCAAGTATTTGACTTTTCCACAAAGCCATAAAAGAGAAGTAAATTTAGCACTTTAACACGCATGCTGAGGTGTCTCTTACATTGTTTTAATTACTCATCAAACACCTCCCACTCTTTATTTATACTCACTCATGCTTCTTTGCTATATTAATGTGTACAATGCAGTAATGCACTGCATAGATATGTTTACAAATAAACTTTAGTCTATTTTCATCATTAATATACATCACCCAGGCCTTATCTTAACATGCTGTTGCATCCCACACTTAGAAAACGCCTGGAATAGAGACTATAGGGGTAAAATGATCAGCTTTTCAAAATCTGCATAGAATCAAGATGGGGTTTTTTTAACGTTTAATGGAAGAATATATATTTTCCCCCCAGGTTTGCGCGCAGTGTTACCTGTGCTAGAGAGAGTGGAGGAGAGAGGGTGGGCGACAACTGCTGAAGACCTGGAAGCTGCTGAGAGTCTGTGTTGAGGATCAGAGGAACTACATTCTCATGCCGGCGCTGAACTGTGGCTGCGGACTGGCCTGATGTCACACCTCAGGAGAGAGAGAGAGAGAGAGAGAGAGAGAGAGAGAGAGAGCACAAGTCAACACTAGACATCAGATTCAGAATAAACATACTCTTATGTGAATAAGATAATGCTTTTAGACATCTATTTTGCCTTTTTTTTAAACAATGACTGAAAATTTGTATTACTAGAACTTTTATTTGCCTCTTTATGATGGATAAAACCATTTGGTAACTAAATAAATGTAAATAGATTAAATATTAGCTGTTCAAAGACAATTGTTACTGAAATATTTTTAACTACATTTATGCATTTAGCTGATGCCTTTTTATTCAAAGTAACCTCCTAAAGAATAGTGAAAGCAATTTGTAGAAGAGCTAACAGTATTTGTAATATACAATGCTATGTTTTAATGGGAAACTATTTTTGAACAAGCTGAACTGCATGTCTAGGTATATCAATCTCTCTCATATATGATATGACATCTATAGAAAACAATTTTAAAATGTCAGAGGCAGTTTAACAATAAACATTTTAGTTATGCTAAGCTCGAAAACAATCTTCATTGCAGAAATTGTGAGAATTTGTACTGTTATTTGTTAAGTTTGTTTGTTAATTTTTGTTGGTTCAGTTTGATCCCTGAATAACATTCGGCTCCTTAGACTTCTTATAATTTCAGTTGCAGCTATTTTAACATTTTAACATTCAATAAATTCAGAAAGTTTAACATTTCTTAAAAGTTATTTTTTTAAATAAGGCAAAAAGACCCTGTTAAATGTAAAGAAATATAAGTGTTTAACTTGTATTCTGTATGCTTTGAGATTTATAAGAACTTTAAGTAGCGTTAAGTCAGGTAACTAAATTATTTATTAAGTTACTTTTCAGACAAAGTAATTAGAAAGTAATTTAAATACAGTTTTAATGAAGTAATTAATAGTAATTAAATAATAATGTTTTTGCAGTAATGTAACCAAAACTGAATCCTATAGCACGTGCATAAAAAAACTAAGCATACTCTGGGCCTCAGCCTACAAGTGGGGCTTAATATTTCAATTTGGACAATTAGGGGCCTTTGAACTGCTGTTTTAACACTGGAACTACCAGAACTCCATAACTACTAGAATTACCATAGCAGTCATTTTGACCATTCTTGAATAAGACGTCATATTGCCACGTCGTATTTACATTCAAAGCTTCTAAGCTTTAAATATCTGTCACCATATTAAATGAAGTCTCTACCCTAAAAATACAATCTTTTTGGTAATAGAGCCTAAAAATGTGAAGTTAGGCTACTAGACCACCAGCGAATGTCCGCACTTTACTTTCACAAGCAGAGAAGAAGGATTTTTTGCGGCATTGAATATGCTGTTTTGAAAGACATATCTGAAGTTATGCTTTTGCCAGCAAGCATGTTTTTGTTAGCAAGAAGATGCTAGGCAAAAGAGGCATGTATACTTAAAGTCACATGTAAAAGTAGAAAACACAGAAATGCACGCAGTCATTTTGACCACTATAATTATAGAAATAGGTAGAAATACTGATAACTCTTTTATGTTTTGTAATTTTACTAAGATTACAATGTTAGAAAGAAATATGCACATATTTAGGAAAAGTCAGCGTGTTATAGGTGTGTGTTTTATATCAATAAAGTAATTAAATTGCAAAACGTAAAAATGACCAATCAAAATGACCGCCTTGCTAGTTCTAGTGTTAATGTCTATGGTTGTGAGAATCACCTTGACCGGCAGACGTAAGGCCCATGTGAGGGTTGGCGAGGTTTCCAGTGCTGTTGGAGGCACTGAGAGAGGACGAGGAGTCCTCAGGGTCCAGAGGTGTGGGGAGAGGAGGAGGAATCTGAATGTTGGTCAGGTCTGGCAGAGAGCCGCCAGTATTGTGTGCCACTGGGATTAGAGATGCTGTAATTTCCTGATCTGGAGACGGAAATATACTGGAGAAATTACAGGAGAGGCGTTAGAAAATCTGGGATAAACAGATCTACAAAAAAGCTCATTGTACTGATTACAATAACATAAAACAAGGCTGTCGAAAAGGAACTGATACATCTAGATGGTGGTTAAGTTGAATAATTAATGCAACAGCGTTTGCTCAATTGAACATTTCACTCTGCAACCTCTGAAAGATAAGTGCTGCATTGTACTTTCCATTTGTCTAAGCTCTACTCTAAACTACAGGCATCAATAGGACAATACAATGTATCCACACTTACTTGATTCCAGGTATTTTGTTTGACTTGGGCCTTTGTGAAGTATTCTATGAAATATGATACACAGAGAGTATTGATAAAATATCACATGAGAACACAGTAAAGAATTTAGGGCTGCACGATATTGGAAAAAACTGACATTGCAATATTTAATTTTTTCTGCAATACATATTGAAATATAATTGAATACAATTTCACCTGATGAAACAAATAGCTCTATTTATAATGAATTTACATCATTCTACATTGATTGGGATGATTTGGTATAGTGCATCTGCAATAAATATAGTAAATCAATTAAAAGTATTGATAAAAACTGTATAGCAAGATATCAATGAAAACAGTTTTTATTTCTGGGAATCTACCAGGTACACACTAAACAATCAAATGTAAAATAACAGAGCAGTTTTCATTGTGTGTGTTTGTGTGTGTGTGTGTGTGTGTGTGTGTGTGTGT
>CAIGQZ010001336.1:26550474-26563021 GCA_903798205.1 Danio tinwini | reverse complement strand
GTGTGTGTGTGTGTGTGTGTGTGTGTGTGTGTGTGTGTGTGTGGTGGATTTCCAGGTTGCATGACTTCTGAATTGAAAGAGGAACTTTATATGGCTTTCTGTAAAAAGAAACACCAAACGACAGTTTGGCCATTTCTTCCTGCCGTCAAACAGACATAGGTGATATAAGTTCACCTACACATTACGGTAAGGATATTTCTGGTACCAAATTTTTATTTGGAGTTATGCTAATATATTTAATTGTTTGATAAATTTCAGCATACATAACTGTACAAAAATAACTGTCACTTTATTTTGAGTGTTTGCTTTCACTGTAGATTACAATAACACAATACATCAATCGTTTTTAGATCATGAATGTAAATCGCACTTGCTCAGGAGGTAATTCTACAGAGAGTTGCACTCCTGAAGACCAATCGTCTCTTGGACTTGCTGTTGGCTTGCCTTTATTCTTCGTGGTCTTGCTGCTGGTGGGGATAGCAGCACTACTGTGGTTTCGACGCAGAAAAGCAGTTTCTAACGTCGAGTTATCTAATAAACTTAAGAGCCAAGATAACAGCCACATGGATCATTCCAGGGATTCTCCATACTGTGGATACGCCGGAGGGCCTCAAGCCACACCACAGAGCCCAATCTATGAGAACTTTCAGAGTGGACAGTCCAGTCAGCATCAATTTCAGAGGAGTGCTGTACAACACGAGGACAAGCACAGGTAAAGATCAGACTATTTTGATGGTTACCTTTAAAGATCTTATTGACAATAAATATGTTCGTGATACATCTGTTCAACATCCAGTAGTCATTACACTCTTAAAAATGTGAGTGTTGTTTTCACAGTGTTATATTTTGAATAGATTAACCATTTAGTGAAAGGTTCCACATTTTTCATAGTGAGAAGGCCAATTTATAATATTAAGAACACCGTTACTATAAAGAATCTAGATTATCTGGAGGGCAGTTGTTCTCGATGGAACCATCAATGTCAATAAAGAACGTTAATTACAAGAGACTCTCTACTTGCTAACACTTTGTTTTGATGGTCCCTCCAGAAACATTATTCTAATAACCTAAACCAAACATCCGAGTCTACATAATAGCAAAGTTGCTGAAATGAACAGAACATCAAAATAATAACCCAAATACCTGTGTAACCGAAAAAATCTAATCTAGACTGTGAGAAACTGGGTGATGAGAAAACTGCTATGGAAATTCCGGCTAAGTTTAATTTGCTGGCTGTTTTGCAAGATCATACTGACTTCATGAACGTGTGGCAATAGTGGTAACTGTCAGCGAGAGTTACACGAAAGGAGTTTTTATTTTGCTGTAACATTTGTTGGGTTAACTGCTGGTGGGTTTTCATGAGTTGAATTTCACTTTTGCCCTCATTCAGAGTCCACCAGGCGCACCTGCAGTGTGATCCGCATGATGCAATCTACAGCAACGATCCTGCCCTCTTCCACTCAGATCAGACAGAAATCTCTGAGGATGTTTACATCATGCCAGATGCTTGAACGCCTGACATCGCTTGCTGTCCAGTATTATTTCTTAAAATGTAAAGTGGAATCATTTGTGCTGGCATGATCTGAAATAGTAAGTCTTTGGTTTCAAAAGAAAAAAAAACAAGAACATCGTATATCATTTTGTTATCTAAATTGAAATGTATAGGGTGCAGATGTTCTTTTGTTGTATTATAAACACTTTAAAAGGATAGTTCAACCAAAAAAAGGAAAATTTACTTGCTATTTACTCAACCTTAAGTGGTTCCAACCCTTTATGAGTTTATTTCTTCTGTTAAACACAAAAGAAGACTGTTGGAAACCGGTAACCATTGACTTCCATTGTTGGAAAAACAAATACACTACTATGGAAGTCAATGGTTACAGGTTTGTAAACACCATCTTCTTTGGTGTTCAACAGAAGAAAGAAAGTCATAAAGGTTTGGAACAAGTAAAAGAGTAGTAAAGAATGACAGAATATTCAGTTGTGGGTAAACTTTCCCATTGCGATATGTTTGAAAATACAACTTACTCCAGATATCCATTCAGTTTCACTTTATTTTACATAATATAGTTTAACGTTTGAATAAATGTGCTCCAATCACTCGCATATGGAAATATCTTTTACAGTACATTTTGAACACACTCTAAAACAAGTTATGAGCTTAATCTTGTTTTCCAATGCAAACATCTAAAGATTCTTAAATCGATACATTTACTAAAAGTTTCTGTGAAACTGATAGAAATGATAAAAGAGTTCATGTTAAAAACAAGAACAAATAGCTGTCAAAGGGCTCTGAAAGTCAACTTAATTTAGCCTTAAGTCATTTCTACTACAATAGCCGATACATGTTCTTGTTTGCTTAACTCCATTTTGTTTAATTTAGTAAAAACCAATACCTAATATCTTTATTTTCTAACTCAAGGTTGTGTATCTTGATTTGAGGAATTTTAGATATTTGTATGGAAACAGGAGAGCAGTGTTTTGATGTTGTTGCTTTTTCCAGTGCATGCAACATTTTTAAGAATTTCTGCTCTCATATAAGACCTTTTAAAGGCCTTAAATTGTTGAAGAGCGAATCAGGACATTTTTAAAGACCTGTAGAAATTTTTTTTTCCAAGATATTATTTTAAACTGAGTGATTGGAATGCCCTCACAAACATTACACCAACCAACCTTTTCTTTATTGACTGAACTCAGTGAGACAGCAAAACATAATCATGACCTCACTGATCACAGTTTAACAGGTGTCTTTGTCCATGTCATGCTGGTACAGACTGGTTCATGCTGGCTTGGTTGACCAACATAGCTAGCGTTTTCCACCTAAAATGCTTGTCTATATTTTAAAAACACAGTTCCTTATGTAAATCTGATACAGTTTTCACAACAACAACAGAACGCATCACGACTATTTTAATATTGACAGTAATAAGAAATGTTTCTTGAGCTCAAAATCAGCATAGAGTGATCTTAAGCATTATGTGGAAAAAAAAATAATGATATTTCACAAAAGTACTTTTTTACTGTATTACTGATCAGCATCGGTGCACAAACAATAAAAAAACCCACTAAGACCAAACTGCAGTAATGGTAGAGAGTGTCCATGTTGTGTAACACCACATATTTCATAAGAATATTGTTTCTAATGCTTTCATATTTATTAGTTGACTGTGATAATTACCTGGACTGTGTCTTTTTATCTTTATGTCACTGTCACTCATTGAAATCGACTTCCTTTTTCAGCAATTAGCTACAAATTAGCTGAGATGACTAAATTAAAGAAGTGGAACATTAGACAGTAGGTCAGCTTATATGGCAGTTCAGTGTCAGAATGTCCCTGTCAGAGACAGAAAAAAGCTTGACTTAATCATAAACATTTCCTTGAAATGTAGTTTTGTTTTTTTCAGTTTCTGCATATCCCGTTAACAAGTCACTGTGTCATTTCCCAATCTTAGATCACTTTAAATAAACTTTAATTTACCTCAGTAGTCATGAGAAGGCTATTCTTCTAAATTACACTAGAATTGCATCAGAATGCTGAGTCAATCCCATTAAAGGAACAGTTCAAACAAAAATGAAAATGTGCTGTTAATGTGCTCACGCTGTTTAAAATGTGGATGAATTTTCTTCAGTAGAACGTAACATTGTGGTCATTTGTGATTTATGAAATGTGAGTTAATGCTATCATTGCTACATTGAGGTCTTATTAAGCAAAATGCTTGATCTGAGCAAAGACTGAACATTTATTACCTTTAATCCACATCCTCTGAAAACGGGCCAGACTTCTTGTGTTGCATAATGTTGTATAATAATGTGCAATGTACAACAATGATGGAAATAATGTTCAGTTTTTTGTTATAGCCCATTTGCTTTACTTCCATAGACCTTGAAGAATCATCGGGAGCCTCAAAAATGGATTTGTGACTCCCAAAGTGTTGTGATTCAAAAATGACCACATTTTCAGCTAGAAATCCTCTTTAATGTTAACCTGAAGAAGAAGTCAGCTAAATCTTAAGTACACTAACAGTAGATTGGTATTTTTCGTTCAACTGTATATTTCAGACGGCAGCACTGCCTACACAATGCCTCAAAAACAAGGCTCATGTGTGAGAGAATAATCGCACCACATCTTACATCTTTTTATTCTTCTTGGCAAACATTTGATTTATAAAATATGCTTGTCATCCTTGTCAGTCAGCAGTAAGTTTATCTAACATGTTGACAAACCAGGCAGGAAGAGAAAGTTTGAATAATCATTCATGTCAAGTAGCCATCATTTTCCAGTGAAAGGATTTGTAAATTTGTGGATGTCTCTGCATTTCCTGTATAACTATAAAACTTGTCATCTATTTAAAATGTCTTTGTAGGCTTTTCATGTGTATGAAGCATTATACATAAAACCCATACAGAATAACATTGAGTACCTTATTGTTTTTCTAAAATGGTTATCACAAAATAGAAGTATTAATAAAGTCGTATATATAATTTTTAATGAAGTTACTGAATTATACTGAAGTGATGAATTAAAAGTCTGAAAAAATCCTGCTGGAATAAAAAAAAACAAGTTGTTATGTGCAATATGATTTATTTTTAATACAAAAATAACACACATTTACATCAGCTTATCTCCCTCATGAGTATAGTTTTTGGGGATTTAATACTATCATAAATGACGCAAACATGATGCAGGTCAGTCAAACTCCATTAATAAAATAGCATTAATGCTAATATCAATAGTACATTAAATTTTTATTAATAGGACAAATATGAAATATGATACATGAGCAATATCACACACGCCATGTATCACACATGGATATAAGTGTAATACTGAGCTAATACAACTGTTAGATGGTACAATACCTTAGTGTGAGGAATTACTTCCTTCCCCTGTAGATTCAAGTATTAAGTTTACAGTTTTAAATAACAAAAGCTGATTCAAAAACATCACTTTATAGTAACAAAAATATGTTGCGTTTGTTTCTTGTAGTATATACTAAAACCTGATAAGTTAACGTTTGAGGAAAATGATTACGGCAAACCGTTTGATTTTTGAAACCAAATGGTTTGAGTACTGTAGACTTATATGTATATTGAATCATATATAATTATGTTATTTGAGTTCATATCACCAAAACATTTAGACTATTAGTAACTTAAACATTTTAAGTTCAGTATCAAATCTGTATGAGTTCAGTTAACTTACATGAATCAAGTCCAAACAACTGTAAAGCTACTCAAACAGTTTGAGAAAACTGAACTCAAGTGAATAAAGCTAGTCAACTTAGATGGTTTGCTGCAATCAGTTTCCTCAAACCATCTGAGTATCTCTCATTTATACTTCCCACGACAACAAAAAACTAAACTCCTTGTTTACACTCGTTTTTTCTATTACATTTTTAAAGTTTTAAATGCCATTATTACAGAAGATATCATTTATTGAACAATAATATTTCGGAAATAAAAAGACTGCCATAAAAAGTTTTCAAACTGGATCAAAATATAAAGCATGTTATATCTGTTTTGAAACAGTTTGCTATGGGACGAATAATTAGTGTAGTTCTTAATTAAATAATGACGCAGTTTTGTCAAGATTGATGACAATAAAGTTTGACCATAAGATATCCAAAATGAATTGTATCTTATGTTTAATCAGGGTCAGTGGTAGATTCTAGAAGTGTATGTCGTCTTGGAGCTCACATCTGCTAAATAATACAAATTGTTGTTCAAACGTGCTATCTTTGTAAATACACCACATATTTGAAGTCTAAACAACAACATACTTGCCTAAAAAACTACTAGATTTCTTAGTATTTCTCTGTTGCAATCGGGAGATCACAATAATTAACCCCAAAAAAGCCAAAGCAACGCAATCACTAACATTACCAGATTACTATTGTGTTTGCGATAAGGAAAAATGCCAAACACATTTCTTCTTTATTTCTTTTTACTGAACTAGTCTTCAAAAACAGGAGACTCATAGAGATACAGATAGCCAACCAAAAAGTAACTCAGGGTTATACAAAGAGTGGCCAATCCAAAATGCATACATTCGTGATATGCGAGTCCAATCTCACGCTCAATACACTACAATTACTATGGTATAAATACAGCACTGCAACATAAATAAGAGAGAGATCGACTTAGAATGTCACTCACAATTTTATAATGTTTTGATCAGATGTAGTTTGAAAATACGCTGATCCTTTCCCCTCTAAGGGCGTATTGGACAACGTCAACCATCTTTGCTCAGCTCAATGACAGGCTGATGGATGCTGATGTGCTGTTTCTCATAAATTATATTTAAAATAGGCACTGTCTTATAAATAACAGCATAGTTAACTTTATTAAATGAAATAAGTGTAGTTAACTCAAAATTAACTGAAAGCTAATTCTACTCAATTGAAAAGAGTTTTGAACTCAATGTTGAAGGTAATGAGTTAAACACTTCAACTTAAATGGAGTAAGTTCACAGTACTCATATAGATTAGTTTTTTATATTCAAATGGTTTGTGTTGCCCTAACTTATTGGGTTTTACAGTACTCAGTTGGTTTGAGTTCTCTTCATTTATCAGGTTTTACTGTGCTCAAATTGCTTCATTTACTCAAATGGATTAAATTCACAGTACTCATTAGAATTAGTTTTTGAACTTAAATGGTTTGTTGTAATCGGTTTCCTCAAATGGTTTGAGTTACCTTAACTTTTTGGGTTTTACAGTGTGTATTATTTTGTCCAACAGCTGCAATATTTTTGAAACTGTGAGCTTATAGATCTGCTGTCACTCTATGTGGGCAGAGTAATACAAAAGGGTGAGGAGGCTGTATGAGTTCTGATATTGCAGAATATCACACGGCTATCAGCCAATCAGAATCGAGAACCGGACAGAATTGTTGTGTGTGTGTGTGTGTGTGTGTGTGTGTGTGTGTGTGTGTGTGTGTATAATAAAAAAAAAGTGAGTTTAAATATAGACAGATATTAAATGGCAGCAAAACCTTCAGGTTTCTGCTGTTGTAGCTTCATTCATTAGCTTCAGACACTGACACACATTTAATCTAATCTATGTTAGACACACCCAGAAATACTTTAATCCTATTGTTTCCACATTTTTAAGAAGCAACGAGCAATTCTTGTTTACACCAGATTGTTTTCTCATACTTGATCCAAATATTTAAACCTACTAAAAGTTTAGTTGTTGTATAAGTCGTTTATTTGTTTCAAAATGAAATTATATTCATTAGAAGTACACAGAAGTCTATTTCTTTATCACTTTGCACTTCACTATGTGTTAAGTATGATGATTATTGTTATCATTATTTATGAAAGGATTACATTACATCAAAACAATTCGTCAGATAAAAAATGTTTACTACAGCAAAATCAAAAGACAATAAATATTTATGGACAACAGTTAGAGTACATTATTGCTGCAACGATTATCTATGAAATGATTGAATTATGAATGCTACTGTAATCAGTGGAATTGTGATTGTAATTATTATCTATGAAATGATTACATTGTCAAAGCAATACAGCATGTAATGTATCTAAAACATGTTTGAAAAATCAAAAACAGAACAATTTTTTTATGGACTACAATGCCGCCAGTTACAAAGTATTATGTAAATACTGAGTCACAACTGAACTTGTACTTCGGCTGTGTTTGATTCAGAGATCATTCACCCTCTGGTCAAGGCCAATGACACATATGTGTGTTTTCAAGGCTACAGATCTGGCCTATCTTTATGGATAAATATGGAAAATTGGATGTCATGGATGAATGTCTTTTATGGCATGACCTTACCTTGAAATATTATCTTGAATGGATGCTGTAAAATGTTAAGGTAAAAGACAGTAATTTGAACATCTAGGGTTATGTGTGCGTGAATTCATTTTATTGGTCATGTATCTGAATGAGTAATATGATGATTCATTCAAACTGTCTATTTCTCACAATTTAATAGCACAAGATGGTAATTTAAATGTGTGCTCAAAGCTTTTAACAACATCCTGAGTTTTCAGAACAGCTCAACCTCGATATCACTGAAAATATTATAAGGACATTAGTTATATCTTCAGAAAAGATGAATAATCTTTATTGGGCACACTTTATTAAACACCATCTTTATTAGACCACACACACATATATATTTGTCTATATTTTATCTGTGTGTGTACAAGTGTGTATGTGTGTACTTTGTATTTCTTCTGTTAAAAGTTAACTGTCCATAAATGTATAGTAATACCAGTACTTTTTGACCTTGTAGGGACATTTTTTGGTCCCCATGAAAAAAACAGCTCATTAATCACACAGAATGAAGTAATAATAATAATAATAAACTTTCTTTTTATATAGCGCCTTTAAAAGTAGCATCATAAGGCACTTTACAGACATAAAATATGCAGCAGCAATAGACACAAGGATGAATGCAAAAAATTATTAATAATAAATAATAATAATAGATCTAAAAATCATACAAAAGTCAAATAAAATCAAATAAAAGCTACCCTAAAAAAGTATGTTTTAAGTGATGATATAAAAATACTCAGGGAATATGCATTGCGAATACCAGAGTTCCACAATTTAGGTGCCAATGAAGAGAATGCCCAGTCTCCCATAGATTTTAGAAGCATGAGGATTTTAAAATCAGTTTGAAAACTGACAGGAAGCTCGTGCAGATTTTTTAAAATAGGGGTTATGTGCTCTCTTGCACTGGTCCTATAGTCAGAATTCTAGCTGCTGAATTTTGTACTAATTGTAACTTGTTTAGGGTAGCTTTTTGAACTCCAGCCAGCAAAGAGTCTTTTATAAATGTAAAATTCAGATTGTTTCCATTGAGGGAAAGATTTAAGGCTATGAGTTGGGGTATCTGCTTGTTAAGTGGTGACGTGTTGGTGACGTATGTAATACTGTTTCCGCGTTCAAGCCGCCACTCATTTGAATTGACAAAATATTTGTTTATGATCATCATATTTGTTTATTCATATCACACATTAAAGTGAATTTTATATAAAGTCATAGTGTATCCCTGGGCTTGCTGCATCACAAATACCAACATTTTTACAATTTATAAAAAATTTATCACTTTCTGGCCATCAGATATTAGGCATGGACATATATATTGCGATCATCATTTTTAAAAGTATTACAGCACTTTATAAACGTTTATTAATAGCATTTGATGAGTCTCCTCATTGAGTTTCATAGAGCGCTTGGACCCGGAAGCCCCTTCGTGTGACGTCCCACTTAACAAGCGGATAGAATATACAGTTTGTACAGTATAAAACCATCAAGTCTATAGAAAGTGCCCATAAAGACAGCTGTACATGAGTGATTGTGTGGTCTAATAAATGTGTTTTATTTATATAAATGTTATATTTATATATATATATATATATATATATATATATATATATATATAACAATTATACATTTTTTTAAAGAGCACCTATTTTACAACTTTTACAAGATGTAAGATAAACCTTTGGTGTCTCCAGAATGTGTATGTAAAGTTTCAACTCAAAATACCCATCAGATAATTTATTATAGCCTCCAGAATCTGCCCACTTTGGTGTCTGAGTACAGTGTAGCTGTTTTTGTAGCCTGTGGCTTTAAATGCAAATGAGCTGCTTCCCCCTGCCCTCCATTGCCACATGCATGTCTGCTTCTTATAATGCCCTACATCAGATAAACAGCCTTCAGTGATAGAGACAGACACGGATGAAGGTGAAATAGTAAAAAATACCAAGTAAGTTTATTTAATGTGTTTGTGATGGAGTTTATTCAAGCCTTTCTAAAACGATGTCACACACAAATGCCGTTTGCAGCACACACATTAGCATTTACTGACACCATGTGGCTGTGATGATTATAGCAGTTAAGAATTAGATAGCGACATGCTCTGTTTTAAAGTCATTTTAAACATTTAAAACGTATAGAAAAGCACAGAGAGTTGGAACAGATATCTTAATCCCACTTTATTTGCAAAAAAAAATTCTGTGGATGTGTATACATGTTATTATAAAGACATGGCGTCTGTCAATCAATTGGGTGGGCAGAGAAAATTTGGTGGGCGAAGAGAAAATTTGGTGGGCGGGGAATTTAGGTTTAAAGAGACTTGCTGGGTTTATATCACTCCAATAGCCTATGACACTGGACACAGACAGTTCTCTCCAAACAGCTTACAAAAGTTGATTTTCATCATAGGTGCCCTTTAAATGCAAACATAAACTTAAAAACTAGTTCAAACTGTTAAAAAAAACTACAATAGTTAATCTATACTAAAATAACACTGGTGAAAACAATTCCCCCATTTTCACTACACATCCATACTGAAAACACAAATGACCTTTATTAACAATCATTCAAAAATACAAAACATTTCCTTAGCACAATGACAAACAAGCGAGAACAGTACAAAACATTTCAAATAAATTAAAATAAATAGTATGACATTGCAGTTTAGCAAGTCAATCATATGAAATACAGCACCTATTTAACACCTCAGCGTTCGCTTAAAAGCAGGCGTCCAAACTATGTATAATAAAGCAAAGGAATGTAACCAAATGAGTGTAAGAATGTTCGAGACTCACTTTCATAATCTTAGTTCACAACTTAATGTTCGGCCTCCTGCACATGCAGCAGTTTCATGCACAGTGGCATTTACTAACAATCAAATCATTAAAAGGTGTCAACTTCAACTTTCCACGGCTGTCATAGTGCATAAGAACCATCGGCTCATAGGCGGCCGGTACACAGCATGGCCCGTGTGTTATTCCTTTGGACATGAGATGCAAACGCGACTTAACCTGAGTATGCATACTAGCAGGTTTATAATTATGAGGACAGGATCCATCACAGTAGTGCATGGTGTAGCCGGAGGGAGCGATAATCCAGTCTGACCAGCCGATTTCTTTAAAGGAAACGTTCAATGAATTGCGCCTGCAGTATCCTTCATCCTCAACGCTTTCTTCTCTGGTAGACAAAGCTCTCTTGTTTCTCCTCACTGTTTGGTCGAGTTGTAAAATAAAGCGAGGCGTGGATTGTGTGCTTACTTCTTGTTTTCTGAGGAGGCAAATTTCGACAACTAAAAGCTCAGCACTTGTGTCTTTGAGCCAATTCTGCACCGCAGATGTTAAATCCAGACTGACTTCCCGAGAAATTGAGTCTCTGGTGTGAAATATCGTGTCAGTATGAAAAGCAGGGGGTTTGTGTATTCTGACCACAATGTCTTTTGAGAGCCACGGCTGGCCGGGTGTTGTTTTGTGCACGTGCGGCCTCTTGATTTGCAGTTTGGCGTGTTGAAGGTTTGTTGCAGATCTGACACGTGAGTTCTTGTGGAAAGTAGCTCTGATCCACTGCTGACTTGAGTCCATGGAGGAATTCAAAGGCTGCACTGGAGAATTAGTAAAGAAAGTGAGTTAATTAGAAAATGCAAAACAAATGTGTCATGCATGATACACTTTAAAGGGGTGGTCCAGAGTGTATTTTTACTTGTGAAAAATCACGTTATTTTTCCATATATCTTACTTTAATGATATACTGATACACAGCTAACATGAAAATGACAATCATATTTCCGAGTTCTTCCGAAAGCCTGCCTTCAAAACGCACTGATTGGTCAGCTAACATGTGCTAATGTGCTGTGATTCAATATTTTTTTGTAGTCCCCAAACTTTGTTCGCTTTAGGCTTTGCTAAGCTCCCTTTGCATTGAACTTTGAGCGTCTTACATTCAGAGATGTTGTTATGTTCACACAGCTACATTACACATCAACTAAAGTTTAAAATATGATATCGTAGTGGACCATCCCTTTAATATGCATGCTTAAATAAATACAAACATGCTAAATAGGCCTATACAAAAATGCATGAAACTGACTTTAATTAGTCAGTTAAAACATGGTTAACTTATTTTAAGTAAATCAACATAAAAACATATTTGACGTGCAATCCCATGTTAAAATCACATGAAAAACGCAATGAATATAAACAATGAAGTAGCTAAAAAGGTTTATTTTTTTTACAAAATTTAAGATTTTCTACTTAAAAATTGTTTTTATTTCAGTGTTTATTTGCCAATTGTACTAGCCTCTTCGAGTGAAAGTAGTTTTTATACACTGTAAAAAAAATCCTGGTTGCTTTAAATTTTTAGGCTGAATAAATATTAATAATAATTTCTTACATTTATATAGCACTTTTCTGGGCACTCAAAGCGCTTTACACACTGGGGGATATCTAATCAAATTAAAGTCCACTGAACTCATATTATGTTAAACTGGCCTAAAATAGCTTGCGTGACTTATAAAATTAAGTTAACATGATTAACTTACTTTAATAAGCTACAATGAACTAAAAACATATGTTATTAATCATATCATTTTTTACAGTGTACTATTTTTCAGTACATATAGATTTTGTTATATAAAAGATAAATATATAAATGGAAATGTTATTACATTTTAATTATTTTAAAATTAGTTAAAAATGTTTTGTTTATTTTATTTATTTCTCATTTATATATATATATATATATATATATATATATATATA
>CAIGQZ010001336.1:26500281-26545474 GCA_903798205.1 Danio tinwini | reverse complement strand
ATATATATTGTACAAATAGAAAATTGATGTCCTCAAATACATTTAATTTCAGCCCACACACAGAATATTTGTATAATTTAGACAATTACACTGTTTTATCTTGACACAACCACTAGCAGCTTACCTGTTGTAGGAAAGAGCACTGTGGAGGCTCTTCTTGCTGTCTGAATCTCCTGCTCTTCACTTGAGTTTCCTTTCAGCAGTTGTCCAATCCTCCTGTACTGCCGATACATTCTGACCAGATCCTGATGGGAAGCTCTTCCTCCAGGCCCTGGCGGTGCCTCCATCCCTAGGTACTCCAGAATAATGCTCTTCAGAGCCTCCAGCTGAAGGCCCTTGTATGTTTCCTCAAGCGGCGTACACTCTCTCAGACAAGAGCTAAAAATAACAGCCCCGACGGAAAGCAGAAAGACTGAGTTCTGCATGGCAAGCTCTTTTTGTTTGTGCCGTCTTTGTGTTGGTCAGTGCAATGAATGACATTCCAGACATGCTTTCATTTATACAGGTGCAGGCCACGCCTCACCCTGCTCATCTACACCCACACTGAAACCACACGTTCCCTCACCAATGACATCATGTCAATACGACTTTAGAGAGTCCTATGTCTCCCCAAATGAAGTTCATCCTGGACTTGGGACTTTGGTCCTGCATGCGCACACACACACACACATACATGGACACTAAATGCATTGACACTTTTTGTTCGGCATCAATATTATTTAATGCGTTTAAACATGTTCAATGTTTGATAATATCTATACACATACATAACCATGATGTCATAAGACATAAAGGTCATGAAAGATAAGGATGGTATGAGAGATTTAAGTTCTATTCCTGTACTATGCTTCTACATTTTGAAAGATATGAATTCATAATTGTCTTATAGTCTGAACTTGTTTTTTTGTTTTCGTACAATAAGGTTTAATTTTTTATATTTTGTTTACATTAAAAATGTCAAATCATAGATTAGATAATGTCAATATTTAGGACAATATTTTAAGTTTTAAAATAAAACTAGTTTACTAACATGTGCATGAATAACTAACACACAATAGCTGTAAATATTTATTACTCATTGTTAGTTGTTAACAGTTGTTGTACATGTTAATCAACGCATTACTTAATATTAACAAGTGAGAACTCATTATAAACTGTTGCCATCAAATTTATGAACATTTTAAACTACTCTCTATTTTATATCTTGCCTAAACTTATGTTCTTGTTTTTGTAAGGAATGGCATTTCATAAGAGTTATAAGATTCAATTTTTTTTTACCATTAGTTAACATGAACTAAGAACGTCAAAACATTTATAACATTTAGTATTCTTACCAATTCTTGTTATTCTTATTTCTAATTATTATTATTATTATTTCTAATAATTATTTCTATCATCTTTTCTTATTATTTCTAATCCAAATTGTTTTTGAAAATGAACATGCACTGTGAACTATAACAAGTATATATATTTAATGCATAAACCAAGTAACAACAATTAAGAGTTAAGTTAAATTAAGTTATAATAAAATGAGTATAATCATTGATTATAATCATTACAACGATTATAATGCTTATAAAGACATTTATGATCATTTTAAAATCCTGCAAGATCTGAGATACAGCGCTTAGTATAATTGACACCATTTTGAAAATTAATATTTTTATCCGTTTCTCAGTAAATATAGGCCAGGGGTGTCCAAACTTGGTCCTGGAGCCAGGGCCGGTGCCCTGCATATTTTAGTTCCAACCCCACTTAAACACACCTGAACCAGCTAATCAAGCTCTTTCGAGGTAGAAATGTCCAGGGAGGAGTGTTGAAGGAAGTTGGAGCTAACTATGCAGGACACCGGCCCTCCAGGACCGAGTTAGGAAACCCCTAATAGGCAATGTATTTGGTGCATTTAAACAAAACAGATTTATTAAACAGATATATTTATTAAAATAATATTTTAGTCATCAAACATGTTTAGACATTAAAAGATAATACAATTAAATTCAAGAAAAATATAGCAACCTACAAAATTTCAACAAAATTTTCGATTTTTTTTTTGCTTCTCTTGATTTTTCCTCTTTTAAAATTGTATTTAATATTGTTCTATAACGTATAAATTTGGGTGTTTTAGTTTTTGGACCGTTATCATACGTTATTTTGTTAGATAAGCTCCAGATTTGGCTTCAGTACTGACTAATCTAATGTAAATGCACAAATATAATATTGTACAGCTTCCTAATAAAAATATGAATTTAAAAGATAGATTTGTGAGGGGTGTATTTATATATGCTGAGCACTGTATTTGTCAAACAATTGTCTGCAGTTGAATGAATCTCATATACACTGAAGTAAAATTAAGCACTACAGACCTAAACAAAACTCAAGTAGAAAAATTTGCATAAACGCCAAAGCTTTACTTAGTCACATGTTTTGCATCACATGGTCAGATGAGTCTTCTGAGGTAAAAACTATGGGAAAGGTTTTTCAGGTATGTTTCAAACAAACACTGCGGCATTCATGCTGTCACAAAGCCAAGAGTGCCGCTCTGAGTCATTGATTTGGAGCCAAATAAAATGATGACTCTATTTAAAATATGTAGGAAACTTGCCATATGAATTTAACACACACCCAGAATGAACTTTTTTGAGAACACACCATATGTTACACCAGACAAAGTACATTTATTGACATAAATATATGGTAGACTTAACCCTCTTGGTGTCACACAAGTTGCCACTGCAACAGGTTAAAGGGCACGTTTGAGTGTTTTCGAATGTGCCCCGTTGTCAGGTTTGTTCAGTTAATTTACAACTAAATTACAAAAATAGACACTTACACTGAATTCCAAAATTCTGTAAACCATAGGAGCTCTCGCCAGATTTACATCACAGATAAACTAGCCTTTCTGATAATGTCAACAAGGACACAGTGATGATATTTTATGTAAGCGTTTCAGCTAAGAATGTAAAACCTTTTACGCATTTGAAGGCAAAATGTAAAAAATAAATAAATACCCCTGTCGTCTCTGTGTAAACTACAAAATTTTAGATTTTGTGAAAATGGAAATGTCATGACTTTTATGAAGATATGTGATATTATAACTCCAAAAAGGTTACTTATACAGGTGTAATAATTAGATATCTACATTTTTGAGTATCCCTTTATTGTAATCAGTAAGAAATGTATCGAAATAAATTTGAATAGAATTTGAATGAAATCATTAACTAACACTAAGAGTTAGAAACAAACAAGTTATAATGGTAATGTTAGCTTAATTAAATATTAGCTCCATTAAATCAAACAGTTAGGAATGTTATTTTAATAAGTTATTAAATATTTAAAAATAAATTACTATACCTAAGTATAATAAATTCTCATGAATCATCAGTTTAGGTCAATGTTAACAAAATAAGCCTTATTGTAAAGCGTTAACAAACAATAGGATAATTTCAGAATAATTTCTGCTGTAGGCCAGATTAACATATGAAAACATTTATTTTTTATTCTGTGATGAATATAAAATCTGAAAGTTCTTAAAAGGCACTCTAAATGTTAAAATAATAACTAGTATTTTGAATTTGAAGTGTCCCTCATAACAACATTGTCCATGTTCATTATTATTACAGAACATTGTGTTATTGAATACCTGTCTATTTCATACTACTTGACAATTGAATGAAAAATGGCAGACAACAAGAATATTCACGTGGTGTTCGTTTACAAAAATACATTGCCAATATGTGGCATATATAGCAGACAGTCACAATATAATATTTATAGTTATTTTCATTGATACCTGACAATGATTGCTTTGACAATGTTGACCTCATTTCAAAAAAGCAAAGAAATTTTCTCCCCAGATTTAGCACATCATTAACATGTAAACATACCCTTAATGATAGGGCAGCCACACGACACAGGGCAGTTGTGTGATTACAAGTAGGGGTTAATCAGGTTTGCTTCAAGTTTCTTTAAAAAATGTGACGCCAAAACATTTCAATCGACCCCTGGTGGTAATAAAGTGCTCAAACTACAGACGACAAACTCAGCTCAGGGAGGGCCGCCGCTCTGCACAGTTTAGTTCCAATCCTAATTAAACCCACCTGATCAAACTAATTGAGTGCTTTAGGCTTGTCTGATACCTACAGATAGGAGCATTGAAGCAGGGCTGGAACTAAACTCTGCAGGGCTACGGCCCTCCAGGAATTGAGTTTGACACTACTGGCTCAAACCATTGTAAATCAATAAATCCATCAAATAAATTAAAATTAAACATATTTTTTTCAGATATGGTTTCTGTCAATTTAGTTAGTTTTTTTATCCCCCTGATTACGTACAGGTGTTAATTTTTCCTATGTTTGTTGTTATTTATTATGTGAATGCTACAAAATGTGGTGGCAGTTTGGATGTTTTTGATAATGATATACAGTAATTATTGTTTTCATTCTAACAACTGTACTATTTAAAGTACTATTTACTTTAAGTGTTTGCCCATATGCCCCCCTTTGGTCTACACATTATGTGATATTTTAAGGAAGTAAAGGTTTAAGTCTCATAATATACATAATATCTGACATCCACTTTCAGATTTCAGACAGTGTTTTGGCTGAAGACAAATAAACGAGTCCCTCTAGTGGAAGCTTTGAAATACTGCAAAATACAACAAGAACAACCAATTAGTGGTTCTATGAAGAACATTCATAAGATCTTTATGGGATTTGTGACAATGGACTACAAAACTTTTTTTTTTTCAAATTAAGATGTATACATGTACATCATCTGAAAACTGCAAACAAATAAACGTTCGTTCTCTTGTATTTCTTTAATAAATAAATATTAAAATTGAAAAAAGAAGAATCACTGCAATCAGAGATTCTCTTTAAAATAAAATATCAATAAATCAATTGTTAAAACCTTGTATTTCATAACTAAAAATGACACTCATTTGCTAGAGAGCTTCATGACATTAATGAATGTCAAAATAAACATATTAATGTCATGACATTAATAAATTATGGATTGGAAGGGAAGCAGGGAAAAGTTCAGCCTCAGAGGCTGGATATCATGCTCAAACAACTCTAACAAACACAAATGGTCCTGCCTTTGTTCCAGAAACACAGTGCTCCAGACACTATAATAGGAAGAGACAAAAAGCAGTCAACTGTAAAGACTGCACTCTCCTTCATTTACCACAACAAATAACCACATACACACAAATCTAACAAACAAATAAATCAATAAATGATTTAAATGAGTTTAAATGTAACCATTTGGTTCATTAAAACACTTTATGTGTCCACTCAAAAAAAATATTAAATGCTCTGAGCACAAACAGTTTCATTCTACAATTAGCACTTCTTGTATGTGTTGCCTGTTCTTGTTGAATTGCTGAATGTCTCCTGGACAAAAGAGTCTGCTAAATGACTAAATGTAAATGTAATGAATACTAAAAACATCAGAGATTTCATGGTTACTTAAAAAGCATTTAGGGACAGTGTTCTGTGCATAAAAGGAGAGCAGACTGAAACAAAGAGCGACTCATTCAGGGTTGTGATGTTGTTTCAATCAATGTTCCATTGTTACATCAAAGCATTGTGGTGCCACTTGGTGACAGACAATAATCAATCAGCAGACTATATCTCACATGACTGATAGTGCCAGCCTAAATGCCCGATTAATATAAGTATTGCTTCTAAAAATGGATACACTGTTAAAAGTTTCCTGTAGAATATACTGTAATTTACTGGCAGCTGTTCGCTAGTAACTTATTGTAAATCAATTACAGCTAATATACTGTATATTTACATTTACAGCACCATTTATCTTGCTGTATATGTATTTACAGAATTGTATGTACAGTATATCTTCACTGTGAAATATACACTAGTTTTCATAATGCAACTTTAAAATACAGTGACATAACTGCATAAAATTACAGTTGAATTACAAAAATCATTATCAGTGTATACTTTATTAGAAAAATTGCAAAACCCAACTACATGTATCATAATTCAAGAGTCATGTTGCATATGGAAAATGACCGAAAAATTCATGACATGTCATGACTCAAATACATGACAGAAACAAACACATTAACATTAATTCTTGGAAATTTATCTTGGGCGCCTCCAATATTGAATATATAATTACATCCTTCATGCAAATGTTTTGACTTGAGTCTAAACAATAACATTGTGTATTTGCATGTGAAACAATATTATAAGCAGGAAGACATCTGTAAATTAACTCTACACTACCTAACAAGTATCTTGTCGCCTATCCAAGTTTTAGGAACAACAAATAATAACTTGACTTCTAGTTGATCAGAAGTGGCTTTCATATAAGCCACTTCTGATACCAAAATAAAATATGATCATACCTTAATTTTTAATTATTTAATTAGGACAGTAAGATCAGACTTAAACAAAAGTCATCTAACAGAAATAATGTACAGTATAGAATATAAAGTCATGGTGCAGTGGAAAAAAAATTGTATTGTGTATATGACTCGCATGAGCTTGGAGGACTGCATCTATACATCTCTGCAATGACTCAAATAACTTATTAACAAAGTCATCTGGAATGGCAAAGAAAGCATTCTTGCAGGACTCCCAGAGTTCATCAAGATTCTTTGAGTTCATCTTCAATGCCTCCTCCTTTATCTTACCCCAGACATGCTTAATAATGTTCATGTTTGCTGATGGGGCTGGCCAATCCTAGAGCACCTTGAACTTGTTTGCTTTCAGGAACTTTGGTGTGGAGGGTGAAGTATGAGAAATATGAGGGCTATCCTGCTGAAGAATTTGCCCTCTCCTGTGGTTTGTAATGTAATGGGCAGCACAAATGTCTTGATACTTCACGCTGTTGATGTTGCCATTCACTTTGCAGATCTCTCGCATGTACCCATACTGAGTGTAAACCCAAACCACGATTTTTCCTTCACCAATGCAGTTGATGCAGTTCAACAGATAATTCATCTGAAAAATCTACCTTCTGCCACTTTTTCCGAATGATCAACTAGAAGTCAAGTTATTATTTGTTGCTCTTACAACTGGGATCGACGACAAGACTTTTGAAGATTTATTCAAACGACTCATTCAAAACGTCTGTATAATTTAGAAACAAATAGCATGGTGGAAACTGCATACTATCTGAGTATATATTAGATTTAAAGTAACTTAATTACCACTAGAAAAGTACATTGTTGACCTTATTCTTTTACATATAAATGAGGTCAGCCATTAAAACTAGCTGTGTCCCAAATGAAACACTATACCTGATGCACTTACGCAATATGTACTTATGCACTTACACACTCAATAGCATAGTATATGACTGTGGTGTTGTCCCAAATGGAACACTAATGTTTTTTTTTACTAAGCGGAAATTTTCCCAGATGACTATGAAGGTTGCCAAATTTGCTTTCACAATCCAACATAAATAAAGTAATCCATCATCAGTGCCTGAAAGGCTTCACCCCTTCCACTACATGAGAAAAACAGCAGCCATTGAGTGCGTGAAGTGTCCAACATTTCACACTTCATTTTAATGGTTGAATAAGAGCATCATCCTGGTATTTAAAGTGCACTTGTTCTTTTTAAAGTATTCAGTGTGAGTGAACTACTTACACTATTTATACTACAAAATGGTGTAGAATAGTGCATAAGTATGTGATTTGGGACGCACCTAGAAGTGAGTCAAGACTTCCGGTCTCATTGACTTTCATAGATTTTTAGCCATATAAAAACATTTTGTCGGCGCAATAGCCTAGTAGTTAGCGCGTCGACATATGATGCAGTACATCACGGCATTCTGAGTTTGAATCCCGGCTTGAGGACATTTCCCTACCCTACCCCCCTCTCTCTCTCCAACTTCACTTCCTGTCTCAATACTGTCCTATCTAATAAAGGCAAAAAGGCCACAAATTAATCTTTAAAAAATTTTTTTGATTTGCTGCTTAATGTTGCAAACTTCATTCATTCATTAAATTTCCTTCAGCTTAGTCCCTTATTTATCATCACCACAGCAGAATGAACTGCCAACTAGGCATGGGACGATAACTGTTTTCAAGGTATACCACGATTTGGAAAAGTTAAGGTTTTAAAACCGTCAAAATTTTCAGTAATACCGTTTCTATGGTGTGTAATATTTTTTAATTTACTTTTTTCATTTAGTTTTTTAAGACAACAGTACCTCCTGCAGAAAAAATATCTAAAGATGTCATTTTAAGATGTAAAGAAATCTGTGTTTTAGAAACTAATGAAGACAGCAAAAGTCAATGGTTCATTTGAATTATTTAGCCTGACATGTTTACTGTTCCAAAATATCAAATTTCAATTTCAAAGAGGAACTTTTTTTTATTTTTTACCCAGACATTTAAAAAAAGAATATATTTTAGAGCAGTAAACCCAATACCGTAATACCGTGAAACCGTGATATTATTATCCAGGTTATCATATCGTCAGAATCTTATACCGGCCCATGCCTATATTCTGGCATATGTTTTATGCAACGGATGCCGTTCTAACCGCAACCCAGTACTGGGAAACGCTCTCACATTCACACAAACACTCATACACTACAGCCAATTTTGTTTATTCAATTCACCTATAGCGCATGGTCTTTGGACTGTGGGGGAAACCGGAGAACCCAGAGGAAACCCACGCAAACACGAGGAGAACATACAAACTCCACACAGAAACGCCAACTGATCCAAATGGGATTCGAACCACCTTCTTGCTGTGAGGTGTTGCAAAATTGTATTTTCTTATCATATTATTTTATTATATTATTTTTATGTACTGTCATGAGCACAATTTGTAAAGCAAGTAGTTTGACTGTTTTCTGCCACCTATTATTTAAACTTCCACATTAAATAAAGACAAACAACTAATAAATATAATATTGCCAAAAGAAAATGTAAATAAAAGATTTTGATTTACACTGACTAATTTGGACATTAAGAAATCATTACTTTTGGTCTTTTTACAGAAAAATTTGTATTGTTATGCATAACATCGACTATGCAGTGGCGCAGTCGGATGCAGCTATCGCCTCACAGCAAGAAGGTCACTGGTTTGAGCCTCGGCTGGGTCAGTTGGTGTTTCTGTGTGGAGTTTGCATATTCTCCCTGCGTTCGCGTGGGTTTCCTCCGGGTGCTCCGGTTTCCCCCACAGTCTAAAGACATGCGCTACAGGTGAATTGGGTAGGCTAAATTGTCTGTAGTGTATGAGTGTGAATGAGTGTGTGTGGATGCTTCCCAGAGATGGGTTGTGGCTGGAAGGGCATCCGCGGCGTAAAATCGTGCTGGCTAAATTGGTGGTTCATTCCGCTGTGGCGATTCCGGATTAATAAAGGGACTAAGCCGAAAAGAAAATGAATGAATGCATAACATCTTGTGATTTATGAAAATATGTAACACGTTTTTAAATAATCAAAAATCTAACATTTTTATTTAAAAGCTGAAAAAAAAGTTGAAGTTTTAGAATCCCCCTTGTGCTTAGTACTGAGCTTTGATTGGACAATTGTCTTATTGAGTTCGCAATTAATCATAAGAATTGTAATGTCTAATTTGCATATCATTGCAAAAAGCACGATGTTATCTATTCATCTAAATGGGATTGTAAGATAATTGTTTTACACAGAGGAAATGTGCATTATCAAATACTTTTATGAAAAACAAACGAAACACTTACATCCAGATACACATACAGTATAGGCTGTGTAGACTACGCTTCTCGACACAACAACAAACCGTTGCCTCCGCCTTAATTGCACAGATTGGCGTGTTGTGATTGGTTGCTCGCAGACTCTCTCATCCTCTGGTCAGGTGACAGCGAGCTCGCTGCCTCAGGGATGGACTGGGTGACTAGAAACCCAGTTAGAGATCTCATGAGTCAAACACATGCATCACTCCGAGATGGGTTAAATTAACTACAGGAAACCTACAAAATACACGCATAATGGACGAGCCAAATATACTTCGGCGGCGTGGTCTGCAGGTAAGAGTGCTTGTGCGAGAGAAGTTTTATTAATTTAGCAGAAGATATGAAATATAAATCCAGTGATTCAGAAGTATCAATCAGAATGTGATTATATTTTTGATATCTTTGTTGGGTTCACTTATTGATATCACGCGTTAATCCGTTTGTTTGTATACATTTTTGAAAAAACAGTGTTTTAAATGGCTTGCATTGACCTGAGAAGTGTTAGAAATAAACTCTTTTATTTACATGCCTTATAAATATGTTTTCATATTCGTAACATTTACGTTAAATAAAAAGGCTGTTTTTTGCCCGTTTTCAGTTTTACAAAGCCTGATGTAGTCAACACGTTTCATCAGCAGTTGCCATGGTGATTATGGCATTTGTTATGCTCTGTTTATGATGGAAAGACGGGTCTTTTCTTCTTTATGCACGATACTCCGATGAAATGTTTGTGTGCATGCTCTTTTTCCCTGCATGTTATTTCTTTTATTTTCTCTAATAGTGCTTTTGTGCTAGATTTGTATATATATATACAGTGCTCATATATAAGTTCATCAATTAATTTTACATTTTAATAGTAAGCTATACAATATTATATTTGTGCATATACATTAGATAAGTCAGTACTAAAGCCAAATCTGGAGCTTATCTAACAAAATTACGATAATGGTCCAAAAGCTAGAACATGCAAATGTATATGTTATAGAAAAATATTAAATACAAATTTAAAAAAAAAAGGAAAAATCAAGAGAAGCAAAAAAAAAATTGTTGAAATTTTGTAGGTTATAATTTATTTTTGCAATATTTTGCTTGAATTTAATTGTAATATTTTTCAGTTTCTAAATATGTTTGGTGACTAAAATATAATTTTAATAAATATATCTGTTTAATAAATCTGTTTTGTTTAAATGCACCAAACTACATTGCCTTTATTCACTGAGAAATGGATAAAAATGTTCATTTTCAAAATGGGGTGTACTCAATTACGCTGAGCACTGTACTATATTGTAAACATAGTGTGACAACTATGGTGTCTTAATTTCTGATATAACATCCCCATGTTTGACTGTTAATTCCACAAAATGTTCTTTAGTGGGAAGAAATGTTCTTTAGATTATTAAGATGTTGTTTGTTTTTTCGAACCAAGAAAAAAAAAATATCATCACTTCTTTGTGGAACCCAAAATGATTAAACTGTATAATCACTGCAAAAATAAAACAAAACAAAAAAAGCTTTTGTAACATTTATTTTAATTTAGCTGTGTAAGCTAATGTCAAATACAAAGAGTGCTGTTGTTAAAAATAGTAAACCTACAGGACACTTTTGGGATCAACAAGGCATTTTCAAAACAGAATTGGCACTCGATTGACATTTTCTCTTTTCTCAGTAAACATGTACATAAAAATGTCCCTCTTTCTTCTGATGGTCAGCTTGACCTTGAGCAGAGCATCTTGACCACATCTACATCCCTAAATGCACATGGGATGCTTCCATGTGACTGGCTGATCAAATATGTGTCCTATTGAACTGTAACTAGTTTTGATCCCAGAATTTAGGAAAAACTTACAACATCTTGTAAAATCTCTCACTCTCTTGTAAAGTCTCCTCACTTCAAAAACAATATGACAATTAAGTGTGCTTTTTTATATATTTGGAAAATGTAGAAAGTGGTCTTTAAGGGCACTGTGTAGTTTTGGGTTAGATTTTACTATTTATAACTAGCAGTATAGAAAATCCATATGTTCCCATTTGTGTGTGTCCCATTTAGTTCAGTCTTTGTGAGAGCAGTTTATCAAGAGAAAGTTGCAATCTTTTCCCATCTGGCAAATAAATCAGATGCAACATTATAAAAAGTATGTATGTATGATTTAACATGATAAAAATAATGGGATGACACGGTGGCTCAATGGTAAGCACTGTCGCCTCACAGCAAGAAGGTCACTGGTTCAAGTCCCACAAGGGCCAGTTGGCATTTCTGTGTGTAATTTACATGTTCTCCACATGTTGGCCTGGGTTTCCTCCGGGTGCTCCGTTTTCCTACACAGTCCAGAGACATGTGCTATAAATAAATTGGGTAAACTAAATTGTCCGTAGAGTGTGTGATCGAGTTTATATGGATACTTCCCAGTACTGGGTTGCAGCTAGAAGGGCATCCGCTGTCTAAAACATGCTGGATAAGTTGGAGGTTCATTCCGATGTGGTGACCCCTGATGAATAAAGGGACTAAATCGAAGGAAAATGAATAAATGAATGAAAATAAATAATGCATTTCTTCACTGAATTACAATTTCTACAGATTCTTCAGGAGGAGGGTCATAAATGGTTGTGCTTTTACTTTTATTGTAAATTTTTAAGTTCAACTTGTGTGTTCCGAAGTTGAACCCCCACTGTAATTAATGAGTGGCAATTTTGGCTGATGTTCTGTATGTCAGGTCTAACCTGTTACACAGAGATACTGTTGTACTGTTGCATCATTCACAACTGCATACAGCATAAAGTGTGCAATTTATCATGTTTTAGAGTTTTGTTTTTCATATCAACATTGAGTGACATTATTAGTACATATATTTGTTAACTATGGAAGACTTCTAATTTTTATTATAAAGCCAAACTTCAATTCAGTGCTCATAAGGGTTTAAAGATGCACATGTATTGGCCTCAGATATTTATTGGACATAAATTTGATCAATTTTAAACTATCGACATATCAGCTACATAAACAGCTGAAGGCACTGTTTTGTATAATGTTAATGTTGCTTTGGGTTATTTAACACTTGACAAAAATGTTGGACTGTAATTTTATTAGAACTTTGCTATTATAAAACAAGACCGAAACAGTGTTTTATTGGTTCTTTTAAAAACAATCATCCACAGAGGTGAGCAAGTTACAAATATTGGCCAGTGCTTTGAAAAAAATTAAATGATCATTTGTTTATTAGCTTACATTAACAATGTTTAAACTTCTCTTAAACATCTTTTTTAAGTTAAACAAGATTTAACTTGATTTTAAGTGCTTTTAGTATAATATAAGGTGAAATGACTTGAAACTAAGATGTCTTATAAAAACGATAAAAAAGTAAAAAAAGAAATATTTTTTAAGGAAAAAAAATCATTGGCATACAGTAGCTAAACAAACCAATATTATGTAAATAATAGTAAAAATATATATATTCTGCAAAAGCTATGTTTTCAAAAATAGTACATTTGTTCACATATAGCGTAAACAATCTTGAGAAAGGTTGAGCAGGAAATTATTGGAGAATAAACAAGACAACCTTTGTTATTGGTCATTTACAAGACACTCATTGAGAGCGACTGCACTCATTCTAGATTGACCGTCCACTTTGGGACATGATAGCCCAGTAAAAGCCGAAACTCACTCTTATGAAATAAAATGATGAGTGCTGAAACAAACATCTCCTAAACTGAAAACTGGCAAATTCATATCCAAATACAGAACCTTCAGGTGAGCGTATCCTAGTAATTTAATGATCCTGCTAGTGGTTTTACAGGATTGGGTTTGCATTTCTCTGAGCATTATTTAGAGCTAAAAGCATGGACAGACATATCCACATAAACATGCAGCTTTTGAAAAAAAAATTACTTTTGTACCATGCATTATTATTACACACTCAAGCCTTAACTAATGATGCACTGGTTTGGCCTCATCAATCCTGATTAATCTTTCAGAAGTTCCTCCAAATATTCAGTGGCCTTCAGCCCACTGACAGTGATTCTCCAGCCAAGAAGGGACAAAGAGACATTGAAAGCTTCAGTTTTCTGAACCAGCTCCTTGGCAGAGTTTTATGAGGTTATATCATCATTTTATTATATCGATTATGATTTAAGACATTAATTTAAAATTGCTGGGTTAATTCAGCCCAAATATGGGTAGAATATGAACAACCCAACAATAAGTAATTTTGAAATTTATTCCAACTTTTGGGTTTGTCCAAATCTGGGTTAAAAAAAACTTTAGACTGAGTTTTAGATTGAATCCATCAAAAGTCAATAACAATAAAACTAACAAGTTTCATAAAATCCCGAAATACGAGCCAAACTGGCTCTATTTTAATTTGTGTCACATTTATGTGGGTCAGACTTAAGATTAAAGGCCTGCTCACATTTGAAAACTAAAAAATGCTGCGTTATTTCAACCCCATTTTGGGTCAAATATAGACATAACCAGCCACTTGGTTAAATTTTTTAATTAATTACATTTATAGGACCAAATTTAACCCAAAATTTGAGTTCATCCATATTTGACTGAATTTGGTTTAAAATAATGCAGCATTTTTAGAGTGTATTAATAGCAATAAGGGTAAAGTTTTTTTTTATTTTGATTTAAAGGAATGTTGGAGCACACATCACAGCTATAACAATAATGACAAAGATAAATGCTTTTAGCACCATTAACTTCAGCCAATTATAAACAGATCAATATTGTGTGATGATGTGCATGCTTAAATATTAGACCTTATACTTGTTGTTGAACAAAAAAAAAACATTAGTTGAACTGAAAAAGAAAAACAAAACATGAATTCTTTTTAAATAAGAAAAATCTTTCATTTGTACTGAAGGATTTGTTTCTGATATAAAACTCTGATTAATACCCTTACAAATTTAATTTAACTGTTGAAAGGCGACGCCACAAAGGTCAAGGCTGTAGTTTAGTTCAGTAAATTGTTTTCGAGTTGATAATGGCATAACTCCTCTAAGTAATTTAATTGACTACAAATAGAAGGTCTCTCTGCTTTGTATGAACACTAAAAGCAAAATTGGTTGCTGCATACTTTGCTTACATAAAATAACCCTGGCCACTTGTTTATAAGTGCATTTTGCATGGTAAATGTGACTGGAGTTTTTTCTTCTTCTTCTTTTTTTATTTACTTAATCTTTATCCCTTTTCAGAAGGAACTGAGCCTTCCACGGAGAGGAAATATGTGAGTACTTTTATTTTCTTTACAAAATATTGTCACTATGTTTTTAATAGCAATTACATAAATTAAAACATGTAAAAGTAAAAAGTAATAAGCAGCACGGTGGTGCAGTGGGTAGCACTGTCGCCTCACAGCAAGAAGATCGCTGGATCGAGCCCTGGCTGGGCCAGTTGGTATTTCTATGTGGAGTTTGCGCGTTCTTCCTGCGTTTGCGTGCATGTGCAATAGATGAATTGGGTAAGCTAAATTGTCCGTAGTGTATATCCTGGTCCTCCAGGTAGGGGGTTGAGCGTTGGGCTAACGTCCCACCTCGTAAAAGTTAGATGTTTTAAAACACCAACATGGTCCTGCTAAATATCAACTTCGATAAAAAAAATGGCCCTGGGAGTAAGTAAAAAGTAATGACCAATCATATTACATCTTATAACATTTTATAAGATTCAAATTTTGGCTGACAATGGTTTGTGGTTAGTGAAAAACCTAGTTTGAAGAATAGTGGTATAACATAATTAATATAACATTGCAGTAATTGTTCAGTGCTGCATTGTGATCCCTGAGACAAAATTTTTATATCTTGAAATGATTTGTGTAGTAAATTAGCCTGACAACATTTTTGGTATAAGGTAATAAACCAATTTCATTTTATTAAGTGTCTTCTGTAAATACTGGTAAAAAATGTACATTTGAATCATATTATTAATCATATTATTGGGGGGAAACACAATCGTATAAGTGGTTTTGTTTACCCAATGGAAAAAAAACTCTGTATACCATAAATCTATAAGTAAATGTGGAAATTTATGAATTAAACATGTAAATAAAACATTTAAAAAATCAATGACAGTCAATATACTTGCTTAATCAAATATATACTCTAAATACAAATGTTTGAAACCCCCTTTTAGGCTTGGACACACATTAGACTTAAATCCATATAAAAGGAAAGAATCCCAGAAAGTTTGGGACTTTTGACAACCATATGCAGCATTGTTAACCTATTACACTGTTTTACCAGTATGGGACACTCTCCGCATGCTGAGTTCAAGGAGGCGGGTTTATTTGCCCAGCACGGTGACGTTCAAACCCCTCCATGACCCCTTCTTTGACTCACACTCTATGACAACTTCCTCTAGTCCGCGCACCCGCTTTTCTTTTATTGTTGCCCTAAACTTGAAGCGGTTACTGTTGTGTTTGCGGTACCTTTAAGCCGCGTCCGTTTCGGCGTGACAGGACTCGAGTATAACCAGGCGATGGCCTTTTCCAAAGCAATGTGTCACTTGTGAGAAAATAACGCGGTGATGGCATCGGCTGTGCTGTACTTAAGGCTGTTTCTGTCTGCTCCCCCGTACTGCATGCTATGGAGTCCGTGTCGACATGAGAGTTCGTCCGGGAATTACATTATGCGTTTTCAGTGCTTTTACGCGTCGCAATGCTGCGGTAAATCTTCCATGAGGATCTGTGAACTGCGGGCATAACGAAGACCAACACCATCATGTCTGATCGAAATTACTGGACGGTGTGTCCAAGTTATAAAAGTCAATTCGTTTCAGGAGGTTTAGTCAAACGACCTAAGAGGTAATGGGACATATTACTGTATGTTTTCATTGTGGTTATTTATCAATGTTCGTCCGCAAAACTTGCCTCAACTTGAAAAAATTCCACAGGCGCAACCGCCAGAAATGTGCTTGGTAATGTAGACCGTTAAAAACTCAATAATTTACGTTAGTGAAATATTAGATATTGTGTGCTTTAACGACCTCGTTGTAATCCGCATATACTTTGTTTTTCCACCCAGTTGTTTTTTGTTTCCGATAGTAAACGTGGCCCATGTTCGGCTGAGCGTCTGCTGCTCCTCATTGTCCTGTTGGCGGTGGATTGCTAGTGTGTAATGTTTATATACAGTCCAGTCGTCGGTATGTGGGGTTTGTGATGACTATGCCATTTAGTTATATGTAGGTTTTAAGTCTTTGTCAAGTTAAGTATAGTTAGTGTATTGTCCTTAGCTAAAGTTAATCAGAAGTTGAATGGGCGTTGAGGTCAAATAATGCGCTTATTGTTTTAATATACGGCTAAGCATTGTGTTAAATAGTTTGTGAGGTAAACTAACACCAGAAACGTGTTACAAGAATGATCAACAGAACTGCACATTTTAAAACGTACAAATATTTGCTAATTAGAAAGATGTACTCACCCTTTGGTCATTCAAGATATAGATGAGTTTTTTATAGAACCTTAAAGATTTATAACTGTAAAAAGTAGTCAGATAAAAGTCAGATTGGTCTTTGGATATTTATAAAAGGTAAGTCAACAGCTACCTACAATGTTAGAGTAAAAAAAATGTGTACAGGCAAAACAGAATTATTGCCTCTCTCCTGAGGTCTTATGAAGCAAAATTATTTATCTCGGTGTTGTTTACATTACAATTTTAATCCACAGACTGGGCGATTAATTGAAAGTAATCAAAATCGACATTCAGAACAATTATATCAAAATTTTCCAGGTCAATTTTTTCAATTACTTTCCCTACTGCGTGTGGAGTCACGTGATCCCACACTGTTAAGACTACTTTATACTTCTGCATCGAATGCACAATATGGTCCGGCACAGCCTCCGTGCGGTTGCATACTTTTTCAAATTACATTTGAGAATTTTTTTTTGTACAAAACTTATCAGCGAACTATGAGGGCAAAAAGTTAAATAAAAAAAAAAAATAATTGTTTAATAATCGTAATCGAGTTAAAAAGTTCAATTAATCTAGCCTAGCCCTACTCAGTAAATGGTCCTAATTGCATTCAGGATGGTCTTAATCGAAACTTCCTGTTGCACAATGAAGTATTTGTCACATGAGAACTGACTCTTGGTCAGTTGGAGCTATGAGAGTAAACACCAAAAAGTATGGTTTTAATAAAAATTTAATACAGCCACTGTTTTGTAAACAAACAGCATTAGCTCATGTGACAAATACACAATTATGCAACAAGAAGCTCATTTTCAAGATCATATGTTGAGTTGATTTAAAGGTAATGCTCTTGCACAGATTAATAATTTCATTTTATAAGACACCAGTGTCTTGTCAGGAGTAATGTGTTAAAAAAAGTGCCTGGAGGTGTTGAGTTTCATTTTATGAATGACTAGAGTCTGGCTTCAGCTAAAAAAAACAAAAAAAAAACCTTAATACATCCAGGCCAATAGGTGCCAGTATAAAGTTTAGAACCACTAAGCCTTTGTATAAAATAGAGCCAGCTAAACTACATTGTTGTCAAAAAACTACATTGTTGGTAAATTAGTTTACACTTTCAGAGAAGCTGAAGACACTTAACGTTGCTTAAGTCAGTGGTCCTAAACCTTTTTATTACAGTGGACTGGTAAATTCATTACAATTTTACCGGGGATCGGGTGGGGCCGGGGTGGAGGTGGTGACAAGCTGACAAAACATTGCTGCAACTCTGATACAAGTTTTATTTATGGATACAATTACAAAGCACTGCACTGTTTGGGTGTTCTGAGTTTGTCTGAGATAATTAGTCGCGCTGACCTGCGCACCTTTATTGGAAATAACAAACTTGCACGAACTCTAGAAAAGACACAATATGCGAACGGCCCCTAAAAGGCCGCCGTCCTTTGCAATCTCCAGCAGTTGATCTTCTTGCACAGACATGGTGAATTCATCTGATTTGTTGCTAAATGTTGATAATCCCCTAAGCAAAGAAACTTTCCAAAGACGTGAGACAGGCAAAAGAATATGGCCATTTTTCAAAATAGAAAAATCGTTCAGACTAAGATAATAAATAAAATAGAAAAAAAATTTTGGTGCAGCCTGGTACCAATTGAGGCCTGGTGGTTGAGGACTGCTGGCTTAAGTTACACCACTTGTGTAACTTGAAATGTGAAATATTTTCATATATGCTGCGTTTTAGACTGGTCCAGTACTAAGGACGCCATTCATATAGAAGCCTGTAATAATAATGAGGGCTGTAAACATTGTGTTTTTAACAAGTGTTTCTTTCCTCAGTAACCGGAACAAGAGAAAGAGTCTGGCTCCCTCACCTACTCTATCAAGACCTCTCTCACCCCTTCATTTGCCAACTGGTAGCTATAATTACTTCTCTTGTAATTAAAATAATAATAGATGTTTGATTTACAGTGTACTTGATGATAAATGCAGGATAGCATAATATACATCCATCCCACTGTTTGAATATTCCAGTGTCAGTATCACAATGTCAATAAAGCCTGTCAACTGAGTGCCAGTCAACACACAACCACTTTGGCATCCAATGACTATATAAACCAAAGATAATGTGCATGCTGACCATGAAAGGTGTTTTCTACAGGCAGCAGCCCACAGGACAGTCCCAGAAATGTCTCTGGCAGTCCATCTGTCAATTTTCCATTCATACGGAGGTAAGAGCTGAACTACAAGCATGTCCAAACATATACATATTAGTCATTTATTCAATGTTATCTGTCCTTTCATAACGACAGTATAAAAGCAAGGATTAAGGGTGCAAAGGTTTTAAGCAGGCCAGTAGGATTCTGCATTCACTGTAGCTGCCCTTAAGGCTGTACCGGAGATGTGAAGCTTGGCATTTGTCACAGCAATTAGAGTGAAGTCAGTGTGTAGCCTCATTACTTTACGCTGCCATGATTATGTACTGAGGCTCCATCCGCTTTTATTAATGCTTGCTTTAAATGATGGGATCCTACCAGGCCTGTACAGCTCAATAAAGATTGAGTAAGTTGCTTTAGGTTGTCTTTAATGTGTCCTGGATGGGTAAAGATGTTCAAGATCTTAACTAGAGCACTCTTCATCTCTTTTTTTGATGTTTTATTGAAAATTGTCCTGACATTAAAGGAACAGTCCACTTTTTTCCACACCTAAAGTTGAATTTTGCAATTTTTTTAAGAAATTTATTCAGCTAATCTCAGAGTCAGACAGACACACTTTTACAGGGTGTCCACAGGGTCTTTAAAGGTATTAAAAATTTATAAACCAATGTAGAGAAATTGAAGGCTTATAAAGTATTAAAAAGTCCTAATTGCTATTTTGCAAGGTATTACATTTTATATCATTTTTGACTATGTAATGTATGGTTGTATGCTAAAGTTTGCCTAAATGAAATTAGCAAATATCAGGATGCTGTGTAGGTTATGAAATCAATGAATCCTACTAGATTTGACATGCTGTGTTGTTTTCTCCAGTTTTATAGGCTGCTGCTGAATTAGCTAGATTTAATAGATTTGTATTCAGTATATGAATAATGTTTTAGTTTTGGACGTTTCTTACATTAATATTCAGTAAATGTACTGTAAGTTAAAATTTCAAGTCTTTAAAAAGGTCTTAAAAGGTATTGAATTTCACACTCTGATTCCTCCTATATACTCTGTTCTAGCTTAGCTTAGCATGGGTCATTGAATTGACATGGAGCATTAGCAGAGTTTTGATAATTTTTCTATTTAAAGCTTGACTATTCTGTAGTTACGCTGTGTGTATATTATAGCAGTGTTGAACATTCTGATTGGCTGTTCAGCTATGAGTCAGAGTGTGTGACCAAACACTGAAGTGACTAAACTAAGCAAATGACGCACATCAAGAGGGAATACAAAGAAGCCAGCTTTAATTTTGTCCAATTTCTTAAATGCTGCTTTGTTTATGGTTTGTATGTGTGTAGCACTTCCTAGTGGAAGGGCATCTGCTGCCTAAAACATAAACTGGGTAAGTTGGCGGTTCATTCCAAAAAGTCCAAATATGGTCTGACGGCAAAAAAGTTCTCTCTCTCGTTGTTGTCTTACCAGTCCTGCATTAATTCTGTATTAATGCATATGCAAAATACTATTTCCCAATGTTAGACTGAAAGAGCAGAAATGTCTACAAACATTGCCCATAGACCCTCCCTTCGAAGACATAATAAAAAAAGTAGACAAAATAAACTAAATAAAATACCAGACATCAAGCCTGCTTGTGATCTGATTGACCAAACTGTGTTATTACTAGGTGTAAACAGGGCCTTAGTCTAAGTAGAATTATCCTCTTTATACTTTCACAGATCACAAAAATAATTGCTGTCTTTGCAGAATACAAAGTTGCAATTAATTGTTAAAATTTTTAAACTGTCTATTAGGGCTGCACAATGTATTGTTTCAGCTTCGATATTGCGATGTGCGCATCCGCAATAGTCACATCGAAGAGATACAATGTTAAGTCTGGATTATAGTTGACCAGGAGCTACAGAACACATGATTTATAGTTTCACTGCTAAGTTTAACTATATTAGAGTGAAGGTTTATCATTTGCATGTGTATTTAAGGCCTGTGACTGAGCATTTCTAGAGAGTTTAAAACGTAAAAAAAAAATTATGATGTTTGGAGGTGTAAGAGAGATTTATTGTATTTAGTTATTTATACACAATTTTTGTCTGGTTTCTAGTTCAAATATCCACATTTCCAAGCGAAAACAAGATTATTTCACTTACCCCATTGGCATAATTTAGTTTGTTTTAAGGAAAAACTTTTCATTTTGACTTATTTCAAAAACTATATTTTCACTAAATCTAAGAATTTGTTGATATTTGGACTATAAATAAAGCAAAGTAACCTTCATTATTTTCTAAACCATCTTGTGAAACCATATTATCACAAAAATTAAAATATTGCAATATCAGATTTTTCCAATATCGTGCAGCCCTACTATCTATGTTTAATGTTTGCTATATCTCTGGTATATACACTGCAGTTCAATAAAATGTGTACTCAATATTTTAGTTTATTTGTTCAAAATGGTTTTATATTCTGATTAACTTTGTATTCATCATATAAGTACAAAAAAATGTATGTCAGTTACCAAAAATAGTTTATAGAAGATAATAGATTTTTTTTCTTAATGTTTTGAACAGTATAATGAACAGTATTATTGTATGTATGGTATTTTTGTGTTAGTATATTAAATGAATGCAGCATTGATCCCAGTTTTGATTCCAACATTTTCAGTGGTAGTGTTTGTTTCTATAGAAGACTGATCTTCCATGTATGGTTGATTCAAGATGCTCTTTTATTATTCAGGGATTATTATAACCTTGACTTTAATCTAGATGATTAGAGGCAGTTTATTGTCATATGATGGTGTCTTTTTATTTCTCTGCCCTGTTTTAGACCAGACACACGACGGTGGTCTGTGGCGTCTGTCTCGTCTGGATATGGAACAAATCCACCCAGTTCTGCTGTTTCAGTGAGTGGGCCCCCTCAGTTATTCTGAAAATCTCTCTTTGTTTTCCTTTTCTTGAGCCATCAATCCATTTCATCTGCAGTGTTTTCTTTATATACGCAAAGTATGCACAGAGCAGATGTGTTTAGCTTGTGTATATGCAAAAAGTATATAAAATATACAAAATATTTTGCACGTTTACTGTTAACTAGTTACTCGACTGTTTATTAGTACTTGTTAAGGACATACTGCTTTATTCTGTATAACATTATCATATTGTAGATCTCTTTACCCTACCCCATACCAAAACAGAACATATACAGCTATTATCTTACTTGCTATCGGTAAGCAGTCATGTGAAGCTGTATAGATTGTAAATATGTGTTCAGTAATCGAAAGTGTTATGAAATGTTTTATCTGCATGCTGTTTGTTTTTACTTTTGGAGAACAGTATGGCAACAGTACTAATGCAGTACTTTAGAGAGCAGAGATAGAAATGCGCAGTATGGTATATATAAATATACATAGATGATAATTATACTGACACTATATATTTTATTTTACTATTCCTTTGGGAAATTGCACTGTAATTCCATTGTTCAAATAATTAGTTATTTAACCTGTAGATTTTTAACTACAGTATTAATTCTTGTGGATAATTCTCAGTGGTGTAAATTGGTTTACATTTGTCTTCCTATCAAGAAAAAGAAAAAAAAAGCCCCTTTCTGTTTTAAAATGTTGTACAGCCATTCATGGCTTATGCGATGAGGTCAGCCTTGTTCAACAATGTCCTATTGAGTCAGTGTCAGAGAAGACTTTATTCGGAGGGAAACTGTGAAGCTTCTCTGGTTTCCTCCTCCGAGCGCTGCTCCCGTCATGTGCTCTTCTGCTCATTCTCTTCCACTGAGATTTCAGTTTACGCCTGGTCTTCAATTACCGTCTATACCACAGACTTACTTCAAGCTACAATGGAAAATGTCCAATCCTATAGTTGCCCTGCATAATTGCACAGACTAATAAGCAGCTTCGGATTGTCAGATGCTCACCGCTTGTATTTCATGCAATCTGAGAACATGTGCCCAGCCTTGCTATGCAGGCTCTTGTATATTCATAGCTAGACAACTGTTGTAATTTTTTCTATAAGAGTGTTGCAACAGGCACAAGTCTTTACAACTGGTATAAAGATGTGAATCTTTACAGTAGTCGACAATGTTACATATGGATTTATACAAATAAAGCTTGTACACTTTTGACCACTTCTGGAGCTTATGGAAAATGCATTCAATCAGATTGCTTTCGTAGCATACACACTCTCACAGCTAAATGCATTTGAACAGTTACAAAAAACACTTGGCCTGGACACCCCAAGCTGACCGTTGACCATTGGGCAGCGTCGACCACTCTGACACCAAAAAATGAAGTGACTAAACTAAGCAAATGTCTCATCAAGACGAGGAAACGCAAAGAAGCTGGCTTTGATTTTGTCACATTCTTTTAAGGTCTGTGCAAAATCAGAATTTACAGTTTTGTAAAACATTATTATTCTTTGGGTGAACAATAAATCTGTGCAACTTAACCTGCTGAACAAAACAAAACAAAATTACTTTGGTAATTTTTGAAGGTGTGGTCCAGTGTGTATTTTTAAGGCTTGATTGTGTTTATAAGATGCAAAGCAATGTGTGCTCATGCTTCATTTAATTGGTAAAAAAAATCACGTTATTTTTTTCATATATCTTACTTTAATGATATTCTGCTACTCAGCTAACATGAAAATGACTGTCATATTTCCTAGTTTTGCCAAAAGGCCTGTCACACCCCTACAAGCACCTGCTTTTGCACTGTGTAAATACGGTCAGTCAAAGTAGCTGTTAGCCGTATCGGTTTGTGCCTGAATCACAGAAAATGAGAAAGGACACAGGTGAACCTCACGCCTGCTCTCTAAAGTAAAATCTGACAAGTCATCACCTTGGAATTATAAGGTTCTATCTGCGTTCTGAATGATTTTGAGATTTTGAGCTTCAAAGTTTTTGCATTCCATATAGCAAACAGTATGTGTGTAACATTTGTTTATTAAAAAAAAGTCTTAATGTAAACAACTTATAAAAAAACATCCCATAATGTAAATAAGTTGCCGTTTAATAAGAATGTCAATAACTTGATTTTGACAGAAATGTCAGATAGAACCTCATGCTGCGTTCACACCAGACGCGGACGCGTCGAATAGACATCCTGCGGTGCGGCGCGAATGGTGCGCTTAACGCGTGAATCGCTCGAGTTAAAAAATCGGAACTTCTGCGGACATTCGCGTCACGTTATACAATCAGGAGCTTGCTCTTGTGGGGGCGCGAGCTCACAGAGACGAGTGCACCTCTGAAAAGATCTAGTGGACTCAGACACGGCTCCAGCACATAAACACGGTTATTTTATCAATAAAATCCATGTTACCCATTTAGCAACGAAGCTAAAGTCACCGGGCAGACAGAAGCCCTGCCCATGATGTGAATCCGCGTCTGTTCTGAAGTGGATTTGACGTGCGACTGAAGCAAGTAATCTCAAATGTACACGCATCTATTTACCCGCGAATAGCGAGATTCATCTACGCGTTCCGCGTCTCGTGTATACAGCATCATAATGCTAATCATAAGCGGCCGCATAGAGAGACACTGCAGCGCTTGTGAAGATTGTGGGTATTTACAGGGGTTTGATGGATAAATATTGTAAGTCAGGTTTGAAGGTGAAAATGAGATGTTTTCTCTTACCAGTCCTCACTCTAACGTGAGCTTGCAGTGTTTGACATAGATTTTCAAGTATCAGTGGAGAAACTGAAGCTGCTTTTCTTTTGTTCATCATGTATAAATTGCACAAACCCATTTCGCAATATTGGTTCAAAAGATCAAGAAAATCTATAGTATACACACCCCACCCATAGACCTTGCACTCAAAGAATTGTAGAAAGCTGTCAAAAGTGGACTAATTAGACATTTATAACACGAGGTGTAAACCAGAAAATGTCTCCCTTATCTGATTAAACAAAACAGATTTTAATAAATGTAAACACATCCTTAACATCTGAATCTTGCTGTTTCTCTCTCTCTTTCTGCTCTAGTCTTCCTCCTCCTCACAGGAGCTCCTGCACCAGCTGCCCTCTCAGCCCACCCCGGATGACCTTAATCGCCTCTTCAAGCATTTCAGGAGCACAGAGAGTGTGGCAGATGAGGATGGACAGCCCTCTCGGTTCCGTCCTCGCTCTCGCAGTCTGAGGTTTCTGCTTGTGCATTCAGCTAATATGTCAAATGCAGCATTTTCCTATAGAGAGAAAGCAGTTAGCTGGTGAATGTTTGCTGTACATTTGTAACTTTTGAATTTCTTGATGCCAAATGAATAAGGATGAAGGATTAGTTTGGCCTGTACATGCCAAGGCATTACTCACTCTCGCAAAGCTGTGGGCAAAAGTTTGCAAACAGCGTATTTTAATTAGCTAATGCTTGACAATCTGCTCAGTGTGGACAGATTTGGGCAGATTTGTTGGTTTATTCAGTTAGAGTGATTAATCACTCTGGCAAGTTTGCTGTAACCTGTAAGGAAATTGAAAAGCATGGTGATATGATGATTAAAATAAACTCACTACTGTAGTTTTTAAGGGATAATTCATCAAAAAAAATTGTCATAATGTACTCATCCTCTACTTCTTTTAAACTTGTATGAGTTTTGCGACCTGAGTTAGATTCCCAGCCAATCTTTTTCATTTCCCTCTCTGCTCCCCATGATTTCCTGTCAATACTCTACACCAGGGGTGTCCAAACTCGGTCCTGGAGGGCTGGTGTCCTGCATAGTTTAGCTCCAACTTCCTTCAACACACCTCCCTGGAAGTTTCTAGTATACCTAGAGAGAGCTTGATTAGCTGGTTCAGGTGTTTAATTGGGGTTGGAACTAAAATATGCAGGACACCGGCCCTCCAGGACAGAGTTTGGACACCCCTGCTCTACACTGTCCCTAATGGTTTACGCATAAACGTTTTAAGCATAAAGTGTGAGTGATTAACATATTAAGTCAAAGGCAAAGACTCGAATAGACATCCTGCAACGTGGCATGGACATTGCTCGAGTTGGAAAATCTGAACTTTAGCGGACATTCGCGCCGTATTAACCAATCAGGGGCTTGCTCTTGTAGGGTAGTGATTATGACAACGTAGTGCCTGTTGTTGGTGTCCCGTGGGGAAATCCTCTTGCTGACACCGGACAACAGCTCATCAAACTGGCCTTGGCTCAGTCTGAAGCACCGCTGAAAGCCTCCATCATCCAGGTATAGTTTCTGGAGAAGTTGATGAACTCTCAGACCTTGATGGACCCCTGAAAAGATCTAGTGGACTCAGACACGGCGTTGAATGAATCTAGACTGTTTTTCAGCCTTTGTAAAGCACATAAAACGCAGCTACTATCTAAATAAAATCCATGTTAGCCATTTAGCAACAAAGCTAGAGTCAATGAGCAGACAGAAGCCCTGCCCATGATGTGAATCTGCATCTATTGTGAAGTGAATTTGACGCACGAATGAAGCAAATTCTAAATGTCCACGCGTCTATTTATGTAGGAATAGCGTGATTTATTTGTGCATGCTGCGTGTGGTGTGAACACAGCATTAAAAAGCCCTTAAAAATGAAAGCATGTAATAAATAAAATGCTGCTTTGTGATTGGGTTGAACCAGTTTGTTCTCATGAATACATGTGGAGAAATGGTCAAAAACATTGACATTTACTTCATACTCTTTAGTCCTGGCAGCCAATCACCACTTTTAAAAGAGCGCAATGGTCTCTTATTATGTGACATTGCTTCAACTTTGCTTTTCAAACCAAAAAACTTGAAATTGCCTATAAAAATACAAAAAATACCAATTTCCATTTCCTTATAAAATGTTATGAAACATATATTACTGTTTTAAGCAAAGTGTAGCCTATATATACATTTAAAACTCTCAAAAAATGCATTTGGGGGTTTAATAAGGGTTTAAAAAAATGTCATATTTAGTTTTGGTGTATTTCTATTTTAGTTATCAGTAACGACGTTAATGCACACAAAGAACTTTATTTTTTTCTGGCTCAGACATTTTAAATGCAGAGAAGAAAAGAACCAAGACCTTCACAATTTTTTTATGCTCTGCAGAGTAAAGTCAGTCATGCATGGTTTAAAAAAATTAAGTAATTAGTGACAGAATTGTGTTTAATAATGTTTGTACATAATTTATAAATCTTAACTTTTTTTTCTTTAGCCCTGGGCGGACATGTGGCTCCTTTGATAATGAAATTGTGATGATGAATCACGTTTACAAAGAACGGTTTCCAAAGGTAATTAAGTTCAGATGTTTACATTTTGTTTTCCACCACAGACACTGATGCCACGTTATGTCATCACATGATATTTACTTTGTTTAAATTGTGGCTGTGGGAAAATTGGAGCCCTGGTTGGTCTAAACAAAACAAATGACAATTGTCACCTACAACGTCTCAGATTTTTGTTTTTTTATCACTCTTCCAGGCTACGGCTCAGATGGAGGGGCGTTTGCTGGCAGTGATTGCAGACTATTCTCCAGACAGCGCTCCTCCTCTTGCTGATGGAGTGCTGGGCTTCATTCAACACCAGCTGGTCGAGCTCGTCCGAGACTGTCTGGAGAAGTCCAGAAAGGGGCTCATCACGTCCAGCTACTTCATGGAACTTCAGGAGAAATTAGAAAATTTTCTCCACGAGGTACTAAAACTCGTTCATTTGTGATGAATTTAAAATGAGAGATTTATTATGTTGTTGAAATTTGGATTTTAAAAAATGCACAGGAATATAAATTTTAGTACTAAAAAGACACTCAATTTAATTTGCTCATTGTTTGCTCACCCTCACTCAACCTTTCTGACTTTTACTGATGAGCACAAAGAAAGCTCTTTTCAAGAATGCTGTTTGACAGCAGCCTTTGACTTCAATTGTAGTACAAAATAACTTTTTTAGAAGGTTTTTTTTTTTTACATAAAAAAATGTACTGACCCCAAACTAGCAAAAAGTAGCATATGTCTCAATTAAATGTTGCTAAATCAACAACAAACCAAATACTTTTGAAAAAAAAATATATATATTAGGTAAAAAAAATTTTTTTTAGTCTTTAGAATTAAAAGTTCAGAAAAATATCCAAAAATATCCTCAAAACAGACTGACCGCCTTCAGTAGTTCAATCTGAATATTGTCAAGCTAAAAAAAAAGAATACTTTCACACACATACAACAAAAATAACTTTATTTAACAGTTTCTTCTAACGTCAGTATAGGGTACGTGTTGCTCTCTGTTGTGATTCTCAAGCAGAGGAAATCCCGCGTGGGCATTCTGGACGGGCTGTCATAGCATTTCTTGGGTCCAATCCCAATTCTATTTTTGTACCCCTTCCCCTTGGCCCTTGAAACAGTGTGAAGGGGAAGGGCTTCAAAATTTACCCCTAAGAAATGGGACTGCACTACAGCACCTGCACACTTCATCATATGTCATCGCCATCTCTTTCTTCATATGAGATCAGACGATCATGACTGCTGTAGTTATTCCAGTTGTGTTATTTTTTTTGGTATTTATCTTCAGGAAATCACTGAAGGCATATATTATGTTATCACAACGATCTAATGTGGCAATTAGATTGAAACTATACTGCGCATTTACACAGTGAGTTATACAGGAGTTATGATTAGGGATTATAGATAGCAAAATTTTGCGGTTTTTATTTTAGCTATTTTTTTTTTTTTAAACATGACTGTAAAACATGGACGTGATTATTAATATATTAAATCACATTCTTGTTTTTTTGTAAAAATTTGTAATGATGACAAAAAATACTAATTTGTGAAGCTCCTTCATTTAGGGTGCAACTATGCTGCCGTTGTGGCTGGTGTATTCTGGGAAATTTTCTCACCCCTTGGTTTCAAGTGTGGTCCTGAGAAATCTTAAGTTCAAAGGGGTATTTACCCCTTTCCCTACGCCTTCAAGCTAAAGATAATTGGGACACCCCTACCCCTCATTTTGCGCGTTCACGTAAGAGGAAGGGCTAAGGGGTAGAATTGGGATTGGGCCTTAGTTAATTGTGTGTTCATTTTTGGTCAATGTAAGTATTTTGTTCAATAAGTTCATCAGTGTTCGATCAATATTCGCTGTAATGCACCACAGCAACAGGTTGACATTTAAGTTGCCCACATCTTTGATTCTGGCACAAATATTTATTGTTATTGCCCCACCTTTTTACCTCCACTTCAGTCTTTTGACTTTCATCACTCCCGTGCAAAGACTTTTTGACCAGGAAGTGTTTTTTACCTGCTTTCTTCAAAGAATGTGTACACATGACCCCTTGAAATCCATTTTTCTGGATTCATTAGGTATGGGTTTGAGTAAAAGGTTAATATTTGATTTATACTAAAAAGACAAGATAACATTTCCTCTAAATATCAAAGAAGAATATTGTCATTTGGAAGTAACATCATAAGTGGTTTACTTAAGTTTGCAGGTCTTCAGATTTGTTTTCATGTGCACATAACTTGACGGAAGTGCTGAATTGCAATGCTTGTGTAAACATATGGCATAATGCTTTCTGCTGTCACCACTGTTTGTTTTGTTACTAAGAGGAAAGTGTGCCGCACATATTTACATACTCTTTTAAACACCAGTCTCAGCTGTGTGTGTCAATGCTGTGACGTTCACTTACAGTGCACCATTAAAAAGATATTTAACACCTTTTTGCCCCCTAAAAACCCTGATGTACTTGCAGCAAATGTCTATACCTTTCTTTTTTTTAGGGGATAAAAGGAAGTTTGAAATAACCACGCAGCTGCATTCACCTTATTTTGCAATGCAGTAGTAAGCTCTTTTGCAATAGTTTTAGGACTTCTGATTTATTTGCCTACGGGGCTCTACAAACAAGCATGTTTGACTCTACATAAAAATAATATTACAATAAAAAAAACTGTTTGTAACATAAAGCAGCATAATGAGCGTTTTTTACAGTTAAAGGTCCTGTGATGTGCTTTGAAATGTGCATTTTTATTTGGTGTTTGACATGATCTTAACCAAAACACAAAGAGAGGGTGGGATAAAGTGTAGCTCCTCCTCCTTTTTTTAAAAAACAGTCAATAGTGTTTTGTCGTTATCACCGCTCTGCCAGTTAAAGTGGTTGAGCTGAAGCGCATCAAATAAAAAGCAAATGAGAAGTGTCATGAAGGGGTCGTGGCTTGTCAGATAATAGAGAGCATTTGATTGGTTATGATTTAATGAGAAACTAGTTTGATGACGTGAATAAAATCATTGATCTATTTAGGTGGAAGTGACAAACTTCAAGCTTTAAATGTTTATATTAGTTTTTAGTCTTCTAAATGTGAATTTTGTCACTGTTTTGGAGCACACTCGCTTATAGATATCTTAAAAACCCAACAATACTGAATCTAACATCTAAAAACTGTCATGGGACCTTTAAAAATCAATGAAAGAGAATGAGAATGGAATTCTTGAAACCAATGATTAAGTTTCAAATTCAATGGCTGCTCCTGCTGTTATGTGAAAGAATACAGTTAGCAAATGTCAATACAGTTAACAAATGTCCCGATACCACCCACACTACTGACAGTGGCATTTAAATATGTAAATATGTGTTGCACACTTTCTTTTTAGTAGCATGATGAACATGACCAAAAGAACAGTGGTGAGCCATTCAAGATGTATTTCAAAACAGCAACGAATGTGGACATTTGCATGAGCTCTGCAATCCAGTCAGGTCACGTCATGTTTATTCATCTAACTATTTTTTTATACAGCAATTTGCATTTTGCTTTGGGCCTTAAAGAAAAAGTTAACACACAACTTCATATATACTCATCCTTGAGTGTAGGGATGTAATAATTCACATTTCAGAAATTGATTGAGATATGAGAGGATTTAGATTGGTTGGCATGTCGGGCAAATCATGATTTTTCAACTGCAGGGATTATTGTGTTTATGGCTAACTCGCGTAACATGCGCAATATGTGGTGATCAGGTTGTATAAATAGTTTAAAGCGGTGATGAGTGTACATGTTGATATTGAGGACGTTCTATCTTTATTCAAACCACAGGAGTGCCAGCTCACAGAAGCAAATTATCTGGCCTGTGTCATCACAAAGGCAGTATGACATACAACTTTATGGTCTTTGTTTATTGTCATCGATGTTGTTTTTTCATCAGCGCCGGACATTGTAAATGTGCAGAAATCTCTTGTCAGCACCAATAGCCTAGTGGTCAAGTGCGCCACATATAGCACCGTGGTGCTTATGGCGACCAAAGTTCGATTCCTAGCTCTAGGTCCTTTGCCAACCATTCCCCTCTCTCAGTTCCCAGTACTTTCCTGTCTGTAACCTCTACTGTCCTTTCCAATTAAAGGTAAAAACCCCCTAAAAATAATTATATAAAAAAATTGAAATCTCCCCTCTTGCCAGAGAAAATGAAAATGCTGAACTTTCCCACTCACTATCCTTTGGCTTGGTCCCTGATTATCAGGGGTTGCCACAGTGGAAATAACCTCCAATTACTTTATGTGGCAGATGCCCTTTCAGCCACAACCCAGCACTGACAGAACAGCAGATAGTCTTAGGTTGTATAGTTTGTATTAATTAAAGCTACTTGCTTTATTCATATTAAACCGTGAGGGGTTGGGGTGATTGCTATTTAAATTTATTGGACAATCTATTGTATTTTACAGGGAAATATGCAGCATTTGAGAAATAATAAAAGATCACTTGTTCATAAAAAAAAAAAAAGTCTGAAAAAATTATCATTGAATCGTTACATGCCTGCTGGAGTGGTTTCAAATCTTTCAGTTGTTGCTTTATGTTGACCACAAAAGAAGATATTTTGACCTATGTTGTAGTAGGGCTGCATGATTAATTGAAAAAAGAGCGCAATCTTGATTCAACCCTACACACGATCTTAATTCAGCTATTCTACGATTCAGGAGAGAAGCCTAAAGGCAGTCGCACAAGTCTTCACATAGTTTTATAAACGTGGCTTAGCAACATGGACATCTTCAAATGGCGTTAAAAGAGTTGCATACTGTGTTTATAAGGTGTAATTCACCCAAAAATGTAATTTCTGTGTTAATGTAATGATGTATTCGTGGCCGCAAATATTGCATTGAGATGTCAAACATTTGACAAACATGTCAACAAATTATTGAAATGTTCTTGCCATGAAAATAGCCTTGGTTATTAAAAAATACACTAAATAAACAAAATACACGACTGAGAGCCTCATGTCTCTTAACATACCACCCCAAAAAGCCCTGTCTAATTCTTTTAATAGGCACTATTTGTGTCATGCTTTATTTTTTTCTGAAAATGACATCCAGCAAGCTTCTACACAAAATCATTGTGGCCTTTTCATTGGTAAAGACAAACATCATCATGTTCTATCTAAACAGGCACATGTAGTCCTGTGTTAGTTTTAAAGTAAACTGGCAGCTTTCATTCCTCATACCAAACTGCTGCTGTCATGTGCAGTTTTTGCCTGGAAGGATACTAAAGAGAGCACGCTAGTCATCTGCAGTGTCTGTGTGGCCTGGCAGTCGTGTCAACACTATGAAGGCAGAGATGGTTAATTAGGGCAAGTGAGAGACTGTTTTGTCTCCCTAAGGAGTTTTTGCTTCATGCCTATGAAGTCATGAATGGCAAATGAAGGAAAGAGAAGAGGCTGATCAAATGAAGCAAGAGGAAACAAGTCGTGGTGCAACAAATTCATTTCTAAGATGCTTGCTTATGGTTGTTTTTGGCATTGTTTCCTTTCTTTATTCACGCAAATTAGGTTGTCGTTATTAAATGTTCAGTGGAAAAGAGTAGCATTTTTTTTTTTTTTTTTTGCATTGCACAGTTGTGAAATGTTGTCATATGGGTTTAGAATGATACAGCGTTAAATTAATAATGACAGAAATAAATTTTTGGGTGAACTATGCCTTTTTTCTTAAAATGTCATTAGAAGCTTAAGGGGTTTTTATGCTCTTATTCCATGATTGCTTATCTCTGTCCCCACACTGTGAATTGGGTCACTTATTTCTGTAACTTTTAGTATTTAAAAACACATTTTTTCCCCTTGTGGTTGCGTCCACCAATCTTCATGCAAAAATGTAGGTTGTTTTGTTTTTGAGCTCGTAAAGTTTATTTGCATTGGCCCTGAATGTTTTTACTTTTACCCACAGGCATATGAGCGCTCTGAGAGTGAGGAAGTGACTGTTATTGCCAAACTCGTGAAGAAGATTCTCATCATTATTTCCAGGCCAGCAAGACTACTGGAATGTCTGGTAAAATGATGATTAACACTGTTTTAAAAAGCATTTGTTTCATAATTGAATCATAATGTTTTCTTTTTTGTCTCATAATGATTAATGGACAACCAAACCAAATTATAAAAAAGTGTGAATAAATGAATGAAAGAATGAATGTATGTATGTATTAAAGATAGAAAAAGTCAGAAAGTTAGTTATACTGCAAAAAAAAGCATTTCTTACCTAGAGGGTTTGTCTTGTTTCTAGTCCAAATATCTACAAATTCCTAAATCAATAAGCATTTTCTAGACGAGTAACAAATATTGTGTTGTTGATCACTCCAGCCATTAAAGACAGATTTGTCTCTGTCAGAAAGAGATACATAAATGAAAACACTAGTAAGCAGTTTATAAAGGCCATATCACTTGCACCAAGTATATCTGCAGACTCTGTTGATTCTCTCCTTGATTTGTTTAACTCTAAAGTTAAGAATGTCATAGATGACATTGCTCCTGTTAAAGTCAGGAAGAAAACAGAAATGAAAAACGGGCCTTGGAGAAAATCAACAGCAGTTCAAATGATGAAAAGACAGTGCAGAAAAGCTGAGCGTATGTGGAGGAAGACAAAACTAGTAGTCCATTATAATATCTATAAAGACAGTCTTTATGCTCTTAATGTGAAACTAAAAACCGCTAGGCAGACTTTCTTTTCAACCCTTATAAACAGCAACTTAAATAATGCGTGTACACTCTTTGCAATGGTAGTGAGACTGACAAACCCCCCAGTAGGATTCCCAGTGAACTAATCTCGGAAAGTAAATGTAATGAGTTTGCTCATTTCTTTACTGATAAGATCAATAATATCAGAAATGCAATCAGCTCATCCAATCAGCCAAGTTGTGCCGACTTCAGACAAGCTCAACCAAAACTTAAGAAATCAGACATTGTCTGATTTCATGGCAATTAATGGTAAAATCTTGGAGGAGGTTGTGCAAATTATGAAAACATCAACCTGCAGTCTTGACACACTCCCCACATCATTCTTCAAAATGGTGTTTAACTGTTTAGAAATGGATCTCCTAAAAGTGGTAAATGCTTCACTTCTCTCAGGGATTTTTCCAAACTCACTTAAAACTGCAGTTGTTAAACCCCTTTTGAAAAAGAGCAACCTGGATAACACACTATTGAGCAATTACAGACCAATCTTAAATATCCCCTTCATTGGCAAATTCATTGAAAAAGTTGTCTTCAACCAGGTTAACACGTTCTTAAATTCCACTGGTTGTTTAGACAATTTTCAATCTGGTTTCAGAGCACATCACAGTACAGAGAGAGCTCTTAAAAAGATAATCAATGATATCCGCCTAAATACAGATTCAGGCAAACTAACAGTGCTGGTATTGCTCGATTTTAGTGCTGCATTTGACACTATCGATCACAGCATACTTCTGGATAGGCTGGAAAACTGGGTTGGGCTGTCTGTGACAGTCCTCAAATGGTTCAGATCTTATCTTGAAGGGAGAGGTTACTATGTCAGTATAGGTGACCATAGGTCAAGGTGGACACCCATGACATGTGGAGTCCCACAAGGCTCGATTCTGGCACCTCTCCTGTTCAACCCTTATATGCTCCCTCTGAGCCAAATAATGAGAAAGAACCAAATTTCCTACCACAGCTATGCTGATGACACTCAGATCTACTTGGACTTATTGCCTAATGACTACAGCCCAGTTGACACCCTCTGCCAATGCATTGATAAAATTAACAGTTGGATGTGCCAAAACTTTCTTCAGTTAAACAAAGAGAAAACTGAAGTCATTGCATTTGGCAACAGAGATGAGGTTCTCAAGGTGAATGCGTACCTTGGCTCTAAAAGGTCAAAGGTCAAGAATCTTGATGTGACTCTGGAGTCAGATCTGAGTTTCAATAGTCATGTCAAAGCAGTTAGTATATCAGCATATTATCATCTCAAAAACATTGCAAGAATCAGATGCTTTGTTTCCAGTGAAGACTTGTTCAAGCTTTTATCAGCAGCAGGGTGGATTACTGTAATGGCCTCCTCACTGGCCTTCCCAAAAAGACAGTCAGACAGTTGCAGCTCATCCAGAACGCTGCGGCCAGGATTCTGACCAGAACCAGGAAATCAGAGCACATTACACCTGTCCTCAGATCTTTACACTGACTTCCAGTGACATTCAGAATAGATTTTTAAGTATTATTACTTGTCTATAAATCACTAAATGGCCTAGGACCTCAATACATTACAGATATGCTCACTGAATACAAACCTAACAGATCACTCCGATCTTTAGGATCATATAAACTAGAAATTCCAAGAGTTCAGTCAAAGCAGGGTGAATCAGCTTTCAGCTACTATGCCCCCTGCTGCTGGAATCAAACTCCCATAAATGATCAGAGGTGCTCCAACATTAGGCGCATTCAAATCAAGACATCTGTTTAGCTGTGCCTTTACTGAATGAGCACTGTGCTACGTTCGACAGATCGCACTATTGTTTTTCTCTTCTTTTTCATTCTTTTACAACCTGTTTTAACACGTTTTTATCTGTTTTTATCAGTTTTTTATCTGTTTTTATTTTTTGTTCTGTTTTGTAAAGCACTTTGAATTGCCACTGTGTATGAAATGTGCTATATAAATAAACTTGCCTTGCCTTGTTTTGAGAAATAATGTGCCTAGATTAAGTGAGCTTTTCTTTAAAACAAGCTAAATAATCTGCCAATAGGGTAAGAAAAATAATCTTGTTTTCAGTATAAAACAATATTATTTTCTTATCCTATTGGAAGATTATTTAGCTTGTTTTTTTTTTTTTTTTTTCAAAACAGTTTAGAACAAAACAAAAAAACATTTTCAAAGGAACATGGAAACAAAAAAGACATATACAATACAAGTCTTAAGGATATGGATAATAAAATATGGCTTATATATATATTTAAGCACTACAATAAAATTAAAACATTACATTTCTTCTCAACCATTTACCCCAGTATGCAGACATTTTATAGGCTTGTTGTTTCAAGGAAACTGTCAGTACTTCCATATACAACTCTTTTGCAATATCATGCCATTTACCTACAGATGATGGAGGATCTTCCTTGAGCTATTTTTTGTAATGGGCTTTTTGCTAGTTGTTAGTAGTGTATTAAGAAGATATGCATAATTTCTTTTGGTATTTTTGAAGAGTAAATTCTCTGGTACATAGTTTTAAAATTACATTCCAGATTTAAGCCCATTATTGCATTTATTTGTTATTCAAATCTTGCCAATTGGTGTGTACATTTTCTCCAGCATTCTTTTTTTTATTTCTAGTTTGAAAGTATTTTATTTTAGGTGTCATTAAGAACCTGATTACATTTTTTTTTTTCAAATAAATTCCCATCCATAAATCTGAATTTAATTGTGATCTATGTTTCCCAAATAGTTAACCATTCCTCATTTGTTGTAGTTAAATTGGCTTCCTTTTCCCATTTCTGTTTTATATACATTGTTGAGAGTTTCTTTGTTAATGTCAGACAGGAAAACATTCTTGATACTAGTTTCTTATTTACCTTCTTTTTGTAATTATCTATAAATACCCACACTAATGTTGGTTCTATATCTTCTGAATCTCTTATGTTTTTATTGAAATAGTCTCTAACTTGAAGGTAATGGAAAAAGTCTTGTTTATCAAAGATAAATGCATTCGAAAGTTGTTGCAAAATTTTCTAATGAGACAGAAGTATGTTATGCCTTGCAAGCTCCATTGTTTAAATCTTAGATCTAGTTTTGCTGATTTAAATTGAATAACTATTATGACTGTTTTAAGAAAAAACTCTAAATTTTGCCTCTTCTTGGTTAAGAATATTTAGATATTCAGACTAGAAACAAAACAAAACATGTAAGAAACCCATTTGTTGCAATGTAGTTTGTTTCAAAATTGTCCTAAGACAAGAAGGTGTGTTCAATGGTTTTTTTATTGAAAATCCTAGTTTCAGTAGGATTTTTATTATTATTATTATTATTTTCAAAAAAAAAAAGGTTTGATTAATTTTAAATGTTGCCTATTGCAAGTGCACATGCATTTTGTAATTACTGTCTGAAGTCGTTGTCTTATGTCATTTTAGATAGTAATGACATTTAATTTTTCCCTTTGATAAACAGGAATTTGACCCTGAGGAATTTTATCAGCGTCTGGAAGTTGCAGAAGGCCAAGCCAAAGTTGGCCAGGGAATCAAGACTGACATCCCCCGATACATCATCAGCCAACTAGGTCTCACCCGAGACCCCCTGGAGGGTATAATTATGATTTATCTATCACCCCACCCAAAAATTATTGTGTTTTTTTTTCTGTCTGTGTTGTAACATATAATTAAATACTAGCTTTAGGCAAACGAGTGATTGATTTTCCTCTTGTTTTTGGGTTCAGATATGGTGCAACTTGAGCACAACAGCTCAGGCAGCTCAAGCAAAGAGCTCGATGACACTGCAGAGGTAAGAAAATAAACACTGCTTCTCTAAGCTGCTGGAGGTCTCGTCTTTTTCTTTCCATGAGGTCCAGTCTGTACGTTTCATTGCCAGCAAGGTCTAAACAATCATCCTTTCCACCATTTCAGTCAAGAGTTAAGAGTTTTATCTAACTCAAATGAAATCAACAATGTGCACGGTGCTAATTCAACCCAAATGTAGTAATGAAAAATTTCAACTAAGCAATTTGATTTAAAAGATAAATTTTTCCCCTCATTTTCTCTCTGCATGCCTGAAAGGTCATATCAAATGAATAAGTCTGGCATAAAACCTAATTTACATTTAATAAACACTTTACTTTAAAAAGTTCCAAACCAGTCATTGAGATGGGATGAATCACATTTAAAGTAGTTTCAGAATATGTCTTGTGCTCATGACTCAATTTATTATATAAAGATTACATAAAAGTAAAAGTAATATGGCGTTTTGCATTTTCTATATTTTAATATATTTAATTGAAATATGTTAATTTATTATACATTTAAATAGATTTAGATAATTACATGGAAAAAAGAGTCTAAATTCTCAGCCGTGTTAAGCCAGATGTTTTGTATAGTTCTGCTCTTGAGAGTTTCATTTTCTTTCTTTTGTGCTTCAGAATCGTCCTGGAGTCATGACGCCTCGAAGGAAGCCTCTGGAAAGAGATTTTGAGACCATAAAACTCATCAGCAATGGGGCTTATGGGTGAGCTCACCCTCGCTTCTCTTTTCTTCAAAGAAGGAACTGGCAGTTTTATAGTCATATGAATTTAGGTCATCCGTTGACTAAAGGAATGAATACGCTACACAACTTTTCCCAGATTTCTGGCCCATTTTGCAGTCTGGATAAGTCTGTGCTAGATGCTGAAGGTCTGATCAAGTCTTCAGGCTTTGAGCAGTTAGAGTAGATATATTTTATAGGTTTAATGGACGCACATTTAATTTTTACCTCAAGTTCATTTTGACAAATTTAAGGTCCATGTTTTGAGCCGATTATGGAATGCATTGCTACTCTTTTAGCTGATAAATGCTCATGAAAATTGCTTTTGGTTAATTGGCCAGCTCTACATTATATTGCATGCATGTGTACAGTTCAAATTTACTATCCTTTCATTATGTTTGTGGCTGTTTTTGCCCTGTTGATTTACATTATAACAACATTTTTTTTAATGCAAAGTCAAAATCACCACAGAGTGGATGAAAACATACCAAACAGCACACAAGGGTTAAATATTTGCACCTATATGGTTGTTTTCAATCACGTGATTCTAGTGATGTGCAAAATTCAGAGGTAGGGCAAGAAGTAAAAAACTGAATGGGAGACATAGTCTATATTTTTATATATAGTCTATATATTTTATATATAATTTATATATATAGTCTATATTCATAGTCTACATTTTATATAGAGACAAAGTCTATATTTTTGCGATTTATACCATATTTCAAAGGAGATATAGATAGAAAATAACCACATATGTTGGGTGTGATCCTTATATCATGAAGAGGGCAGAGTTTTCTATCAAACTAAAATATATTTGCCTGTCACTGAGGCAGTAGATACTGTATAAGCTACGTTAAGTTACATGAAAAAATACTATAGGATTTGGAAGCATACTATAGATAATAACTTAAATAAAACCATTGTAGTAATTATATTGTTGCTGTGGTATAATACAACTGTAGTAATCAACCAATTATCCAATAGGCTTCAGTTTTCTACGCTATAATTATACACCATCACAATGCAAGCACCACAGTTTCAGTTTATACTACAGTATTCTGTTGTATTCATTAACAAAGAGTAGTACACATTATACACTTTGCCATGTGGTTTGAAAACATGTTTATTATAAATTACATAGTTTATTATAAATTTTCCTCCATGTGGATATCTTCCAGATATCACTAAATATCAAATGAAAGTATACAAAAGCGTGTGGACACATTCTACATTTAATATTTATTTATGTAAGGGGTAAACAGTGCTCCACAATAATAACCATCTAGCTATGTCGCAAGTGTTACATTTCTTTTTTGCTCTGTCGATGAATTTACCATCAACAAACATTCACTGCTGTTGCGCATATAAACGTTAGCGTTACAGTTGTTTATTCCGTCGAAAATCCAGTAAAGACATGGATTGTTACAAAACAAGGCGGAGATTTCATTACAGCGATTACATGGCAGGGTACGTTATTTATATTCTCCTGGATTTTGTATAAGTGTGCTGGTGTTTGTATCGGATTTTTATATAACACATTAACATAGTTATACACATAGCTAGGCCTTTATATAATCTTTATTGGTGCTGTCTAATGAATTATTGCATTCAAAAAAGTTTTTACACATGGATGTATTGAAATTGTTTTTGTTACATGCCACCTTTTCTTCTGTTTTTCAGTCAGTTTGTTAAACTTTCTCTTCTTTATGAGCATAAACCTTTGGAAGTCTATAAAAGCTGTTCGGCATTTCTTATTTTGGCCGATTTAAACTTTTATAAACTACATAAAACAGAAATATTTTAATGTTCTGATAGCTGATTCCTATGTAGAAGAATCAGCTCCTCTCCTCCATCTGAATTCCGCACGTCACTAATGATGTCATGTGAAAACAACCTATTGTGCTAATGATAACATCACAAGCACACCAGTGTATGCATACAGTACGTGAATCGAATTACTAAGGTATTTGTGAACCATTAAGTGTATGAGATTCTGATCTTTCTGTTGACTGCAGGGCTGTATACCTTGTGAGACACCACGAAACAAGGCAGCGTTTTGCAATGAAGAAGATCAACCGGCAGAACTTGATCTTGAGGAACCAGATCCAGCAGGTGTTTGTGGAGCGAGACATCCTGACGTTTGCAGAAAACCCATTTGTGGTCAGCATGTACTGCTCCTTTGAGACTCGCCGACACCTCTGCATGGTCATGGAGTATGTGGAGGGTGAGTCGGAGGAGTTGTGCAGTCATCTAATCTTATGACACACAACATTTCTCATATAGTCAAAGTATGAGACTCTATTATTTATTATGAAATCATCTTTGCAGGTGGAGACTGTGCAAATTTGCTAAAGAACATGGGTCCCTTGCCGGTGGACATGGCCAGAATGTATTTTGCAGAGACGGTTCTTGCACTAGAGTATCTTCATAATTATGGCATTGTGCACAGGGATCTCAAACCTGACAAGTAAGAGCTGCTCCATGATGCAATCCTGCTGTTTTGCATGACTTTGTTTCCTTCAAATATTGCATTCACTGTGTTTGTTTCCCGTCTTCAGCTTGCTCATTACATCAATGGGCCACATTAAACTAACTGACTTTGGCTTGTCTAAAATTGGTTTAATGAACATGACCACAAATCTGTATGAGGAGCACATGGAGAAAGACACTAGAGAGTTCATTGATAAACAGGTTGGTCTACTCGTGCATGCAGCACATCACATCCTGTACTAGTTTTAAAAGTTCTACCTCATGTGTATTTTTTTTTTCTACCTTTCATAAAAAAAGTAAAGTACACTACCTTACAAAAGTCTTGCCGCCTATCCAAGTTTTTGAAAGAACAAATAATAACTTGACTTCTAGTTGATCATTTGGTATCAGAATTGGCTTATATGAAAGGCAAACGCCCCAAGATTACGCTTATTTTACCAAAATAATATATGATCATGCCTTGATTTTTATTATTATTATTTTTTAATTAGGACCGTAAGGTCTGACTTTGATTAAACAAAAGTCTTGTCACTTAACAGAAATAATGTACAGTACAGAATATAAAGTCATGGTTCAGTGGAAAAAAAAAGAACTAATATTGTGTGTGTGACTCCCATGAGCTTTGAGGACTGTATCCATACATCTCTGCAATGGCTCATAAAACTTAAAGTCATCTGGAATGGCAAAGAAAGTGTTCTTTTAGGACTCCCAGAGATCATCGAGATTCTTTGAATTCAAATTTCAGTGCCTCCTCCATCTTACCCCAGACATACTTGATAATGTTCATGTCTGGTGACTGGGCTGGCCAACCTTGGAGCACCTAGACCTTCTTTGCGTTCAGGAACTTTGATATGGAGGCTGAAGTATGAGAAGGAGCGCTATCCTGCTGAAGAATTTGCCCTCTCTTGTGGTTTGTAATGTAATGGGCAGCACAAATGTCATGATACCTCAGGCTGTTGATGTTGCCATCCACTCTGCAGGTCTCTCGCACGCCCATACTGTTTTTTTGACTGTTGCTGTGCTAGTTCTAAAAAGAACAAAATGGCAATATGAAATGAGGTGGAAGGTGATATTTTTGAGAGAATAATGAATTGGGTGTTTAATAAAATACATTTTTCATTTTACCACAGCCATAATGTAGTTTTTCTAGTTCTAGAATGAATAACAGTTTCATTTTTTTATGTGGCCAAACAATAGCTTTGTGTGCAAAAACATGAAATTTCTCATTCACTTATATTTTATTTGATCTCAAAATTATTTGACAGTTCAACAAACTGTACAAAACAACAAGTAGTATCTTATACACCTTGAAGTAAAACTGTCAAGGATAAAAGCACAAAGCCTTTGACTATTTTATTTCCATTGTTGTCCTTGTTGTTAATACAAATAATGGCTTCTAAATACAGAAGAGCTGTTGTATAAAACAAAACAGTAACTCCCACTTATTAAAACAGGAAATTGGGATTTGAAAGTTACAGCAGTGAAGAAAATGTTTATCTTTTGTTTTCTAGCTCTGTGGCACTCCAGAGTACATTGCACCAGAGGTGATTCTGAGGCAGGGTTATGGCAAACCTGTGGATTGGTGGGCCATGGGCATCATCCTGTATGAGTTCCTGGTGGGCTGTGTGCCTTTCTTTGGAGACACACCAGAAGAGCTCTTTGGTCAGGTGGTCAGTGGTGAGCATCAAGAACTTTTAAACCTTTTAAAGTCTTGTGGATGATCAAGAAAATGGAAAAAGCTTCCCTTAATTTAAGTTGCACTGATTTCAGACAGACTTTTAAGGCAGCAAAATTGTTGGATGATCTATAACAAAACATGTAAAAATACAAATAAAAAAGTTTAACTACTATACTAATACAATACTAATTTCTCCAGTAATTATGACAAAAATGGAATAGTTGATCAAACATTTACAGCAATAGCGAACTTCAGATATAATGTTTGTTTTTTACGTAAAGGGATAGTTCTCTCAAGAATAAAAATTCACTCACTTATTTACTCTCAAACCTTTGAGATTCTTTTGTGTGTTAAACCCAAAGAACTCTATTTTTTTACTATCTAGGCGCAAAGTCTAAAGCTCATAGCATAAAAGCATTAAGGGCGTGTCCGTTTTCACTTTTGCTATTTTAAGGACGGAAAGATATGCTCTGCGGCGCATGGTCTAACAGGGTTGTGCTTATTCTTTTAATGAGTTATGGGTGTTTTGAGCATAACACGCATTGAACCTCCTCTCCTGTTCTCTTTAAGAGTCAGTTGCATCACGCCGTGGCACATTTGCTATTTAAATGGCAGACTTTATAAGAGGAAAAACTGAATGCTTTACTAATGAGAAAACAGTTAAACAGACCCTCTGCAGCACAAGGATAAAGAAAGAGCCTCCTCCATTCGGCATCTTTACTTTCTCTTTACTTTACTCTTTTACTTTCATAGATGAGGAACCAGTGTTGTACTCATTCCACTAAAGACATGTATTAGCCTACATATTTAATTTAATTTGTTAAGCGCAAAGATTTGTGCAAAATTATTTCTGAATTCAGTTCTAATTTCAAGCAGACAAATAAATGAACAATAATAAGGGGTTTTTATTGTTATATCCAATAGTATTATACAAACGCATATTCGATTCTTATGCCCCATATGGTAATGCATACTGTACGTCTCCAAAATCCAACAGGTGGACAAATCTAAACTTGTTTCACTGAATTGAAAGCACAGGATTATGGGATATCATAGTTGACGTATTGTACTGCATTGATGCATTCAAAAAGCTATCAGATAAAGTCTCTTGCCTTCTGTCTGTGCATGCTGCCTACATACATTTTTCAGTTTTTGGACACAGCTTTATAGTCACTTATGAAATAAGGCTGCACAGTATATAATTTTAGCATCAGTATCGCAATATGAGAAAATGCAACTGTAATGTAAAGTTGGCATTATAATTAACTAGAAACCACAGTTCAGAACATGTGATTTGTGCAGTAATTTTTTAGAATGAGAGTTTAACCCAAATATAATAGTTTCAAGGATTTGTTTTATTTTGATGTGATTTTAAGGGCTGTGATTTATAATTTCAAGTAAAATGGAAAAAACATTTGGGCTCAAGGAATTATAAAGTTTGCTGCTTTAACAAAGAATTATTGTATTTATTTATATAATAAACACTCTATACAGTGTTTCTTTACATTTGATTATTGAATTTCCACTCTTTTGTGATAATTTTGTATATTTTATGCAGATGCACTTATCTACAAAATCATCCAAATCAAAGTAAAATTATTATTTCCAAATAGAGATATCTAAGTAATCTAGTGAAATTATATTCATATCGCTATATAAATCGCAAAAAATATATATTGCAGTGTCAGTTTTTTCCAATATTCTGCAGTTCCTAAACTTTTCAGCCCGCGACCCCCAAAATAACAATGCCAGTGTAGTGACTCACGACCCCCAATATCCTCTGAGGTGGTTATAAATATACAAACCTTGCATGCAACACTGCACACACTCCAATATGCACAAATCTGTTCTTCATTTAATTTTGGAGAACGTCACTTTGAGACTTTCCTTTATAATCAGTTGTGTCACAAAGTTTAACCTGGTGCCATAAAATCAATCTTCTGCATATGACGCTATTGCAGTCTTTGAGATAATCACCCCAGGGGTCGCAATCCAATAACAAAAAATATTGAAAGGCAGGATATAGATAAAATGTATATATTCTAGTAGTTTAATAAAAGAAATTAGATTTTTGGTCATCACCAAGCGACCCCCACCTCATTGGTTCCTAAACCCCACTTTGGGAACCAATGCTCTAGCTAATATTGTGCTTGTGTGTTTGTGTCCTTGTCACTCTATAGATGAAATTGAGTGGCCAGTGGGTGATGATGCATTGCCAGCTGAGTCTCAAGACCTCATCACAAAACTCCTGAGACAAAGTCCCTTGGAGAGATTGGGAACCGGTGGGTGCTTGCCAGTTTAGACCAATAAAATTTAAATATGTATGTATGTTTATGTGTGTATATGTAAGTATATATGTGTGTGTGTGTGTATATATATATATATATA
>CAIGQZ010001336.1:26484738-26499881 GCA_903798205.1 Danio tinwini | reverse complement strand
TTTACTTATTTCTTTTTTTGTTTGTTTGTTTTCACACAGCCCAAGTCTGAGGCCGAGAGCATCATCCAGCTCATCTCAGCCAGAGAGGGGCACTAGTCCTTTACTTTTGAACAGCACTCAGAGTCTTGAGGCCATGCCACACTTTGCCTTCCCTGAGGATGAAGGTAGCAACTTTTTGTTTCTTTTCTGTTTTAAGCTAACATTCAGATAAATGAATTGCTCTGATATGAGATTGGATTAACATATTTATTTGTTTCTAGAAGGTCTCGTCTCAAATCTGAGGCGGATTCGTTTGCGCAGTAACTCTACTGGAACGAGACCTACTAACCGCCGGGATCACAAGGGTCCTCGTCGCCTTGGGCTCCAGCAGGAGACCCCCGAGAAACCAAGATCACCCTTTACATGCAAAGTTCCTAAGTCTGCATCCGTGTCTGGCCTTTCTCTCATCGTCACCGCAGGTAATGCATTCATGTAGACGATCATGTGATGCCATCACATTGAAGGCAACTGAAATTCATGTGACTAAACAATAAACAAGTAAAGCAGGTGGTCTGGAGAACAATGAACACTTCAGAAGAACAGAGAGCTTATTGACGAAGATGAAAGCGAAACATTACTTGACGTTAATAAACTTTGTGTCAGCTATTTGAGACTAAATGGGGTTACTGGGGACTTTATTAAGCATTTGTTTATGTATGATTTTCTCTGGTTAGATGATATTCCTGGTGGGCTCCAGACAAGCCCCATGTCCTCGCATTCCCTCTCATCCAACCCTTCGTCCCGGGACTCGTCCCCCAACCGGGATATCTCTCTCAGCACAAGCAGTCTTCGTCCTCCTGTGGTCATCCACAGCTCTGGGAGGAAGTATGGCTTTGCCCTTCGTGCCATTCGGGTCTACATGGGGGATTCAGATGTTTACACTGTGCACCACATGGTCTGGGTAGGTATTTTGGATGCAGTGGAAATCATTTTGTTTTGCTTTAAATTAAAGGTAAAGCTGGGTGATTTTGCAAAAATTTTATCTATAATTTTTCTTTTTTGGCCTAGAATGATTTACTAGTACAAGATATCAGTATCTGAAATGTTTATAAATGTAACTACATCATGATTCAAAAGTTATGTTTTTTTCTCTCACTATTTGGAACACATACAAAGTGGTGAACATGTTGTTAATGTAAAACGAATGACTGAACTAATGCTAAATTTGCAAAACATTACAAAAAATGTAACTACACGTCGCAACGACACGTAGCGCAAGCTCTGTGAGCTCTTGGTAGTGGTAATGAGCATGGGTGGTGCTGAGAGCAGCGAGCCCAATAGAGTGATTGTTTATGTATCAAGTGTTGTTTATGTGTTTATTGTCGAGTCCCGTGAAGGAGCTCCAGATGGAGACTTTTGGGGTTTTTTTACCTTATGATTAAAGTTGTTGTACGTCCACCGGTTCCCACTGCTGAATGGGCGAGTTTTAGCTACTTGTAGCGTTCAGAATAAACAAAACACACACGAAGAAACTTGACACAGAGAAACATAAAAACCTACTGCCTGCTAGTGTTTTGAAAGTGTTATTGCAGAGCAACACAAAAAGAATGCAGAAGTATAAATGCACGACTACACGCAAGGCAGGTGCCGTGGGTCACTCGATGCAGAAGTATAAACCAGACTTAACTCATAACAAGTTATTCTGTGTGAATTATTGAATATCCACACATGATATGTTCTGAATGTTGGTACTTCATAGACAGTGTCACACATAATTAGTTAAAAATAATATTTTTTTATATATATATAAAACTGCATTATGTGCAATTTTTATATACAGCTCAAATTTTAATGCGTGGTGATTAATTAAGAAGTTTGATTTATTATTTAATAAACTAACATTTATTTTTTTATTTTAGTAAACTATTCTTATAGTAAATGGCTTGTTTGGCTGCATTGATCATAATGATAATTGAGGAACAAACACTTTATACACACATTGTATTTATTTTACAACACACATGGTTAGCATTTAAATTGCACACAATATAGCTATACATACAGTATTGTATATGGTTACAGTATATACTGTACATACATTTGTAAAAATTGTATATTCTAATTTTTTTTCGTTGTGATTATTATTATTTGTGTCTTTGTCCTGTCACTAACTATGTTTCCATCCACCTAGTGTTATGCGCATTTTGGATATGTGCATTAAAAGTCGGTTGATTGAATTGCCAAGATGCACATAAAAAACGTATGTACATAACTGAGTGGCATAAACTTTTTATTCAATAAGAAAAGATGCTGATAAACTACGATGGAAACACTTTTACTGAACAAATTCCAGTATGTGCATTAAAAAGTCATGTGATTTTGGTATAAGAGATCATGTGATGATAAAAATGTGTGTGACTGGACAAACCAGCAGGCTGAACACACTGTAAAACATCTGAAATGTTGTTTTGGTCATTCTAAAATGCCTTAACCGTTTCAGTATTAGTGTTATTATATTACCTCTAGAATCAAGAGCGACTGTGCTCCTTGTCTCATGACAAACACCACCATGTTCTTTGCATGTCGCATTTGTATTTCAGTTTTTCAGTAAATTCAGTTTTTACTTTTGATATTTGGCGCCAGTTAACAGGAAGTGACGATTTTGTTCTCTTTGACGCTGCTTTATTCGCACGTCTTTTATGCTGTTTTGCGCATAAATTAAATTCACATTTTTGGATGGAAACATAGCTATAGTCATTGTGTTGCACTGTAGAAACTTCTGTCACGATAATAAACAAATTCCTTGTATGTGTAAACACACCGGGCAGTAAAGCTCTTTCTGATTTCTATCGAGTTGACTGTGCTTTTATGTGTTCCCGTTTTCCAGAGTGTTGAAGACTGCAGCCCTGCTCACGAGGCCGGACTGAGGGCTGGTGACCTCATCACTCATGTGAACGGAGAGTGTATTCAGGGTCTGGTGCACACCGATGTGGTGGAGCTTCTGCTGAAGGTAAGATTCTCAAATACTACTTATTATTTAAAAGATGCTTCATTTATTTATTTATTTATTTTTCTTTTGTAGAGTGGTAGTAAAGTAACTCTTCAGACGACTCCTCTTGAGAACACGTCTATTAAAATTGGGCCTGCAAGAAAGACCAGCTCAAAGGGGAAGATGGCACGACGCAGTAAAAAGAGCAAAAGAAAGGAGGGTCAAGACAGGTTGGAAGGATATTTTGTAGTTGGTTTTTTTCGTACTTTTCAGCTTATTGCAGCTTAATCTAATTTACACTCAACCTTTACAATATATTGTTTTTTTTCTAGCAAACGGCGTAACCTTTTGAAGAAGCTGCCCAAACACAGTCCAGGGATTCAGAACAGTCGCAGTTTCTCTGCAGGTTTTCAGCACTCACCCAATGACAGCCTCTCTGACTCTCCAACACCGAGCCTCTCTCCTAGCCCCAACACCCCCTGCAGAAGTCCAGCTCCAGACCTGTCATGTGGTAGGACTCTCTTTCTCTCAATAGCAGATGTAGTCTTATATGATCTGGTTTTATCACGTATGCCTTAAAGGAAAATGTCTTATTCAAGCAATGTAATTATTAAAAAGAAAATGTGAAGTAGATTTGCATGATCTCATTATTTCTTAAACTATTAATATTTTATTGTTATATTTAATAAAATTACAGTTACAGTTAATGAAAATACAGTTGTTCCTGTTAACTGACAGTGCAAAAATGTTAATAAGCACAGTGTTTGATTTTAATAATGCATTAGTAAATGTGATTTGGCAATTTTAATCACATTTAGTTAACAACAATTAATAAAGGCTGTGCAAACGTTGTTCATTATTAGTTCATGTTAGTAAATGCATAAACTAACATTATTTATTATTATTTATTTGAAAGTTTCCCGTATAATAAAGTAAGATTTTTAGCGGAAAATTTGGTCATAAATAAAATACAAGTAAACGTCTACTGGGACTTCAAATGAAACAAAAATCAAACATCTGCGGGCAAAATAAAAATGATATTCTTGTATAATAATGTCGTAAATAATCTCGTCTCCTGAAATTGAGGTGTTATGAAGTGAAACGATTGGTTTGTGCAAAAAAAGTCAACGTTAAGCCACTTAAAATATCAGATAATGTGACCTTGATTATTAAGTTAATTTGAGCTGTTTGATACTATAGACTCTGAAAGATATGGACGTAGTATCAGTGATGTCACCCATAAATTTCTGAAGAGTGCAAAGGAAGCTACAAGTAGGTGTGGCCAACCATCGCCATTTTGTTTGCTGCCGACTGAGGGTAACCAAAAAAGGCCGAAGAGGCGGAGCTACAGATGCCTGCTAACATTTTGATTAGACAGGCTTTTCTTTGGGAGAAACACATAATACTTCGTTACCTGCAACTAGTTTGTGTTCTGGCCACATGTACTTGGTTGTACACTATATCAATAAAGTCTTTTAAAAACACTTGTAATACATTGAGCCACTAAACATTGTTCTTATGACGTTTTTGTACAGGAGGTAAACGCGAATTACTTCCAAATACTTCAAATGTCTGTGTTAGTAAATAATTAATAAACTCAAGTGGCCACGCTCTTTATTATACAGAATTAATATAACTTCATATAACGAAACAGATGAGTTATAATCTCTCCTCCACCAACCACCCCCCACCCCCACACACACACACACACAATTGTCATAAAGAGTAATATTAGCTATATACACCAAAATAGTTTTTTGTACCAGGCTGTAAAAATATTATTTTCTCCATTTTTCAAAGTCAAAACAAATGTTATTTTTGGTTGTACCACTTAAAGTGAAACATTCATACAGAAAATATATTTTAGCAATTAAATAAACCAAAATTAAATTAAAATAAACTATATTTTGAAAAGTTCTTTATTGTGCATCCTTATTGATCAACAGGGCTGTTATCTTTTTATTAATGCTTTGATTGGTTAAACAAATAAAATGTTGTGCCATTCATCTAGTAATGATGCTGAAAATTCAACTCTTGCACACTTATTGAAGAATTAGAGTACTAAAATATAAATCATCTTTGCATTCGTATACAGTTTATATATATAAATACATAATAATAATAATAATAATAATAATAATAATAATACATCTTTTTATGTTCAAGGTTTCCATATATGATTAACTAACTCTGCTTGCACTTTCTCCACAGACTCAAACTCCCCACAGAGCTCCTCACCCTGCTCCAGCTCTCCAAACTCACCCATCCCTCAAAGCCGACCGAGCTCCCTTCACGTTTTGGGATCCAAGATCGGCCTGCGCTACAGCAAAGCAGGCCGCTGCAAATCCAGCAACAGCATTCCTCCATCTCCCCTGGCCTGCAACCCCTCCTCACAGCCTCTCTCCCCTCAATGTTCTCCATCCTCCCTCACCGGGCCTCCCAAAAGCCTCCACTCTTTTCACAACAAGATGATGTCTCCTCCGACCATTGTCAGACAAACTGTGTGTCCCCGCAGCACAGAATCGCCCCGTTCGCCGCTCCTCAACAGAGTTCAGTCATCAGAAAGGCTCTCTGGTGCTCAACATGGAGACAAAAGGTCGGTTTCTTCAAGACAAGCCGTGGAGTTTGCTCAAAGTGAAGCCGATGAGTTTGAGTCTCAATCTCCTGACATCGCCTCAGGTTTCGTGTGCGTCGGCGATCATGCTAGACAAGGGTTATACATGTCCGGTCAGAGAGTGAGGGAATCCAGCAGTTTGGTTATGAGGAAACTGAACTTGTGCGAGAGACGGGATTCGTTTAAAAAACAAGAGGCCGTTCAAGAGGTCAGCTTCGACGACTCTGATGATAAAGAGCTCACAACGTCTACACCAACGCATTCACGCTTCAAAGTGTCTTGGATCAGCGAAACGCAGGATGAAGAAGACTCCGAAACTTCAGGGAGAAAGACAGATGAGGTTGGATTCAAGCGACAAGAACAAAAGAAACACAAGGATGGGTGTTAGCCTTAGATATGTCCAGAACACTGTGATGTACGGGTGCTTCCATGATCAGAAATTACAAGTCGGACGTCTTTTAGGATCATTTCTTCATTGATTAGAAGTCGTTTACCTGAGAAATGTCTTTTTGATGGGAGGTGTTCGCCCAGATATAAAAGTTCCGACATCATTTACTCATCCTTATGTCGTTCCAGAGCTACTTTGGTGTTTTTTTTTTTCGGCTTAATGTGCTTTTGAACATTATTGACTTAAAACATAGCCTCACTGCTGTTTGTGTTTAATTTAAAAACATTCATACACTGTAAAACAGTGATTGGTTACTTAAAGTGAGTTCAAGTTGGCTTTACTTAAGGTGAGTAAACCTTGAAACTAGTTAAGTTGACTTCATTTTTATTATTCACATTTACTTAATAATTATAAGGCAGTGGTTTTGCTCACTTTTTAAAATAAAGTCAGTCACACTTTAATGTTCCATTAATGTATTTATTAACAGGAACTAATAATGAACAAACCTTGTACAGCATTTATCAATCATAGTTCAGGATTTACTAATACATAGTTAAAATCCACATTCATGTCTTTTACATTAGCTAATCAACTATGAGTTAACATGAGCTTACAATAAACAGCTGTATTTCCATTAGCGGAGATTAATAAATGCTGTAATGTATTGTACATGGTTTGCTCATGTTAGTAAATACATAAACTAACATTAACTAATGGAACGTGATTGTAAATTGAGACCATAAATATCCACTAATTGCTTTTTACAGTGTAGAGTTTGGAGTGACATCATGATGACATCAATTATAAGAAATGTAGGTGGACTATCGCTTTAAACATCTGTTTTATCATCAGGTAACGTTTGTAGATTTTGAAAGATTTTATTTATTACGTTTGTTTTATACGAGACAGAAATAGAAAGGTCATGCAGTAGGACCGCTTTTTCAGAATTTGCACACGTGTGGTCCTGCTGATGTTCAGTTCGCCTTTTTGTTTTCATTCTATTATCTCAGAAGTACCGTTGCGTCATATACAGTCTAATGCAATTTAGTTTTATGTTGCTTCAGATTTCATTGTGCAGTTAATGTTGTGTTCAGTCAGTCATATCCAGTAATATTCCAGCACCTAAATGATTTGCAAGCCATTCAGCCAGTGTTGGCGCTGTAGTGTATCATGTTTACCTTTTTCTCTGTACATGGGAAGAACAAGAAGACTTTGGAATGCGGATGTGGTATATGTTGTAGCAGTGTTGTGCAGCATTTGACCTATGTAACCTTTAACAAATGGTGGTTTTTCTGTCTTTTAGTGTTTGGTGGTGTAACTTGTGGAAGTGTCTCTCGAATTCACACAACAGCCTTATGGTTGTGGTTTTGTGACTACCCGATATAAATGCCATCATTAGAATTCACACAATAGCCTTCTTGCAGTGTTGCTTGTTTGGTTACACAGATATGATTCGGTTACGTGTAACGTGAGCTTTCTATGTGATGGGTTCATTCGTCAAAACGAAAGAGACATCCAGATACTAGAGATAGAGAAATGTGTGAGTTATAACTTGCACTCCCAGTCTAACTTGTCTGTCTCTATTTTATTAAGTGCGACACTATTTCCTCGAGTTCACATACTACCTTCATTTTCCTCTGTATGGTACTGTTGTTGTTGTTTTTTTTAAAGTTTTGTGTGTGTGGTTTACACAGCCTGATTTAAAGGACTCCAGAAGATACACTCTCAACTAAATCCACTCACACTCAACTGTATTTGTAAAGTTTGGACTTAACCGTGATTAAATGTGTACATACTTGCTAATGATCATATTTCAGTGGTGTCAGTTCTTTTCCTGTTATGACTGTGAATGTTTTTCGTACTAGTAACTGTTGCGAGCTTAAAGGAGGGATAGTTCACACAAAAATGACTTAAACTTTGTGTTTTTAGTAAACATTATCAACTAGCATAATTCCTCAACGTTGACTTAGTTCAGTCATGGTTGATAACAATATGAAACAAAATAAAAAATTACTAATTAAATATGTATGCACAAACACATTTATGAACATATACAGTGCTCAGCGTAATTGAGTACAGCCCATTTTGAAAATGAATATTTTGATCAATTTCTCAGTGAATATAGGCAATGTATTTTGGTACATTTAAACAAAACAGATTTATTAAACAGATATTTTTATTAAAATATTTTACTCACCAAACTTATTTAGAAACTGAAAGATAATACAATTTAATTCAAGAAAAATATTGCAGAAAAAAGTACAACCTACAAAATTTCAACTAAAATTTTTCTTTTGATTTTTTCCTCTTTTTATTTTTTATTTTATTTGTATTTAATATTATTCTATATCATATGATTTTGGGTGTACTAGTTTTTGGACCGTTATCATACGTTATTTTGTTAGATAAGCTTCAGATTTGGCTTCAATACTGACTAATCTAATGTATATGCACAAATATAATATTGTACAGCTTCCTATTAAAAATATGATTTTTAAAGATAGATTTGTGATGGGTGTACTTATATATGCAGAGTACTGTGTGTATATGTGTGTGTGTGTATATATATATATATATATATATATATATATATATATATATATGATGTAAGAGAAGAACATAAGTACATAAAAAATTGTTTATTAAAATTATTGTGAAACAAATCAAACAGGAAAAAAAAGTTTGTCACCTATATTTTTAAAGACAACTTAATTGTTTCTCCTGTTTCATTATATTAAACCACTTAGGTTTTAATAATGGAGATCAAATTATCATGTATTTAGTTCCAATGAAGATTGCTCTAGTCCAGAGATGTCTAAACTAGGGCCCGCGGGCCAATAAACGGTGGCCCTTGGTAACCTTTAATTTGGCCCGGCAAAGAGAGGCAGTTTTTTTTTTGATAGTTTGTTTAATTCTTGAGCTACAAAACAGCAAACTGAAATTAAATGTTTCAATCAAATGTTGTAAATTAGTCAGATTTAAGGTTTACACTGTCACTGATGGATAGAAGACATCAGCAGAGGCAGGTGCAGTTTAAAAAGGAATTATGTTTTTATTGTAATAAGTTCATTTTAAAATGTAAAAAAATATTGCATTATTTAATGATAAATCTATTTATTAATAATATGAAATAAATTAAGAAGTTACCCGTGGCAACTTTAATGTAATAAACACTCAAAAAAATAATTTGGATGCATGTTCAACCTACCTACACTGAAAAAAAATATTCAAAGATGATTCCTTAAATTTACTACATTTTTTTAAGAATAAAGGGGTTGCAAACTATTTATTTGGGTTGAATTTAAACAAACTAAGTTGAAAATTACTAACTTTTTTTTTTTAATCCAACAAATTGTTGGCAACAATTTTGCAGACATCATTTTTTTTCAGTGTACGCAAAATGAGCTTAACACAATTCTGGAGATTTTTTGGTACAACTTAATTGTTTTGTGTTTAATCCACCTAATTGATTTGTGTTGAAACAACCTAAATGAATTGTGTGGAACCCTGCATTTTTTACAGTGCAATTTGGTATATTTACCTTCGGCCCATGGCCCTCAATCAAGTTTGGTTTTTGGCCCTTCATAAAAAAAAGTTTGGGCACCCCTGTTGTAGTTGAACAATGTCTATACCAGCGATGTCCAAAGTTGGCCCATGGTAACCTTTGATTTGGCCCACCATCCCATCTAAGAGAGGGAGAATGATGGGAAGGTGGTTGGGGCGAATGCCTTTGACAGAGATTGTCATTTCAAATTTAGCATAATCCTTTGTTTCTTTGTTTAAAAAAAAGCCAAGTGAAATTAAATGATTCAATTAAATGTTGTAAATGAATCAGACTTCTAAAATGTAAACACTCTTACTTGATAGAGGTGGAGGTAAATGTTAGTGCCAGTGATGTAGTGGTTAGTGTGTCGACACATGCAGTTCGGTGCTCATGACAACCCGAGTTTGATTCCCGCCTCGTGATCCTATGCTGATCCTTCCCCTCTCTCTGCTCCCCATGCTTTCCTGTTAATACTCTCTATTGTCTTGTCCATTAAAGGTGAAAACCCCAAAAAAATAGTTATAAAAAAAAGAGGTGGAGGTAAATAGAGGTTGACTAGTGTATTTAGCATTGAACTCCATTGTGTTATAAATAGTATTGTTGATGTTTTTACTGTAACTTCATTACGACATCTTTAAAATGATACTGCATTTTTAATATGGTTTAAAGTAATGTTTTCTAGTTATTGTTAAACATTACAGAACAAATTAGGAAATTACTCATGGCAAATTTAATAAATACGTTTTTAGTATATATTTGGCCCACATTCCTCAATCAAGCTTGCTTTTTGGCCCTTTATAGGAAAAAGCTTCTGCACACCTGGTCTATACAATAAGATAACCTTTGCTGAATTCACAGGAGATTAGGAGGGAACCAAGAACTGATGATTGTTTTCTTTGCAGCTGTTAATTCTGAGAAAAGGGTTTGTTTTTGATTCAAAGTCAGGCTTATTGACAAATCATAAAAATGTGAATTTTTCATATCCTACCCTTCACATGTTGCAAACCTGTATATGTTTTTTTCTATTAAACACAAAAAAAGGATAATTTGAAGAATGTTCTAAACCAGTTGACATCGACCCCTATAGTATTTTCCCTACTGTGGAAGTCAGTGACTATCAGTTTCCAACATTCTTTAAAATATATTTTTAAGTTGTTTTCAGAAAGAAAACAAATCACTATGAAATCACTTAAGGTTGAGTAAATGTGATAAATGTTTGTGTGAACTATTCCTTTAAATGCTTTTAAAGAAGTTTCTTATGCTCACTGAGGATTGGTTAATCAACAAAACTGTAAAAACTGTAATATCTACTGTGTAAAACTTCATTTTAATTATAATAAATATTATTCCTTACATTTATATAGCACTTTTCTGGACACTCAAATCGCTTTACACATTGAGGGGGAATTTCCTCATCCACCACCAGTGTGCAGCATCCATCTGGATGAAGCGACGTGCCAGACCACACACCAGCTGATTGGTGGAGAAGAGACAGTGATGAAGCCAATTATGATATGGAGATGGTTAGGAGGCAGGCCATGACAGACAAACAAGGGCAGATTTGGCTAGGATGCTGGAGTTAAACCACTACTCTTTTTTTTGTTTTTGTTTTTTGAAGGATTTTTAATGAGAGACCTCAGTTTAACGTCTTTAACGCTCACTGAGCAGTATAGAGTCCCCATCTGGGGTGTTAGGACCCACACAGACCACAGGTCGAGCGCCCCCTGCTGGCCTTACTAACACCACTTCAGATTTTTTTTAATTACGAAAATGATCATTTACATCACTTTTCTACATCGATACATATGTGACCACATGGTCATTGCCGACAAAGAGCATGTGTTTGTGTGCATGGAAATGTATTATCCTCCCTCCCTGTTGAATTTGATCTAATCTGTGTCCTGATACACACCCCCTCTCCTGCTTTCACTTCTCATTCTAACAGAGGGAGTGATTCGTTATTGAATGAATCTCAGTTATGAACGACTCGTTCACTTAGCCGACAATAATACAAGTTTCTAGCACCGCAGCATCTTGTTGTCATATTTCATTTACATTGTTTGCTGATTTTATTCAACAAAAAGCATAAGCCTAGAATTTAGTGCAAGTTGGTGCTACTTTGCCTTATGGTCAGGGGCAGGGCAGTAAGTGACTGTGTTGTTATTAATAATGTTACTTGTTTAGCACAAAAGTTCGTAACATACAAAAACTAAATCTTACCTATGAAATGTTCTGCCTTTATGCTTTGTATTCTCGTTAAAGCTCGTTTTAAGCGATAAAGTCCAGCATCTTCACATTGACTTTAGTCCTGACTAGTGCAGTTCAATGACATTTGTCCTGGGTTAGCACTGTACAAATGTGGTGGCGCTATTGACGCATGCTCAGTGTCCGTATGCAATATCTAGTTTATATATATATATATATGGGATCCTATCCAGGTACTGACTGGGCGCAGCTCTGCTTAGCTTCAGTGGGCAACCATGTGAGAGTTGCAGAAAGCTAGTTGCCAGCTAAATTACATAAGACCTTTAGCATTTTTTTCTTATTAGATTTTAAACATAATGTTTTTGTGAACACCATTAACTGTTTTCTTCTGTTTTTTTATTAGTTCAAAAGAACATTTTCCTGTTAAATTAATTAATAATATACAAAGCCTGTTGACGCACATTTTTGAAGATTTGAATCAATTTTATATATTTTCGTTTCATGTATTTAGCATTGGTTTTTATGCTATTGACATGCTGGTATAAAAAAATACAAAACAAGAAATGCCTCAGTCAGTACTGTCAAGTTGAGTGTCCGTTTGGAAGAAAAGCTAAGTTTTTTTTTTTTGATTACTTGTAGGTCTGCATTTTTATAAACGGGTTTACAGTGCCTCGTCTAACTACAGCGGGATGGCGCAATTGGGTCTGCAAGGATGGGGCTTCGTGTGAGATTTGCTCTTTCGGGCGTTTTCGGCTCATTCCGCTATTTTCCGTCCCGCTTTCACTAGTTCTCACGCAGTCCTGCTCTCTCGCTTCGTGCTGTGCTGGAAAATGGCAGTTCGGCAAGTTGAAAAGATTCGTACGGAATGAAAAGGAAAAAGAAATCAAGCCTGTACGCTGCCGAGGGAGTAGAGGGCTGCTAAAACCGAGACCAGCAGAGTGCAAAGATCGCACATTTAATCAGCACGTACTCGCGAAAGAAAACCGTTAAACCTTTGCAACGACTTGCCACGGGTAAGTTTTCCCAAGTTTTGCACATTGCGTTACTGTACTCTAGCAAGCTGGAAGGCTAGCTAGCAGGGTACAAAAGAAGGAAATGGTGGAAAAGGGACGATGTGTGTCGTTTTTACGTGTTACACGCGGACTTGTATGCTTCTAAAACCAATGTTATGTTTCTGTGAAAGATTTTGGGAAAGCTGTTTGCCGTTTTTTCGAGTTTTAACGGACGACAGAAATGTGCAGACCTGAAATGCGTTGGTTGGTTTGTGTGATGTACGAGCACGTTTGGCTTTAAAAGCCTGCAAGATCTTCGGCGCGTGACAATGGCTGAGCTTGAGTAATGCTCGAATTAATTATGATACAAACTTAACTTTTTAGGACATTTATACGGTTCTGATTTTTAAGTGTTTGCTTCTGTCATTGCTTATGTTCGCTGTATATGTTTCACATTACCATATCTATTTTTGTAATGGTGGATGTGTTCATTGCATAACGTTACATGCATATCATTTTTAGTATTTAGCATTTTTTTCACTGTTTGTCTCGGAGCGAGTTTCTTTCTCGATTGTGCTTCGAGTAGAAGTGATTGTGAAAACTCGGAGTGGAGCAGGAGTGAGGATTGAAGACTAGCAGCTTCATTCCACTGACCTCACTTTTATGTAGCTTCAAGCTGAAACATTTTTACAAGGTTTTGTTGTTGTTGTTTTTTTCTTCAGAGACTATATGTTCACAGATTAAATGCGCGTTATAAATATTAATGTGATGTTTGTACAGAAATTTGTTTTATTTTTCAGAACGAGTAAGAGACAGGAGCTGAGTCATAAGACGTGATGTACTTAAATGTGCATTAAACATACTCAGCAGTCTACATGTTTTTTTGCCTTAATACAAACATACAGTGAACACAATAAGTAAACAAGAGCAACTTTATAACTCTTCAGTGTTGCTCTAAATACATTTTTAATCTGTATATCCTGCATTTTGCTTTCTAATGTGAATTGGTGGCTGGTGGAGTCATTATAGTCGTCATAGGGCACTTTTTAAGTTTGTAAAACTTTGAACACATGAATTTGGCATGTTACTAATAAGAAACTACTTGGATGGAAGTAAATTTAGTTTATTTGCTTTTAAAAATTGCTCATTCACATCACCCTTTATAAACATTAACAAATGATTAGATGTTCACATTAGGGTTTGGCCGATAGACGATGCCATCGTCCATCACAGATGGCCGATAAACTTCACGATGGTGAGCCAACATCGCAATCCATCGCCCCGCCCCACATTTATATTGCTATATAACTTATTATTTGCATGTCATCTTAATAGCAATAATGGTCTTTTCATGAGCTGTGTTAAATTTTACTTATAGCTGCCACTTGCACGGCTGACAGCATCGTGAGGATTAAATGAAGGATTATACAGTACCTCTCGCGCTTAAAATGTGTATATTCAGTGGCAAAAGCTGTTACCTGCAAACCCCATCCCACAGACTTTACACTGAATGGCTTTATTTTCATAGCAGACTTGAAGCCACTGGAAGTCTTTTATCCACTCTTGGAAAAGTGTAAATGGTGGATTAACATTCAGCACATGATCACTAATAAGTTGTGCCATTATTAGTAACTTTAGGTGGTTTCTAAAATAAAATCTGTCAGTGTTATTTTCATTCTCTCATCTTCAGCGCTTAACATTTTTGTGGTTGTAGCTCCTGTTGTCTGAAGGCTGAAGGCATTGACTAAGTGATTGACAGCTGATATTAACCAATTCATTCGTGTTCAGTTCTAGAGCAGTGGGCCAATAAGAAGAGCACAAAGGCGAGGCAAGCATTGCGGGTTGTTTTTACTTCAGCAAGTTCACATAACAACTGTTTTAATCTGTTCCTGAGCGCTGCGTTTGGCATTTTTTTTGGTGTAAAGATGCATTCTGCATAAATGTCTCCTAAATCCGTGCATGCGGTGAGAATTTTGCAGTGAAAACAGGTTTCACTGCCACAATTTATGCACTAGCAGGGCTCAAAATTAACACTTTCTTGGTAGCACCGGTGCTCCTAACTTAAAAAATGTAGGCGCACCAGACAAAATTTATGACAATGCCAAACAATATGAGCACCGTTGCTACACGTTTTATATTAACAGATTCTATTATCTAACACTATAATCACAACTAACAAATAAACAAAAATCTGCATGCACTCACCGACCCTGCACGCACTGCTTGGCGTAAATGAGATGAACTGAATTAACAATAACTGTGCTGTTCTCACGGGTGCTGTCTGATATTACACAGATGATATTGATATATAACTTATTATTTGCATATGTCATCTTAACAGCAATAATGGTCTTTTCATGAGCTGCAATATTAGTTCATCTCAGTGAATGCATGCTCTTTAGCGATGGTGAACGCAGTGTCAGTCGCACGAC
>CAIGQZ010001336.1:26471396-26484728 GCA_903798205.1 Danio tinwini | reverse complement strand
TAACCGAGCTACAATTGGTCTCGGCGATGTGCACTTTTTCACTGAGGTGACGCACAACCCGTATTAAAGCCTTCGAATGTATTAGAACACATTCTGTCATATATGCTTGGACTGAGATAAAGGCTGTAACTGGACTACCCAATCTGTTGCTCGATTATAACTACTCATATAATTGTAATGAATAAATGGTAGTTGTATGTTTTGAATATGAGTATTTTGCTCTTAACATGCTCCTGTCTTTTATTTCCCATACAGTCATCACATTACACTGGGGGAGGATCACATCTTGAGAGGGAATGTTGAGCAACCTGCTATAAGACGACACCAGCTGATTTGGCAAAAGATTTCTGTGAAGGACTTATTTTTTGTTCTTTTCTCCTCCGGTGCCTCAGTGAGCATGCTGCATTCCCTCTGTTCCATCATTTGGTTGAACCGTGGGTTCAAGTTGAGGAAAGTGGCCTGTTCGGCCAACACCGGCCAGGTTTAAGCCGTTTCTACCGCGCATGCCTGCCCACGAGCTCCGGTTAGTAGTGCTTAGCTTTTATTGAAACGTCCCACGGTACGACATCAATCGCACCCTCAAAGTTTGTTTCCCAGTTCGAAGCTCTTCTGCCTGAGGTGATTGTTAGTTCATACTCTGAAAATGGCTGCGGATGGCTTTCAGTACAGATCCATCTACTCGTACTGTAAGGACCGGGAGGATGACATTGACCTTGAGCCTGGTGATATCCTAACGGTGGACAAAGGGTCTCTGCTGTCACTGGGCATCAAAGAGGGAGACGAGCAGCACCCAGAATGCATCGGCTGGATCTTGGGCTTTAATGAGCGAACCAAACAGAGGGGAGACTTTCCGGGGACATACGTGCAGTATGTGGGACCTGTGAAAATGTCAGTGCCATCCTGCCAGCCTCGTTCTCAGAGACCGCTTCCTGCTGTTCCCAGACCTGAGCCAACAGCCTCCTCGCATGGTAAGACTGGCGGCTTTTAGTTCGCTGGCTTTTTTTTAACCCTATTGACCAATGACTGACTTGCTTAGGTTGTGACATCTTATTAGCACTTACTGTTTTGTTTTAGGGACTGACTGATGTTCTTTTTAAATCAGACTCAGATCTCTTAGGCTGTATTTACACTGCATTCTTCAAGTGACTCAATTCTGATTTTTAAATTTATTTATTTGTTTCTCCCATGTGGCACTGATCAGATATGTGTAAACAGAAAAAAATCACATGGATTCCGATTTACTTAAATCAGATTCAGGCCTTGTTCAAATGTAGAAATGTATTCGATATGAATCCGATCTGTGTCCTCATGTCTGCAGTGGAAATGGGTAGATCAGATTGTACAGTGTAAATGCAGACAATCGGATAGAAGTCACTTTTAAAAGATGAGGTAAGCAAAAAATCGGATACAGTCACAAAATCAGAATCGACTTTCAAGATCTGCAGTGTAAATGCACCCTTATAATAGACCTCTTTCACAGTCTTTGATGACATGCAGGGGCGGACTGGGACAGCACTTTTACCCGGGAAAAGTTATTGAGGGTCAGGCCAAAGTGAGGTGGGGGAAGCGGGGTCCCGGGGGAAATGTCCCGGTGCTCCCTATGGCCAGTCCGTCCCTAATACATAGACAAGAAACACAAGCTCCTACAAATTTGTCAAGTGTTTTTCAAAGGGTTTGTCAAGGGTATTCCAAAATTCAAGTTTAGTGATCTCTGACCAAGGCTACACTATGTATGGAAATAAATTCCACATCAGGATATGCGTTTGCACAGTTGTCACATGATTGCGCAGACTGAGATTTAATTAAGTATTTTCTACAAGCTTTGGAGTGATGTTTAGCATTTAAGGCTGATTTATACTTCTGTGTTGAGTGATCGGCGTGACCCATACCGCCTGCCTAAGTCATGCATTTATACTTGTGCGTGCTGTTTGTGTTGCTCTGCAATAGCGAAACGCTAGCTGACAGTAGGTTTTTATGTTTCTCTGTGTCAAGTTTCTTCATGGGTGTTTTGTTTTTTCGAAAAGCTAAGAAGCTAAAACTCATTCAGAGGGGGGAACTGGCAGACGTGCAACAACAATAATCGTAAGGTAAACACAAAACAAAGTTTCCATTAGCACTGGGCGATTTTACCTAATATCAAAATGTCGATTAATTGAACATTTTAACTCGATTACCATTAATGAGCTGATTTTATTTATTTATTTAAATTTTTTGCCTTCATAGTTCACTGACAAGTTTTATATTCCGTCTAAAGGCATCTCTGGTGCAGCTTCCAATCATCGTCAATGTAGTTCAAAGTAAGGCTTAAGAATGAGTCCATCGTCCTACTTGACCAGAGATCAGATGTGGCTGCAAAGTGACTGCAGAAGTAGAAATCAGGCACGGCCTTTAACAGAGCAGGGTCACGTGACACATAGAGAAAGTAATTGAAAAAATTGTCATGTAAAAATTTGATCAATTATAGGTTCTGAATGTTGTATTTTTCGATTAATCGCCCATCCCTAGTTTCCATCTAGAGCTACTTCACAAGACTCGACACTTGTAAACACTCGCTCCAACGGATTTACGCAGCTCTCAGTCCCACTCACACTAGTCACAGCAACCTAGTCGACCAATCACAGAGCTTGCACAATGCGTCACTGCAACGTGTATTTACATCTTTTGAGAGGTCAGCGTCAGCCACACCGAGGGCTATGCGATCATGCGAAGGCTGTGCCGGAGCATATGCATGCGCTTGACACAGAAGTATAAATCAGGCTTTACACAGCAGATACCATAAACTGGAAAGCTTTCAAAATAAAAGCTTGTTGGGTCAATCATTGGAAACAAAGAAATTAAATTGTAATTATTAATTCTGAAATTGTATGGTAAAATAAATGCAATCTTATTATACTAACCTTATGTATGTGAGGGTAATTGGGTAATTTCTAATTTTATGTAGTAATAAAGACAAACTTTATTTTTATTTTAAGTAATTGAAATTTAGTGAGTACAGTGGAAGTGTTGCATTTGAACTCCATTAGATGGCACATTTTGCATTAGGATTTACTTTAAAAAGTTAAATCAGAAATTACTTTTAAATAACTCAAAAATAGAAAAGTCTGAAATATTTTACATTTTTTATATATATTTTTTATTAATATTTTTTTTATATGCAACAAGATCAACACAAGAAATCTAGAATGATTTCCAAATATAGCTATTCAAATCATCTTGTGAAAATTTCTGTATTTTTCTTGATGTATATTGCAGCAAAACAAAGTATTATTTTTCTGTGCAGCACTGCAACCCTAATCTGACCTGCAAATTAGTATCAACAAAGACTGATACATAATCATATGACCTTTTAGCTGATTTAAAAGAACACTAACTTTAAATGTGCAGGATTTTTACATTTCGTTTTGCACATCTGTTTGGGCAAATGAAAATGCAAAAAATACATTAATTTTTATATCTGGGATTTAGCTTTTGTGCATCTTTACCAAAGTTAGGTGTAGAATGATCAGTGATTTATTTTAAAATTTTTTGTCATTTAGCACCGATTGATTCTGTAAATGGCGATGTTTACCATCTTAAGTTATGTAGTGACTCCCTCCCCAAACTATCTTTGCTCCTGTATTGCTCTGGCACTTTCCCCAAGCTCTCCTCCTCCCTTTATGCCCTCAGGAAGCAGTAAATTATAGTATGTTTAGAGGCCTGGCAGTTCACCAGGCCAATCTGGAGAGCTGTATGTATCAGGTAGGGCTTTCAGCTTCATCTGCACATTCCCACTCCATAAGGTGATATTTTTATTTATTTATTTTTTTTTGCTTTAATGCCTCCTTTGTAACTGTTTTTTGGGAGGTTTAAAGTCTTCAGCACTGCAAAGCTCACATCATGTTTAGTGTGTGATGCTCATTGACTAAAAGACAAAATATCAGAAGAGTTGAAATGTCCAGAAGCATTACAGAAGATGCAAACCATTTAAGCTACTTATTTTGCCATTTCTTTTGTTTTAAAGGCCAATCTGTAGATTTCTTGGTCAAATGTAGCGTTTTCTGTAATTAGCATTTAAATTTTTTTAAATTTAAGCTCATAATTGAGATAATTTTTTAGATTAATAAAGACACATTTGACTCATGGAACAAATTTAACAGAAAACTTTGTTACTTGTTACTTTTTCAAAAATAGACATATACAAAAATAGACATTTTGGCTAAAACGAGGGTACTTTTTTCAGTTGAAATCTAAATGTCTATAGCAGTAGTCCAAGTTTGGATGCCTATTAAGCTTCTTTTAAAGAACGCTTGCTAGATTGTGATTGGAAGTCTCACAATTGTGACACAAGAGATTGTAAGACTGTCTTATTTGTGCTGCACAATATATCGTTTCAGCATCAATATCACAATGTGCATTCGCAATTGTAACATTGCAGCATCTGCAATGTGGAGTTGGGATTATTACAGTTGATCAGCAGTGAAAAATGTGCAGTGTTTACATTTTACAGTACATTTATTAAATAGGTGCAGGACAAAATAGCGATATGCATGTGGTGGCGCTTGTAATGGTGGATCAAACATATATCAATGTTGCAATTCTAAGAAAAAAATGTTTTGTTAATAAAATAAATGCATCTTATGTACAAATATCATGATATATTGTGGATGGTTTTCTTGTGATATATTGCTGATTACGTGAGCTATCATTATCGGGGTAAAAATTCATGATAATATAGTATCGTATTACTGTACTTGAATATCTTACTTTTTTTTTTTACTTTTATCTTTGCTCTATCTTATTTCTTCTTGCAAATTTATTCCTCTACAAGATTATGTCAATAGAAGTTAATGATTTTTTTCCAAATAGAGCTATTAAAGTCATCTGCCGAAATTGTATTCGTATCACAATATAAATTGCAGCAAAATAAAATATCACAAGATATTTTACAATATTTCAGATTTTTTCCAATATCATGCAGCTCTACTCTCTATCCAAATATCAGGCGTCTGCCACTAAATGCAAAATAACATGAAAGCTTTTGTTGTGTGTGTGCCATCTGCAATCTGAGGCTCAAGTCAGTTATTCAAAAAAAGTAAACGCTAGTTTTTTTTTTCCATTATGGCTTGTTTCCGACTTTTGGCTGTTTTAATGTGAAGTGATGATTTTGTTCTCTTGAATATGTGGGATGGGTCTTGTACGTTTATTATATATTATATATACACAATATTGTTTTTAATAAATCCACAGAAAGACTATATGGGAATATTTCAAAAATCTGGAGGTGCTGGAGGTAAAAGTAGCCTAAGATTCCCATTTAGTCTTTCAGTGGATTTGCGGTTAGCTGGAAATCTGTAGAATTTATTATTTTTTTACAAATGTTGTATTAAATCACAAATGACTAAACAGGTGATGGAAATTCTTGGTAAAAACTGGGCACTAGTGGTCATTCAGTGCTTGTTTGTTTAAAGCAGTAAGTTACTGCTAGCTTAAATCAGGAAACTTACATTACGTCTTGACCTATTTGTCTGAGATATTTGCTTGCCGCCTAAAATGGTTTGCATACAAATGTAGCAGAAAGTAGAAATTGCTGTTTTCTGGCATTTAAGAATCTAGAAATGCAACAGCAGAGTCATAAAGTCGACTAATTGGTGAACTTCGTTATAATTGGCAAGTCAGTTATTTTGACATTCTTCCCTTAATATTAACTTATCAATATGGTTATCAGTTTCTTGAAAACAGTTCATATTGTTGTTGAAAACCATGCGTACGTTTATATGCACAAAATTAAATGGAGAACTATCAAAAATCTGACTATTTCAGCAACCATTTTTGGTTTGTTTACATGCGAATCAGAAAACGACTGCACAGAAAATCGTGTTTACATGAGATTAGCTAGATTTCACATTGGCAGCTGACGTCACAGCCCAAATATATCAGAGCTATAGCTCAAACATGTTGGCAGGAAATCTGTACTTTTGTTATGGTACCTGCAATTCATATTTTATTTGTTTTAATGATTCTGTGTCATCTCTCGCTGATATAGAAGGTTTTATGATGGAGTTTGCCATACTTGAGATGTTTCTCAAATGAGTAAAAACACATTATATCTGTGTGAAAGGACAAACTGTAGCTGACGCTTGGTATGTAGATGAATGAAGATGAGGATAAAATGACAACAGTGCAAATTTCTTGTTTTGAATGATTATTTTAAAAGGCCTTTACTGTAATATATTTTAGGCAGCCTTGTAGGTTGGGTTAGACATTAACAGATTTAATGATTTGTTTTTATTCTAATGTACAAACTATTCATCTCTGATATTGGTTTTTTTAAGGATGTATCAAGGAATAGTAAATTATTTTTCTTAAGGAAAAAAATCAAGGTCAATATGAAGGACTAAAACATTAAATGTTTATGTTATGTAACTATGTTTATACTCCAGTTCATTGTTGAAACGCATAACACCGAAGTTCTAAATAGTCTCGCTGACACCTGCATAATTATGGGTAATGAGTGCAACCATGTTAATCTGATCGTTCGCATCAAAAGGTTAAACATCGACATTTAAACTGTGGCAAAAACATATATTCAAACATTCGTTATAGAATAATGAAGGCTTCACTCACAGGTTAAGGGAAAAAAATGACTCCACTCTGGCATTATTTTATTTTTAACAGACAAACTGTCATTCATTCACAACAAAGAAACCCAAAATGAGATAACTTAATCCTGTCTCCATTTACATAGGATGTCATTGCATTTTTATATCATAAGGAAACTTGTCAGAAATCTGTAGATATTCATGCAGCTTTGGAAGTGAAATTTCAGCGTAAAACTAACTATGGCTATGTAGACATGCCAATATTAAAAAGAATTGTGAGAATGAACATGCACAATATTGATATTCAAAATACAGTCAATAATTATTTTACTTATTACATATTTTTTTTAATTATCATTACTTTTACAGTGTCTTTTTTATTTTATTTTATATATTTTAGTTTTTTTTTCACCTTTGTTATACTGTATAGGACAGTGGAGCTGAGACAGGAATACATGGGGAGCAAAGAGAGGAAGGATCGGCAAATGAGCTCAAGCCAAAAATCGAACTCAGGTCGCTGTGAGCAGCTCGGTGCTATATGTCGGCACACATAACCCCACTAGGATATTTGTGCAGACAACAGTGTCTCTTAAGGCAGGGACACACCAGGTGAACTGTTAATCTGAACTACAAAATTAAAAAGAGGCAGTTTGTTTCTTATCTCCGCACAGTAGGGCTTAGTCTCTTATTTATCAGGGGTTGCCACAGCAGAATAAATGCCAATTACTCTAGCCTGTGTTTTAGACAGCAGATGCTCTTCCAGCCGCAAACTAGACATGAAAGGACAACCCTCATTGCTGGGAAACACTCATATACTCTCATTCACACATTACGACCAGTTTAATTGATCAAATTCATGATTCTAATTCTGGGAAACCGGAGCACCCGGAGGAAGCTCACACGAACATGTGGAAAACATACAAACTCCACACAGAAAGGCCTCCTGGTTCAGCCAGGACTCGAACCAGCGACCTTCTTCCTATGAGGCAACCACTTAATTGTAATGTTTTTTAGTAATGTTATTCTTAGTGCATTCCTTTATTGAATATAAATGTTCAATGTATTTTTGACTTTTACACCTGTTAAAATAATCTTTTTTGCAGCTTAGGTCAATCTTGTGATTATACCTTATATAGTGATTTACAAGCTTTGACAATTAATCACAAAAAAAAAAAATTAAAATCCGATGCTAGCGCAAGTCTATGCTAATGTAATTAGTAGCAGGGATTTTGCTCTCTTATGTGCTGTTTTTTCCATATTTAAGTTAATCTTTTTCAGTGTAAGAAAGATTTAATCTGATTTGCTGAAAATCAATTCTAACAATTCTAACAAAAATGTTGCACAAAGTCAAACTTGGTTGTTTCACAGCCTGTGGCAGAAGGTCTCCTTTCTGTCTTTTTTCTTTCTTTTTTTCCCCCTTCAGTTTTACTGCTTATTGAAGTGAACCATGGCTTGGCATTTGGACAGTCTCCGCCTGTTCCTCCTCCTCTGTTTCACAGACTCTTCTGATACTGTCTCCAGGCAGCTATAAACTATCCACTCTCTACAATTCTCAGAAAGAGAAGGCCCCTTGAATTTTCCCCCAGCTCCTTACCCTGAACTTTCTTTCACAGAATTTGTTGAGGGCTAGTTAAGGCCTCTGATTTGAGCCTGCATTGGAGTCTGAATCTTTCCCATGGTGCTTTGGCCTGCATTCAAATAATGGGCATATTGTTACTTGAATGTTACAATGGGCTTTATTAGCACTAAATGCATTTTATTGTAAAGGACAAAAATCCAAAAAGGTGTAATAGTCTTACTAGGTACTTTTGTGATTATAATTTGATTATCTGGGATTACTGGGGGCCACGGAATCAATTTGAATCCAATTTATTTGTGTTTTAATGGTAAAATAAAAAATAGCCACAAAACTCAAAAACATTTCAGAAACTGAAATGGTTTTAATTCCTCAACATTGCTAAATACAAGTCTTTCTTTTAACTGGAAATCTACATTCTTTGTTTAAAATAAATGTCTTCCAATGTTAGTTATGCCAACAAAAATGATCATAGTCTCACTAAATTATTAAGTTGACTAATTTTACAAACCCAATAGATTTAACAATGTGATGTTATTTTGATTTCCACAAAATGTGCATTAAAGATGTTGCAAAGATCCTTAACAAGATACAATTACGTATTTTTAGATCACCAGGAGTCAACCAGCATGAAAAAAATAAATACTAATTCGTAGTAGGGATGTTCAGATCCGATTACGTGATCGGAAATCGGGCAGAATCACGCGGTTTCTGACTCTGACTGTGTGTGTGTGTGTGTGTGTGTATTCTCATTATTTTTTAGCACATCTATAGTTATGCGGTGGCACAGAGTTAAGCCTGGTTTATACTTCTGTGTCAAGTGATCGGCGTGACCCACGGCGCAAGTCTCGCGCGTAGCCGTGCATTTATACTTCTGCGCACTGTTTCTTTTTCTCTGCAATACACTTGCGAAATGCTAGCTGGCAGTAGGTGTTTATGTTCCTCTGTGTTGTTTCTTCGCTGGTGTTTTTTTTTTTTTTGAACACTTCCTTAATGTACAAGTGGCTCAAACTCGCTCATTTTGAGGTGGGAACCGGCGGACGTGCAACAACTTTCTCCATCCGGAGCTCCTTCACGGGACACCACACTTGTAAACACTCGCTGCATCACACATACTTTGAGAGGTTCACGTCAACATCGCCGACGATTAGGGCGAGGGGCTATGCGTCCACGCGTAAGCTGCGCCGTAGCGTAAGCTGCGCCGTAGCATAAGCGTGCGCTTGACGCAGAAGTGTAAATCAGCCTCTAGACCTCTTTCTTGACACAGATACAGCAGCACATGCAGCATGATATCACTTTGTTGCAGAGACCCTATTGGTTAAATGCCAGCAAAGTAGAACACGGAAGCAGCTTGAAGCGGAAAGCGCAAGTATGTCTGCAGACTGGAGGTATTACAACATTGCCATAGCAAACTGTGAGATATGTAAACATGGGATTGTCTAATTTAAATTTAGGTGCTCTTTGTGTTTATATTAGATTCTTTTATATATTTACTGTTGCACTAAAATCCTAAAGTGAAGAATTTATGTTATTTATTACTCGATTGTTCAAGCTACCTCACAGGAGTGCTCTGTTTGTTAATGGAGTTGTTGAATGTTAAAATAAGGTGAATTAAATAAAAAATAACGAACATCCTGGATCTGTTTCTTTGCTCTTTAATTTTTGTTTATGTATTATAGAAGTAACAGATCGGGTTTCCTATCGGTAGAAACTCAAAATCAAATGACTCTGACTCGAGTGCAAAAAAGCTGATCAGGACATCCCTAATTAATAGTTTTTTACTAATTAGCAATTTTTATTTTTAATTTTATCGTGACAAAAAAACTCTGGAAATACCATGACTCTTAGTACTACTGGGATTTTAATTTTTGTTTTACATCCCTCTCTGTTTGTTTTTATTTTACATAAAATTGCATTTTTTTTTTACTTAAAATGGTTTTATATTTATGTTTTCAAGTAAAAAAAAAATTCAATTTACAGTTTAAAAAGTGATCATTGATTTGAAGATTTGCTTAAGATAATATTAATATTGACAGATAATCTGCTAAGTAAAAAAGATACCAGCAGTGTACATATATTTTTAATATTTAATATCAATTAGACTGCTGAGTTTTTCCCTTTTTCTTTCTTCCTTCCTTTTCCTTATTCACCCAGTCAGTGCCGAAATGCTGTAGGCCCTGGAGCCGATTATGTTCAACAAAAAGAAACTTGAGCTACATAAGACTGTCTCTTGTAGTTGCAGCTTTTGTGTGTTGTGTTTCCTAATACCATTTGCACTGCATTAAGATTAAAACATGTCGAGCGGTTTAGAGCTCCAGTGAAAGGAAATGGGCTTGGCCTTCGGTTAGCCATGAATGAGGTGCCCAGATTACTGAACTGCACAAAGCAATGTGGGTGAAAGTTGTCTTACATAATCATATTCACATTCACCCAGCACAAAGACATCATTTTTCATTAGTAGAGCATGGCCGAATTGAAGTTAATGAACACGTCAGAGGGCTAGTCAAGCAAAAAAATTAAATAAAAATCAACCACACACTAGTATACCTGCAAAAGGCAAGCAATTTAGCCTATTAAAATGTAAGCTAATGTTTGAGTTCAATTTGGAAAGTACTAAAACTAGAGGATCATGATAAAGCAGCAAGCCCCAAGAAGCCATGGTTTGGTCTGGGTGTTAAAACGATATTAAATGTTTTAATGGTACACCATTGATAACAACAAAAAAAAGTTTGATATACACAATTATAGACATAATTATAGCTAGCTGTGGTTAGCTGTTATAAATTCACTGTAATCCACAGTTTCATAAGGCTTATTGCTTTTATAAATGGTTATTATATACAAAGTTTCACAAAATAAAATGAAACAAATAAACACATATTTGGCTCTCTATTTTGCCACTGAATCACTGAATGGATGCCAAGCAACAGTCATAGGTGTATGTTGATAGAGTAGTATTTTACAATAGCTTTGAAACCAGGTCAACCAATCAGAATTTAGGAGCAGAACTATTCATTTTATTGACCTTATTCTGCAATATGGAAGTGCACTCATTTTGCGATTGTTCTGAAACTCTAGAACTAGAACTCTAGAAATCAGTTGCCTATGGGAAAGTGGCTAGGAATTACTAAGGGCAGAAAACAGTCAAACTACTTGCAAGTGTGTTCATGATTATACATAAAAAGTATAATAATAATAATATAAGAAAATATCACTTTGCAACATCAAGCAGCATGACTAGCTGCTTAATGTCTAAAAACCTATGGAAAACAGAAGTCTCGAGTCAAATGGATTGTAATAGCTGAGCTCGCTTGTACTTGTAATAAAGTCAATAATGCCAGAAAAGCCAATATACAGTGTTTAGCATAATTGGGTACACACCATTTTGAAAATGAATATTTTTATCCTTTTCTCAGTGAATATAAGCAATGTATTTTGGTGCATTTAAACAAGACAGATTTATTAAACAGATATATTTATTAAAATAGAATTTTAGTCACCAAACATATTTAGAAATTGAAAGATAACACAATTAAATTCAAGCAAAATATTACAAAATAAAAATGTCATTTTTTTGCTTCTCTTGATATTTCCTCTTTTTAAATTTGTATTTAATATTTTTTTATAACATATAAATTTGGGTGTATTAGTTTTTGTACCGTTATCGTAAGTTACTTTGTTAGATTAGCTCCAGGTTTGGCTTTAGTACTGACTAATCTAATGTATATGCACAATTACAATATTGTATAGCTTCCTATTAAAAATATGAATTTAAAAGTAGATTTGTGAGGGGTGTACTTATATATGCTGAGCACTGTATGTTTTTTTTTTTCTTTTAACTTAGTAATCATATGGGCTGATAACCAATGCTGATACAGATACAGGTAAAAAAAAAAAATTATTTTGCAACAGTTCATATACCAGTTAGGCATGGGATGATAACCGGTTTCAAGGTTTACAGCGTTTTGAAAACAATGCGGTGTTAAAACAGCCAAAAATGTTCATTCCTACAGTATATATGTTTTTATTTTTATGTGTTTTATACAAATACAATTCATTCTCAAATGTTCTAATAATTTTAGTGCACCACAAAAAAAATCTAAAGTAAGAGCAGAAGAAAAGTTACTAGCTTTTGTTAGTCAGCCGTATACACACAGAGTTGCCTCAACAGTGGTGTAAAGAAGCGACAGCAGTAATCGTATCATTATTCGTTTTTGCAGTTGTTGTTTTTGTTCGCAGGGCATGCTCAATTGCAGGCTAGCCAAAATGCAGGCTACCAAGACGACTATAATTGGGTAATGATTAGTTGGTTCTCTCTCTGAAACCCAACAATGACTTCAGGGCCACAGCTGTTTTCCCCCAAAAAACCCTGCTGTGTGTTTTGAGTGTTTGTGCCAATGAGTTTGCAGCTATAGCGAAGTTTGTTTATGAATAAACTCTTATGCTTAGTTTTTTTTTATCATTGATCACAAGCAGACATTTTGTATATGACATTAACAGTGTCCACAATAAGGGAAAAAAAACATTTGAATGTTTCCTAGAAAAATATGTGTATGGATTTCGTGTGGTTTTGTGAAAACAGTTTTGCTTTGTCATTTAAAGGTCAAATTATCTGTGATTTTAACAGACATTGATTTTGACAGTCATGGGGATTTGCAGCGTTTCTCTCTGTGATTATCTCTTTCAGTTTTGTTTTGTGTCAGCATGTTAATTTGATTTGACAAGTTTGACATTTTGAGATTTTAGTAAACATGTAATTATTACAAGTTTATATCAGGTTCAATGAAATGATAAAAGATTAGACCAAGCTATTTAGCTTGTTCTTTTATTGAAAAATAAGAATATTGTTTTATATATATATATATATATATATATATATATATATATATATATATATGCACTCAAAAAATTTATTTAATCTTTGTGTTTGAATTGCATATAAAAGTTCCATTCATTTAGATTTACAGATTGAACATAAACTAATAAGTTTAAAGCTATAACCAGGTAAATATATTTACCACCATATTTATATATCATGTAAAAATGTCATATTTCTGCTCATAAAATTAAGTTTATTAGTAAATATTTGGCCATTCATATGGAAGGAATATATCATTTTATACTAATACAAATATATATATATATATATATATATATATATATATATATATATATATA
>CAIGQZ010001336.1:26445323-26456520 GCA_903798205.1 Danio tinwini | reverse complement strand
AATAAGCTGTTAGTGATCTTCTACTGTGATCTAGTGGCCACGGTGTAATTTTTTATGTGATTACAGCCATTTAGGTGTGCATAAATATATTCCCATATGAATGAGCATGTTATAACCATACATAATGAAAATTTTATATTTTGTTAAAATAATTATTTATCTACAGAGTAAAAAGTGTGACAAGCTTTGACTAAATTTGTTCTTAAATGCATTATCCGTGTTCATGCCATGTCAGTTTGGGATTTAAAATGCATTCTTTGCTACAGAGCAGTAACATAAACTAAGTGGTCTGTTACTGCCATCTCGTGGCCATAGTTGGGATTTATTTAAACACATGTTTTAAAACAAGGTCTTTAATTATAGAACCAGATTTTGCCTAATAGAATTATTATGAAGAGGTAAACTGGGAGTAAATTTGATTTTAATGCATAACAGTGTTTACATCATGTCAAAATGTGATTCAGAGTGATCCTAAATGCAATTTCCCTGACTTTAAATTCTAAAAATGTAAAAAGCAAAGGTATGCAAATGTTATAAACAAATAATAAGTGGTCTTGTGCTGACATCTAGTGGTTAAAAATGGTAGGTGACAATTAAAAGTCTATAATAGCTAACATTGTTGAATACTAAAAATGTGTTTTTGAGACCTTTAAACATCCATGATGGACGAAAACATATAACATGTAAATAAATAAAGCGATAAGCTTGGACTTAACTTGTTTAAAAAAGCAAAAACAGTGTTAATACCATGTAAACTTGATTCAGAGTAATCCTCACTGCTAATTCAATGACTTTGAACCAACAATAAGTGGTCTTCTACTATCATCCAGTGGCTACAAATAGTAATACAATTTTAAGACCATTTGTAGAAGCATATATAAACACTGTGTGTGTACATAATGTTAATATATATATATAAAGTTAATTTTGTTTACATAGTTATTGATCTAGGCCGTCCAGACATTTGTACAGCACTGGTTTTATTAAGAAAAACAGGGACTAAATCCCAGAAGTAGTTTTTGAAATAATGGTCAATAATTAATGAAAGGTTTTAGTGACAGCGGTGTGTTTTGTGCCAAAGCATTCAAAATGAGCAGGTTGTGTATGTAGATTAAGGGTAATTTGTGGAAAAAGTGTGTAAATGAAACACATTTACTGCATTTTTAAGCCATTTGGCATGTTTTTAAGACTTTTTCTTCTATTATAGCGCCACCTATAGCCCGATCTCCACAAAAATTTGCATGGTTCTTTATATTGAGATGCCACATGTGCTCTACAATTTCTGTGATGTTTTGAGTTTTCCTTATGGTTTTACAGGCATGTAGGTTTATGTGGACATGCCCCTTTTGTAAACGAGCCTGTTACAGCTATTCAAAGTAAAAAGTTCAACTTTTTTTGGATAATTATTGATCTACTCAGTCCAGAGATTCTAACAACACAGGTTTCGTCGCAATCGAGCTAAAAACCAGGGACAAGTTCGCAAAAGTAGGTTTTTCATATATTTATGATTTTTTAAATGAACGATATGATTGACAGCTGTGGTTTTAGTCTCAAAGTGTTCAGTATGAGCAGCCCTATCTTATGATATGTATTTTGTGTGCCTGCGCAAAGCTTTGTGTAATAACCAATGAATTACAACCTCAAAAAACACAAAACGTCTTTATAGCGCCACCTTGTGGTTAATGTCTGTGTGTTTTGCACTGCTACCTCAACTTGACCTCATACATGTGTGTGCCAAGTTTGGTGATAATATTTCAATCCGTTCAAAAGTTATACCTACCATTAGCATTTAGCTTCAATTAGCATGAAATATTTTGGTATACTGTTTCACGTGAAAAATCACAATTTCTACTTTTTTTGGATAATTATTGATATTCAGTGTCCAGAGAACATTTTTACACTGGTTTGGTTTTGATTGGGTGAAAAACCTAGGACTAGTTTGCAAAAGTAGGTTTTATACATATTAATGGTCTTTTAACGAACGGTTTGAGTGACAGCAGCGATTTTAGTGTCAAAGTGTTCAGTATAAGCAGGCCTATCATATGATATATATTTTGGGTAGCTGTGCTAAAATGTGTGTAATATTCAATCAATTAGAGCTTCAAAAAACTCAAAATCGCCCCCTAGTGGCCGATTTCTTTCAAACTTTTTACAGACCTGTAGGACCAGAAGTCGAACATGCCTAATGAGTTTCGTTTTGATTGGCCAATGTTAACCTTTTTTAATGGCTGCTTAATTTTAATTGGCTAATGGCGGCCATGTTTTTTGAGATATGCCAGTGCCCTTATAGTATGTCATGACAACTTGGACAAAGACACTGCATGCCAAATTTCAAGCTGATTGGACTAACGGTTGTAAGTTTGTGGTCTTTTTATGGTTTTTGAACTTTATAGCGCCACCTTGTGGCCAAAATGTGCGGTTTTCGTACTGTGATCTCAACTTGACCTTATACATGTGTGTGCCAAGTTTGGTGATGATATCTTATTCCGTTCCAAAGTTATAGCTACAATTAGCATTTAGCTTCGATTAGCCTTGAACATTTTTGCGTATTGTTTCGCGTGAGAATAAAAATGTCAACTTTTTTTGGATAATTATTGATATTCAGTGGCCAGAGAACATGACTGAATTGGTTTGGTTCAGATTGGGTGAAAAACCTAGGACTAGTTCGCAAAAGTAGGTTTTGGACAAATCGCGACGTATCGGGAAAACGGTGCGTCGTAGAGGCCATAGTGCGCCTGTGCACTTTTGTTCGGGATGACCAAAGGATTCAAAAAATGTAGAGTTTTAGGGTCTAGGACAATTGGTGTAGAAATGGCGGCCAAAAATGTCAAAACTGATCATTTTTTGCACCATAGCGCCACCTATGGTCCGATTTGGCTGATTTTTGGTGAGGATGAAGTGTACTGGAGTACTACCATCTGACCAAGTTTGAGCTCTCTAGGACTTACGGTTTGGTCTGAGCAATAGCAACTAGGGCAGAATAATAATAATAATAATAATAATAATAAAAATCTTAACAAATACAATAGGGTTTCAGCGCTTCGCGCTTGACCCCCTAATGATAACAATAATATTATTATTACCCCACCTTACCACACTACAACCCCAAAACATTATTAATTATGACAGTGCCTTACACAGTTGAGTGGGCTTGACAAACCACCTATAGAAAACACACTCTTTCTTCTCTTTGACACTTTATCCGACACTTGAACCAGTTTTTTACACGTTTGCACCAGACATGTTCTTATCACTCCATATAAAAGAAAAACATTATGTATTTACAAAGTGTGCTTCACGCAGCTGAGTGAGCTTGACAATTCACCTGTAGAAACACCTGTAGAAACACTCTACAGGTGAACATTTTCTCTCTCTCTCTCTCTCTCTCTCTCTCTCTCTCTCTCTCTCTCTCTCTCTCTCTCTCTCTCTCTCTCTCTCTCTTCTCTCTCTCTCTCTCTCTCTTACAAAAATAAACCCCATCCTAAATTTTCTAAGCACAAACAGTTTATTTGTATAATTAGCACTTCTTGTGTATTGTCTCTTCTCGTTGAATTCCTCCTCAATTGTAAGTCACTTTGAACAAAAGCATTTGCTAAATGACTAAATGTAAATTATTATTATTTATTATTTTCTATAGCAAAAATAAATGACATTTAAAACGTGCTAATGTTGATGTCATTCCCGAACAGATGTCCCCTCCGTGAGGAGACGTGAGCTGCTTCAGCAGGTCCTGGACAAGCCTGAGGTTCCTCTGCAGAACCTGCTGACCCTGCATTATTTGCTCCAACACCTGGACAAGGTCTGTCAGTCCGCTGAGCAGAACAGCCTCGACATTCACACCCTGGGCCAGATCTTTGGCCCTCTGCTGTTCAGGAGCCCTGTGAGCGGGTGAGCGCAACATTTAGCTGCTTTTAACTTCTGAAAATCTACTGCCGAAAATGAGCACACATACAAATCATCTCTATGCCTGATTGGCAGGTTGGAGGAAGATGAGGCGTTTCCTGCAGCTGCAGTTGAGAGACTTCTTTTGGAGAGAATTTGGGAACAAGAGCCGACTCCTCCTGGTTTGTTTTCTTTAATAATGATGCCTTTTTTTGCTGATAGACTGTCAATAAGATTTTCCATCGTCATCCATGTTTACAAACTGTTTGATGCCAAATATGATTATGCATAGCATGGGGGGAGCAGTGTGTTAAAAATAGAAAGGCAGCTCTATATTTTCCTCTATAGACATCTATTAGGGCTGGCCGATTAATCAAAGGTGATTTTCATGTGCAGTTTATCAGTAAAGCCAGATCTATTAAACCTCCAGCCATTGCTTTCAGATGGAGCAGCATTTATTACACAGCACTGTAGTTCACTGAAATGTTGTGCAAAAATGAGATCTAAATCGAAATCACATTGTTTAATTGAACAATAAGGAAATCGACATAATTGTTCTGTGATAATGACTGTGATAATGCTGTTGGCATCGCTTTACAGTGAACCACGGCTCTGTGTATTAAATGCTGCATGTGAAAATAACATATATAACAACATTTTTTATTTCTTTTTTTTCCCCAAACTCCCTTCAAAACTTCAGCCAAACTTCATTGTTTGAGGTAAATCTTTCTGTGAGATCATTTCGTACTTTTTGTCAGTAAAGCTGGTTCTATTAAACCTGCAGCCGTTGCTTTCAGATGGAGCAGCATTTACTACACAGCACGGTTGTTAACTGAAAAGTTTTGCAAAATTTAGTTCAAAATTTAAATTTTGACAATAATAAAATAAAGATTATTCTGTTTGCATTGCTTTTCAGTGAACCACGACCCTGTGTGGTAAATGCTGCATGTAAAAATACCACCTATAAGAACATTTTTTATTTCTTTTTTTTCAAACTAGAAACTAAAAACTAAAAACTTCAGCCAATCGTTTGAGGTAAATCCTTCAGGGAGATGATTCCGTAGTTGTGTGATTATTAGTCACACTGAATCAATTAAAGCAGGTAAACCTTCTGCTTGTACTGAAACGCTAGTATAATTTCCTTTGTGGGCTTTTGGAGTTTTCACACAAGAGCGCCCTCTGGTCTTCGGAAGAGATCTGCTGCTGATTACACAACCCTGCTTCCCTGACAAGATGTGCATGAAAATTGCAGCATTGCTTGATCATGTTTGTGATTTCAATTCAATTAATATGCCAGACCACTGTTGTGTAAAGTCTTAGATTATAAAGGTGGTCTGGTTTCCCAGGATTGAATAATTAATGTTTATTTTGTGATTTAGATCAAAACAATGCAATTTAAATGATCAAATAAAACAAAATATGATACATGTGTGTGTAAAATATATTCTTCATTCAAAGTGCTTAACGTATTTAATTTTAACATATAGAAATGTAAGCTCTCTTTAGTTTGTACAATAAATTTCCATTCTAGGATGCTTATGCTGGGTTTTTAAGGTAAGATGTCCATGAATAAGAAGAAATGAATGGGCCACTGAAGTTCTAGTCAAAGAAAGCAGAGACTTACTGTTTTCAACAAAATATCCAGCTGTTAACATTAGTAATAATATAACATTTTTTAACAAATCAGCATACTAGAATGAATTATGAAGGACTGACTGGAAATTCAGCTTTGCCTCACAGGAATTAATATTTCACAATATTGCTGCTGTTATTACTTTTTTTCTGATCAAATTAATGCAGCCTTGGAGAGCAAAAGCTGTCTTTCAAGAATCTAAAAATCTTTCTGGAAACCGTCATAGATTCACTAACAAATTACACCAGAAGAGCTCCATCGTCCCTGTAGTGTAGCCTTCAATTCAGAAAAGAAAACCTCATGTTGTTTTGAGGGACTGATCCCTCAGCGATCTCTGTTACACCCTTGAGCAAGACAGGTGACTCTAGAGACTCTGAAATATATCATCACACGTTTCTGCGGTGATGAGAATCCATAAAAGCAAACGTTGGTCCCAGCCGTGTAGAGATGAATAGAGATTTATTTATTTTAATCATAAATATTTGTATCATATTTCCCTTGTTTATCCAGCTCTTCCTCCTAAACCGCCCAAAGCCAAAGCCATGGCCTCATCTGTGACTAATGGAAACGACAGCTTACTGAGTGAAGCTGAATGGTACTGGGGAGACATTTCAAGGTAAATCACTGGTATAATTAAACATGTGGCTGTAATTTAAGAGTAACACACAAAAAATTCTTAAATCTCCTGTGAAAATTGCAATTCTTTTTCAAATATTTCTCAAGTGAGGATTAACAGAGAAAGGAAATTTTCACAGTAGCTACGTTTCCATCCAAAAATGCAAATTAACTTTATGCACAAAACTGGATTATCGCATAAAAGACATGCAAATAAAGCAGGGTTTTCATCCAACGAGTCAAAGAGAACAAAATCGTCACTTCCTGATTAACTGGTGCCAAATATAAACTGTAAAAACTGCTGTGTGAAGCTGCGTGAATCTTTTCTTCATTTAATAAATGACGTCAGAAGATGAGGCGGACATGCAATAAATACGTGGTGGCGTTTGAAAGCATCAGATGTGGAGCACAGATGCTCTTGACAGTTCTGGAGGTAATTAATAATATAGTGACACTAATACTTAAACGGTTAAGGCGTTTAAGAATGACCAAAATAACGTTTCAGATGTTTTACAATGTGCTTAGCCTGCTGGTTTGTCCAGTCACACACATTTTTATCATCACACGATCTCTTATAACAAAATCACATGACCTTTTTTTAATGCGCAGACAGGAATTTGTCCGTAAAAGTGTTTGCATTGTAGTTTATGCGGATCTTTTCTTATCGAATAAAAAGTTTATCCTACTCATTTATGCGCATACGTCTTTATGCGCATTTTTAAAACTTATGTGCATCTTGACGTTTTCATCAAACGATTTTTTTATGCACACGTCCAAAATGCACATAAAAATAGGTGATAGCTAGTGTTTACTATAATATTTTTTTCTTCTTCTGGAGAATGTCTTTTTTATTTTAGTTTGGCTAAAAAAATATTAAAAAAAATTGAATGTTTTAAAAGCATGTTTAAGGTTAATGTTATTATTCCAATTAAGATGTTTTCTTCTTTCACTTGTGGATCTGTATATTTGGGTAATATAAACTTTGATGGATAGATTAATAAAGACAAGAAATTTATTCTTCTGGCAGCTAGTAAAAAAAAGTAATTAGAATAAATTTGTTAAAATAAGAGTCATCGTTTTGTTTCGTTAAGAACACAGACAGAATATTTTTTCCTAATTTGGAATAAGTGGATTGAGTATATTACACCAATACACCCAGATTTTTCTTGAATTGTAACTTTTAAATGATTTTTTTTACATATAATATATCTTTTATTCTTTAAAGGCAATCTTTTAAAGGATTTGTACCTCCCTATGTTTTACTGTATATAGTTGTTGTTAAAGAGAAGAAAATACAAAGCATGTAAGATCTGTAAGTTTCTTTTTCTGTATTTGAGATTATGTAAGTTATATATGATATTTTGAATTTTATTATCTATATTCTTTTGAAAACTTAAATTGGAAAAAAAAAAGATCTTTTCTCGATTGTTCACAGAACAAACTACTGTTGTCCAATAATTAGCCTAATTATCCTAACTTGCCTCGTTAACATAATTGACCTAGTTAAGCCTTTAAACAGCATTTTAAGTCGAATACTACTAGGGCTGCACAATATATCGTTTTAGCACCAATTTCGAAGTGTGATCATTCGCAATAGTCACATCCAGAGTATACACAAATTTGAGTCTGGATTATAATAATATAATATAATAAAAAAGGATTTTAGAGGCCTGTGACTGTGTGAGGGATTTAAAAGCATTCCGGCCTAAGTATATGTACCAAATTTAATTGTTTATAAAATGAAGACATTCGTTTTACATTTGATTATTCAACTACTGTATACCTAAACTCAATTTGATGACTAGGAAAACAATCAAACACTGTTTATTTAATTTGTATCTTTTTCTTTATTGAATCTATCTATGCTTGTTGAACATATGAATATTTTATGCAAATGCACTCTTCTACAGAATCATCCCAATCAATCTAAAATGATTTTTTTTTCTAAATAGTTATTTAACACATCTAGTTAATTGTATTCATATCATTGTCATCATTGGCAAAGAAAAAAGAAATTTGTTATTAGAAATTAGTTACAATTTCTCTCTGTTAAACATCACTTATGTTTAAATATTTTGTAAAGACCTAAAATTTTGAACTATATGTGCATGTGATGCATTTATTATTTTCAGATAACATACAGACAATCAGGGAACAGACATTACCAATAAAATAATAATAATATACAGATGATTACTCAATAGTATTTTTTGCAGTCGTAAAACCAGTGAACAACATTTCTTTCTGTAATTAACTTGTACAGAATTTAGAGTCATTATTAAGAATACATATACCTGGATTAGGTATGTAATCAATGTGTAGTAGATCAAAACACTAAGAAATCTCTGTATGGTTTTTACACTTTTAGAGAGGAAGTGAATGAAAAAATGAGAGACACTCCTGATGGTACGTTTCTGGTGCGGGACGCTTCAAGCAAAGTGCATGGAGAGTACACTTTGACCCTCAGGTGAGCACAGTGTCAGGTCAAATCACATTTGATGTCTAATATGCGACGAATGCATTGCGTAGGTGCGCTCGTGTATCATTTGTTTGATATGCATCATCACAAAGACGAATTTCTAACAGGGACTCGATGCGATCAAAGCCTTGTGTTGTTTATTCCAGGAAAGGAGGCAATAACAAACTGATCAAGATTTTTCACCGTGGGGGGAAGTACGGCTTTTCAGAGCCTCTTACTTTTCTCTCTGTGGTGGAGCTCATCAACCACTACCGCCATGAGTCATTGGCGCAGTACAACGCCAAGCTGGACTCTCACCTGCTCTTCCCCGTCTCCAAATATCAGCAGGTACAGCGCCTCCGCTCTTCAAAAGCCTCAAACTGATGGTGTCCTTTTTTTCCCCCCACAGGCTTCATGTTAAAGTATTAGCAGACTTAAACCTTGTGTGCTGTTTCAGATGATTTCATCCACTCTGGGGTGATTTTGAGTCTTAATTTGGCCACAACTTTCTTTGTGTTTCCACAAATTGAATGATTTTTGGTGACAATTCTTATTTTGAAACATATTTTGGGGAAATGCTTTGAAAATTCAACAACACCCTCTGCAAAATTCAGAATTAGAATCAGAAAGAGCTATATTGCCAGGTATGTTCACACATACAAGGAATTTGTTTTCGTGACAGAGCTTCTACAGTGCAACAGAATTACAGAGGACTAAAAAACAGATAATAAATATATTTTAAAAAGTAGTGAATGTATTTATTACCCTTTCATAATGTTTGTGGCTGTTTTTGCCCTATTGACTTCCATAATCACCTTTTTTGATTGCAAAGCCACGACACTATAATCATACTTTCTTGACACAGGCCTATCTAAAGGGTTAATGGTGCCAACTGATGATCAACAGTACAAATGGAAAGTTTTACCTCTTCCCAACAGTGAAAACCACCAACAGTCAAGAATGCATGATTATATGGTGTCATGGCTTTGCATTTAAAAAATTTAATTATAATGGAAGTCAATGGGGACAAAAACAGCTACGAACATAACTAAAGGTTAGTACATCTGAACAGTAGACAAGGGTTAAACATGGCATTTTTGTTGTTATTAACTCAATCTTATGACCCCATCTTTTGTATATTTTCCATAAAATGGCAGTTCAGTGACAATGCACGTGATATGAGATCAACAGACAGTATTGTTCATAATTGTCAGTTTTCATATGCAGATGTTAAGTGGCAGACGATTAATTAGACTTTTGGTTAATAATAAAACATTTAACTAAGGCTAGGTTTACACAATGTAAGCAACAACAAAAAAAATGTCCATTCCACATTTAACAACATCATTTTCGAAACGATCTGCATTTACACCTTTGTGAAAATGGCCAAAAATGCTTTATTACGTATATCAGGCCAGTATTTGGCACTCTCACCTTCTTAATAAACAGTACCCAAAAGGATGATGTGTGAATGTTTATGTAGAATATGCCGTGTGTGTAAGATCTTTATTTAATGGACACTTATGGTGACAATCATCTTTTGGAAGCTGTGTGGACAGAATTGTGTGTAGGTATAGTGTCCACAGTCATATTGGGGTGAAATAAAGACAAAAAGCCTCTTTTTTTTCTTTTTCTTTTTTATTTCATGACGTTAAAATAGGATGTATGAGTGTGGTTTTTCCACCCACTGGATTGATTGACAGCTGTGTATTAACAAGTCTCTATAGAATCGCGTAAAATCATATCAATAAGACAGGACGTGCGCAAAACAGCTGAGATTAAAAGATCTGTTGAGCTCTCTTTGATCATCAATCATCATCAAATGTAATCAAGAATAAGTTTTACAAGTTTAAAACGTTTTTAAAACAGTGCATGTTTATAATAAATTACAGCGATCACAGCCGCATCTCAGTACAATTATAAAAAAAAATGCTTCAATCCCGGTTTGTGGACATTAAATCAGGTTTATTTTGTACAGTAACATAACTGATATCCATACAGCAGTAGATATTAACGTGTATCCTGTCACATTTGCCGTGCAATAACGCTGTGTGTATGTATGTGAACTTTGTAACGACATTGTGTCTGACTCCTTGTCGCAAAAAGCCTTGAAATAACTCCACAACAAATACATCAAATAATCATTGAAGCATTAGCAAACATTTAAGCAACAAGACTACCAAGAACTCTGACATTTTTAGTGTTTGTTTGTACTTGTCTTTAGTCTACACCGCCAAAAATATGTCATCGTTTTCAAAGACTCTCAATTTCGAGTGTTTACACAGACATGTCAACCGCTGTGTTTTAAACAACAGGGGCAAAACGCATCAAAAGTGTCCCATTTTGCCTGAAAACTTTGTTGTGTAAACAGCCCATAATTGTGGTCTGATTTGAAAAATGACCAAAGACAGACCAGAGATGTTAACTCGAACCAGAAACAGGAAATGGTGTCAACAGATAGGACTTTTTAAAAGAGATAGAATTCTCATGCATACCCGATTTCTCCTTCAAAGTCAGTATGTTATTTGTTTATGGATGGATGGATGGATGGATGGATGGATGGATGGATGGATGGATGGATGGATGGATGGATGGATGGATGGATGGAT
>CAIGQZ010001336.1:26430529-26445313 GCA_903798205.1 Danio tinwini | reverse complement strand
GATGGATGGATGGATGGATGGATGGATGGATGGATGGATGGATGGATAGATAGATAGATAGATAGATAAGAGCATTATAGAAGTCATTTCAGAATATAAGTTGCAGCACGTTTCATGTTTATGTACCAGACAATGACTGATTACTCTTGTAGGCAATCTGGCAGCCCACCAACAAGTCAAATATGTCATTACAATCATCCATTTCTAAATTAAATTGACTTGAGGGTGAGTAGATGATGAATCTTCCTTTTTGGGTGAACAAGGCTTCTTAACACCTCTTGTTTGTTGCAGGATCAGATGGTGAAAGAGGACAGTATAGAGGCAGTGGGAGAGCAGCTGAAGGTTTATCACGAGCAGTTTCAGGAGAAGACGTACGAATATGACGTACTGTATGAGGAATACACACGTTCATCACAAGTAGGCTGCATTTCCTCTCCTTTAAATGCATTGGGATCTTATTAACAGTCAATAATGCAGATGTTATTATGTACGGCCTCTCTCAGGAGCTGCAGATGAAGCGGACCGCTATTGAGGCCTTCAACGAGACCATCAAAATCTTTGAGGAGCAGTGCGAGACCCAGGAGCGCCTCAGCAGAGAGAGCATTGAGACGTTTCGCAGGGAAGGAAACGACAAGGAGATTGAGAGGTAGTCTTGTTTTTTGTGATACAAATGTGTCTTGTAATTCCCCTCATTTGAATTCTGGCTGCTATCAGAGGGAAACTTTTCACTCTTTTCAGAATACAGAGTAACTCGGAGAAGCTGAAGTCCAGAGTGACAGAGATTCATGACAGCAAGAGGAAGTTGGAACTGGATTTGAAGCGGCAAGCTACAGACAATCGAGAGATAGACAAGCTAATGAACAGCTTGAAACCAGATCTCATACAGCTGAGGAAGCTAAGGGACCAATACCTTGTGTAAGAAATCCACCATGTGTACATACACATCTCTACACCCCTTAGTTAAATGAATTTAATATTCTCTATAGGATGCTATACAATGCGATATTTGTGCATGAGCAATAGTTTAGTCTGTATCAAAGCCAAAATTTGAACTCATTTAATAAAATAAAATAATGGTGCAGAAATTAGTACAACCCATTTAGTATGTTAGGATAAATATATTCTAAAAAATGTTTTTAAATTGTAGTATTTTGTTATTATATTTTAAAGACTATTATGCTCAACAAGGTTTTATTTATCACAATTGGCTATATGCACAGCTAGCGTTTTCTTTTTTTTGCCAATAATAAAACTCCAGTGAAAGCATAATGTGACTATTTTCAATGTCATAAGGTTCCTTTTACAGCATCGATGTTGTAAAGTAGTACAAATACAATTAGTTAAATCAAAGGTCTCAAACTGGATTGCTGGAGGGCCGCAGCTCTTCACAGTTTTGCTCCAACCCTAATCAAACACAGCTGATTTAACTAATCAAGCTGTTCAAGACTACTAGAGATTATTAAGAAAGTGTGAGTTGGAGGTGGTTGGAGCTTGACTATGCAGAGCTGTGGCCCTCCAGGAATTAAGTTTGAGACCATTGAGTTAAATAGACTTAAGCATTCATTCAGTTGTTGAAGCTAAAATGAGATGAAAGACCGTTTAAATGCTAGTGCCAGCAGGATCAACAGGCGAGTGCAGAAACTCCATTGAAAATACTGGGGCAAAATAACTACTCATTTTTTTAAAACATGGTAAGGGAAAATGGAATTTAATGAAGTGCTTTTTGTCCAGTCTGAGACCCACTTTATATCTTATTTCAGGCAGTGAAGATCACTGATTTTTAAAAAATCTGACCTTAAACGTGGCAATTTTATAATGGAAAGACAGTTCACCGGAAGCGCTGAGGCTGGCTGGCTGAAATTAAAAGTCTGTGTGCATATGCCCTATTATTTTATTATTTAATTTTTGGGGTTTGCAAAGTGGAAGTTGTCAGTGTGGCATTATCTTTATAAATTAATTTTAATATGCTGCTTTAGTGCTCAACAGACATTTCTTGTTGTTGAAAAATGTGCTTAATATTTTGGTGTAAACTTTTCTTTCTTTGGATAAAAATTCTACAAGTTGTTCAGCCTCAGTTTGAATTGAAATGTCATTACTGTCACTTTTGGTTAATTTAATGTATTTTTACCAATGCTGCACAATATATAATTTTAGGATGGATATCACAATTTGTGTATCCGCAATAGTCACATCGCAAAGATATGCAAAAAATCTAAAAAAAAAAAAAAGGTATGGTTTCGATAAAAGAAATAACATGGTTCCGCCTTTTATAAAATAAACTGACATAGTCCCTAACAGAGTGTTTAATTTTTTCCAAATGCAAAAAAGACATTAGGTCTGTCTGCCTTCTGGCGAGCAGTGAGGCGAAAGCAATAATATCAATATGGCACATATTATATAAAGCGTCAACAGGAGGTAAACCGAAAATTGCTATCATTGGGCAGGGCTTCACCGAAAAATTAAGAGCCCTTGATAGTATGTCAAAGAAAGAAGACCAAAATTAATTCAATTTAGGGCAGGTGTAAAATGTGTGTGTGTGGTCTGCCGGGCACAAGGAGCATCTATTACATCTGTCATCACTTTTTTTATTTTGCTTTGGTGTAATGGATTCTGTGAACAATTTTAAACTGAATAATGTTCAAATGAGCACTAATACAGATGGAGCTAGTTTTAGCTAGGATATTATTCCACAGCTCCTCATCAAGTTCCAAGACTAGCTCTCCCTCCCAAGTATTCTTAAGTGCAAAAAGAGAAGGCATATGTACAGAACGAAGCAGGCCATAGATAGAAGCAATGCGGTTCTGAGAATTTCAGAGCAAAAATATATCTTCAATAAGAGTATTCTCTGGTTGGTGGGGGAATGTAGTAAAATATCATTTTTTAGCAAAATTCCGTAATTGAAAATAACGGAATAAATTCAATTTGGAAATGTTGAACCTTTCCAACAACTTATTGAATGAGACAAATAAGTGGTCGTGAAACAAATCGAGCAGCAATACTAAACCCTTCTCTCTTAACTGTGTGAAAGTTGAGTCCAAGACAGAGGGCAGGAAAAGATGGTTGTTGCAGATAGGAGCAAATGTTGACAATGTTTGTGGTTTAAAGTGATGACGAAACTGTTTCCAGATTTTAAGTGAAGAGCGCACAATCGGATTAGATGTATATTTAGCGGGTTGTCGTAAACAGGGGTCAAAGACTAGTGCTGGTAATAAAGAAGAGATGCACGAATTGGCTTACATCTTACACCAATTGATATCTTGGCTGCTACACCATAGAATTTAGCTTGCTTTAAGGAACCTCCTAATTGTGACATTTCTTCTGATGTTGAAAACAAAACAATATTTTTACTTGCTCTAAGAATTTTTTGATATTTGGACTGGAAACAAGACAAAACAAAGTAGGCAAAGCATTTTTTCTATTGCGGTTATTCAATTTTTGTACCTGCATACTGTTAGAGTCCGCGGAAAACTATCAAATAGTGCCATTCAAACCATCTTGTGAAGCGGTGTTCATATCGCAATATTTATTGCAGAAAAAAAATATTACAATGTCAGATTTTTCCAATATCGTGCAGCCCTAATTCATACTGAATAAATACATTCTACAAAAGCAAACATGTTAAAATCAAAGGCTTCATTGATTTGAATGATTTTAACTAGAGTTTGGCATGTCTGTTTGAGCAGAGGGCCTCATAAGAATCATTTGTGAATGGGATTCAATGTTTTTTCAGTGTAAAAACACAATGTAAAATTACATCTTTTTGATATTTTGTGGTCATCACTGCTAGCTCAAAATATGATTTTTTTTTTGCTCTGGCGCTGCAGATTGTGCAGAAAAATGTGTGCGGTAACTGCTGCTGATGTTAACAACGCTGATTATGTTTTTTCAGATGGTTGACTCAGAAAGGCACCAGGCAAAGGAAGATCAACGAATGGCTGGGGTTAAAGAATGACTTAGAGGAGTAAGTTCTGTTCAGCCTTTCTTGATGTACACATATATAAGTAGGATCTGCTGCATTAAGCGAGACCCGTTAGTTCTTTGGGGTGTTTACAGCTGAGATTAAGATGTGTTTTGGTCAGTTGGAGCACAAGTGGACACGTTCCTATAAACATCTGGTGTTTTAGGCCCAATCCCAATTCTATTTTTGTACCCCTACCCCTTCCCCTTGGCCCTTACAACCGAGGGTTAAGGGGAAGGGCTTCAAAACTTACCCCTAAGAATTGGGACAGCACTTCAACACTGCACACGTCATCATTTGTAATCGCGATCGTTTGCTTCATATGAGATTAGACAATCATGACTGCTGTAGTTATTCCAGTTGTGTTATTTTTTTGGTGTTTATCTTCAGGAAATCACTGAAGGCATATATTATGTTATCATAACAATCTAATGTGATATGCAATACGATCGTAACTGTACTGTGTATTTACACAGGGGCCATATTCATCTATGTAAACACACGATAACAACACTAACATTATCCCAGACACTGTAAAAAGCAAATTTTCAGCCACTTGACTGCTCTGATAGAGTGTCATCGAGTGTCAGAATGTTGTGGAACTGCTGTAGAGGAGTTATTATTAGGGATTATAGATCGCGAAATTTAGCGATTTTTTTTTTTTTTTTTTTTTTTTTTTTAAGCATGACGGTAACACGAACGCGGTTATGAAAATATTAAAACATGTGTTTGTTTGTCGTAAAAATTCGAAATAATGACAAAAAATGTTAATTTGTGGATCTCCTTGCTTCCAGGTTTAGCATTACTGCAGGTGTATTCTGGGAAATTTTCTCACCCCTCTGTTTGAGTGTGATCCTGAAAAATCTTCGTTCAAAGGGGTGTATACCCCTTGCCCTTAGCCCTACGCCTTCAAGCTAAATAGAATTGGGACACCACTACCCCTTGACGTGAACACGCAAAACGAGGGGTAGGGGTAAGGGGAAGGGCTAAGTGGTAGAATTGGGATTGGGCCTTAATCTAGCTCTTTTGTTCACTTTTGATACTGAGAGCAACAGCCTTCATTTCTGTGCTGGTTGCCATAGAACTATAACAGACGCTGTGGGTTGTTTTCTTTTTTTCTGCCATCAAACCACATTTTAAATCTCATCTGATTAACATGATTCAAGAACATCTCTTACAATGTTTCAAATCAGTAGGCAGAGGGTTCAAAAGCGTTCAACCACATGAGCGGTCTCACTATGGTAAAGACCACTAGAGGGCCTCAGCACACTTTTTCACCAAGTGAAAATGCAAAAACAAAACCTAGTCTTAAGAAGAAGCCTAGTTAGTTGTGTTGTAAAAGTTATGAATAAAGTTTAGAACCACTGATAATCTGCACAATAATTTGGACATCCTAATACACACACTATTCAAAAGAAGTGTGAAAAGCATCATGACCCAACATTAAATCATCAGCATTTCTGTAAGACCTTACTGTCACGCTATTTACTTTTTTTTATTTAGATAGTTTTAGTTTGAAAACTTTTGAATTAATGTGTTTTTTTTTTTGCATTTAATGTTTTACTTAAAACATAATTTAGAAATGTCATTATTTTATTTATTTTAATTTTTTACTGCAAAAAAATATAGAACATTTTTGCATTGTATTTTTCATTTATTTATTTGTTTATTGCTGTATGTTAACCCTTTAACTGCCCCACCAATTTTTGGATTGCATTTCTTAACTCCTAAAGTCGCTAGTTAACACACTTAATGCATTTTTTCAACACATCCCATAATGTCTAAAATATCAGCCTCTACCAAATGGTTGATATGTTGGTTTATAATAAAAGTACTGGAATTAATACATATACAATGAAAAATCTGAAAATATGAAGTGTAAGATCAGTTTATTAAGAAAAAAATATCTAAATAAAACATTTTTGAATAGTAAATTGTCTTTATTTTGAGATATGCCATAAAATATTTCAGATTCTCATTTAACATGTTTTCTTGTTTTTTTGTTTTGTTTTTTGTTTTGTTTTTTACATTAAAACCAAAATCAAGTGTAGTAGTGAAACAGGATTATGGTTGTTTGATTATTTTGTAAACTAACAATGCTGTGTCTGTAAACCATTATTTAAAACAGTCAAAACATGGTCAACCGTTTGGTAGAGCAGGCAGTTGAAGGGTTAAGCCACAATGAAATTGACTTCAGGGACCTAACTTAAAAAAAACAAAAAACAAGCAGGATTATAGTAACTGTAATATTATATTGCAGAGTATACATTAATAAAGCAAAACCATGATATTTTGAACAGCCAAATGGCATCTACAATTAACAGCAATTATTCCATGTCTTACCTTTCAGCTTAAATTCTCTGCTGGACGACGATGACGATCAAGCACATTATGACGAGTGCTCCTGGTACGTTGGAGACATCAAGCGCTCGTATGCAGAGGATCTCCTGAGAGGCAAACGCGACGGCACCTTCCTCATCAGAGAGAGCCAGACCCAGAAGGGCTCCTTCGCCTGCTCTGTAGTGTGAGTTACTAAAGCACTGCTCCATCCAGTCATCACACTCACTGCAGATTCCCGATTCTCAAAGCTAAATTCATCTATCATACTGAAACACTTTCACAGTGTTTCTGCAGAGTGTATGTGCATTTTAGAATTGAAGAGCACTCAACATGCAGAAGAACCAGTGTAGTTTGATGACAAAATGAATGGCTGCTATAAATTGATTCTTTTGTGGTTTAGCAGAAAGTTCTACACAGCTTTTTAATTGTAATTTTAACAAACATAATGTTTTAAACGGTGTCACAAATTATATGGGTAACACTTTCGTTTAGGTCACAATTCATGCTAATAACAAGCCCTTAAATAACACTACTAGCTTAATAAACTATTAATTAGCTGTTTATTAATAGCAGGGTAGAAGTTGGGTTTAGATTTTGTGTTTTAGGATTACGGATGCAAAATAAGATTATACTTCATAACTACTAATGAACAGTTAATTTCTTAATAATCAGTAGGTAATAAGCCAGAAGTTAACATCATGAATTGTGACCTAAAGTGTTACCATATGTTATCCAGTCAATTAATATAATATAATATTTGTCAGACAGGGTTTACTTTACAATATATTTGGTAATATGTTGTTGTAGATGAAAACAGTTCTTTTGAATGGGCAGCTGGAAGTTTTAAATTACATGCATTTTAAAATTAGAGTCATTGTGTAATTAGTGTTTGTTTATAATTCAGTACCCTGCAAAAACATCTACAAACCAAGTATACTTATAATGTAGTTATACTTTTTAAAGTTTATGTTAATGAACAAGTATATGTCAAATATACTAAGTTTTATAAATATTATACTAATATTTTTAAGTACATAAAGTAATTACAAAGTTCACTCAGAGAATACTTTCTATTTTGTTTGTTTAAAAGAAGTATACTAATAGCTAGTGCTGCATGATATTGGAAAAGACATTGCAATATTTAGTTTTTCTGAGGTATGTATTGCGATATGGATACAATTTCAACAAATGACTTGAATAGCGCTTTTTAGGGGAAAAAATGAATTTAGATTGATTGGGGTGATTTTGTAAGAGTGTGAATGAAGTATAATAAACAAATTGCTTGCAAGAATAATTACAACAGAGCAAAAAAAAGTCAAATAAACAGTGCTGTATAGTTTTCCAGAGAGTCAAACAGTATTCAGGTACAGAAAATGAGTGATGAAATGTAAAATAACACTGTATAGTCTTTATAGAATTAATTCTTATTCAAATTACAAATGTTGCACTTTTTTGTGCCCGAATGCCTTAAACACTCTTGAAAATGCCTTTAAAACATGCAAATGATAAACGTTCACTTCGTTATGGTTGTACATTGCAATCATTCCAAAAATCTCATGTATTCTTAACTGTTGTGCTGATCAACTATAATCTCTCAACATTGCATATCCTGCGATGTGGCTGTTGCATACACACACATTGCAATATCGATGCTGAAAAAATATATTGTGCAGCCCTACTAATAGCAAATTTGATTAAACTTATTTTTTATAAGGGATGCACTTTCAAAAGACGAGGACTTGAAAAACTGAGAAAAAGCTAATGCTACAATGCACACTCACTGGCCTCTTTATTAGGTACACCCTACTAGTACCGGGTTGGACCCCCTTTTGCCCCTTTCGATTAACGAGTTACTGGAAATATTCCTTAGAGATTTTGGTAAATATTGACATGAGAGCATCACACAGTTGCTGCAGATTTGTGGAGTTTCTATGGTGCCAGTCTCCCGTTTCACCACATCACAAAGGTGCATTGGATTGATATCTGGTGACTGTGCAGGCCATTTGAGTACAGTGAACTCATTGTCATGTTCAAGAAACCAGTCTGAGATTATTCACGCTTTATGACATGGTGCATTACCCTGCTGGAAGTAGCCATCAGAAGATGAGTACACTGTGATCATAAAGGAATGGAGATGGTCAGCAAAAATACTCAGGTAGGCTGTGGCGTTGACACGGTGGTCAATTGGTACTGATGGGTTCAAAGTGTGCCAGGAGAGGCACCCGGTGTGGTCTTCTGCTGTTGTAGCCCATCTGCCTCAAGGTTGCACGTGTTGTGCGTTCAGAGATGCTCATTTGCATACCTTGATTGTAAGGAGTGGTTATCTGAGTTACTGTTATCTTTCTGTCAGCTGGAAAAAGTCTGGTCATTCTCCTCTGACCTCTGGCATCATCGAGGCATTTGCACCCACAGAACTGCCGCACACTAGATATTTTTTTCTTTTTTGGACCATTCTCTGCAAAACCTAGAGAAAATCCCAGTAGATCGATCAGCAGTTTCTGAAATACTTAGACCAGCCCGTCTGGCACTAACAACCATGCCACATTTAAAGTCACTTAAATCCCCTTCTTCCCCATTCTTTTGCTCGGTTTGAACTGCAATAGATAATCTTGACCATGTCTATATGCCTAAAATGCATTGAGTTGTTGTCATGTGATTGGCTGATTAGAAATTTGCATTAATGAGCAGTTGGACGTGTACCTAATAAAGTGAGTGTATATTATGGCAAAATAAAAGCTTCCTTTACCTTGGAAGTGTGCAAACTTCCAGTAATAAACCTCATACAAAATTAGAAAATAGAACTCTTTAACTCATCTTCCTCCTTTTTTCAACAGCGTGGAAGGAGAAATCAAACATTGTGTGGTTTACAAGACGGCCACAGGTTTCGGATTTGCTGAACCCTACAACCTTTACGGCTCCTTGAAAGACTTGGTCCTGCACTACAAACACACATCTCTGGTCCAGCACAACGACTCGCTGAATGTAACCCTGGCCTACCCGGTGCTCGCACAGCAGCCTAGATGAGCACTGCGCCACCACATGGCCTGGGACACACATATAAAGCATGATTAAGCACATTATTCAGAGCAAAATATACTAACACCCAACCTTTATGTTTATCGTAGAGAACAGATAAGCACAGTATATTATCGTTAAGTAAACTTACGGCTTTTTTGTAAGCCCGTAGTTTTTCCATATCAATCAAAGTCAGCTGCAGTAATTACGGTAAGATCACAGCTTCTCTGTATTTGTCGTCCCAACACGAGATGGAGAGCATCACACGATTCCACAACCGCTCAAACTAGTGTGGCAGTCCTAGATGTTTCTGATTGGGATGGAGGCCAGGATGAGATGAGGAATGAACAGAAAGATGCAGCTGTTGATAATCAATCTTTTAGCTGTTCTGTCACTGTGTGTTCGTTTGGTAGTTTTATTCTGCCAATCATATGAGTAGATTCCTCTTTATGTGAGTTGTCTTATAGAAGATGTGAAACCAACCTTTTCTTTTTTTTAATCAGACGTGCTTGCGGGACACTGACGTCCTTATAGTTTCTAATTTGCCTCTTTTAAGCTTAGACGCCATAGTCAGAATAAATAGCCATCAGCAATTGCATACTTTTCTGTGATGTTTCCACACAGAGCTGAAGTCTGGCATCTTAAAGGATTAGTTCACTTCTCGAATGAAAATTTCCTGAGATTTGAATCTCTCCTTTACATCCAAGAATTTCTTTCTTTAGTCAAAGAGAAATTGAGGTTTTTAAGGAGGACATGGATCCTTCTGTGTTGATCAGTGGTTTTTAAATTGAAGTTTTAAAGGGCTTTACATGATCACAGCTTGAGGAATAGCATCTTACCTAGCAAAATTATCATTATTTTCTTTTAAAAAAAGGAAAATGTATGTACTTTAACCACAGAAGCTCATCTTTTTTGGGAAAATGGCAATTTTTTTGACTAGGTAAGACCCTTAAGGGCTGGTAACACCAAACAACTAGCACTAACAAAACTCGACTGTGCATAGCAATCTTAATGAACCAGTTTTTTGTTGCGTTGTCAAATAAAAAAATCAATCCTAAGGCATTTTTTTTTTCTATAAATGACTCTTATGTGTGACATTTGGCACGTTGGTGTGCACGATCACATTGGCACTCTTTGTTTATTCATAAGGTGTGAAATTTAATTGAAACTGCAATTAGGAAGTTTAAACCACTGAGCATAGAAGTCTATTCAATTGAGAAAAATCCTGCATGTTTTCCTCAAAAACCTTAGTTTCCTTTGGACCAAAGAGAGAAACAATATAACATCTTGGAAGACAATGGGGTGAGTATATCATCAGCAGTTTCTCATTCTGTAAGTGAACTAATCCTTCAGTGGTTTCTGTGGGCTGGTATTGGTGCTTTTTGGTGCTTTATTTTTGTAACGTGAGAATGATACATAGCTATAGCGAACCGTTAAGATCCAGCACAGAACAAAGGTGATCCAAAGCAACGACGCGCACAGGAGTTTCCACTCTCTCGATCAAACGTGGATCTGATTTCAGATTTTTGAGGAAATTGAGTTGGAAGTTGATGTATTGTGGTAGTAAATAAATCCTAATGTTGATGGGGCGTTTTTGTAACTGTACTCTCCTTAATGTGTCATTCTTCCATTTTGGTTTGTGCTGTTATTCATAGTCAGGTGATACACTGGGTGTGTATCATACAGTCAGCTGGATAAAAAAAATAATAATAAAAAAAATATATATATATATATATATATATATATATATATACACACATATATTTTTGATGAGCAATCGTGATTTTGTATGAAGCCGAATCAGATAGCATTTTGTTTTGCTTGCTAAGAATCAGTGATTTAAATGTGAAGATTTTTGGAGAGTAAAGAGTTTAAAAAGTGCCTTCTGCGCTATGAGGAGCCTTTCTGTGGTTGGGGCAGTACAGAATGCTTTGCTTCAATAGGTTTGTGTGTATAGTTACACAAATATTAGGAGATCACTCAAATGTTCTCTGGGTTTCTTGGATTTATAATAGTGTTATTTGAGTAAAAGGTATTTTTGCGATTGAGTAAAACATAATTTCTGTAATTTTTTGGAAAAATAAATGCACTAAATGACAATATTTTTATTTCAAAGTTTGATATCAAACCTTAATATCAAATATTACCATTTTGCTCAAAGCCATACCTAATAAATTCAGTAAATCCATAGAAACAACAGGTCTCTTAATTATTTCATAGCTATATACAGTATAGCCCTACAACCAGTTATAAGCAACAAGTTACGCAAGAGCAAAATTATACAAAATGCTTTTAAAACAATACACATTTTTTTTCCAAAAAAGGAGGATAATCTAATCAAACACATTCTGTTACATTATAATAAAACACTAATTATGACTTTATTGGGAGTGTCAAGTTCGAGAATAGTGTGTGATAAATGTAAGGACCTATAAAACATTAGCTTTTATGCATTAAATAAGGTTTTAACCAGTAAGCACTTTATCAGTTTATTTGAGTTACCCTTTTTATCCATTTTACAAGCTTATATTTAAAGACTGTTGACATGAGGATGAGTGTTCGTATGAGAAACTTTTCAGTGTCTCTTGTAATGCATCTTTTTAGACTGAGAAACACAGCCCTTCCATTGACACATTTGCACAGTGGAAACGCAAACTCGTGCAAATTTAGCTGAGTTCCAAAGTTGAAGTTTGATAAACTTTGACCGGTGACTTCATATCACATGAAGACATGTGGTTTATAGATGATCAGCATGACTTTCAGCTAAATTAAAAGACCAATGACTTGAAATGTGCATTAGGTGTAGTAGATTAGGTATTTTTATATTTGGGATAAATTTTTAGGATAAATTGCAAGTCTTGTGTGAACAAGGTTTGACACAAACATTCTCAGTTTAAAAAAAAAAGTTTTTTATTATGGAGATGTATTATAGTCTCTTACCTACTGCACTACAAATACAACTGACTAACCAGAAATAGATTCACTCAATTGGCCACCACTGTTTTCTAAACTACAAACTCTTAAAGAAAAATCAATGAGCTAGACTTAGACCTCCATAATAATAAAAACAAACATGGGTAACCACTGTATTTCTATGGCTTTTCTGTAAACGCCATCTACTGTCAGAGATTTAAACTGCATTGTCCTTCAGCACTTTTGCCTTTCTTAAATACATTGGTATGGACAGAAAAACATGAACATCAGACTAAATTTCTGTTCTGAACATTCATGTTAGTGTGAACAGGCTTTTATACGTTTTAGCCAATTAAAAAAAACTATCAATATTCAATTTAGCAAGGAAAATTGAAATTAAAACTGATGCTTGGATCACACCAAATGCAGAACACTGTGTCACTTGCTCTTGTTTACTCGGGGGAGGTTTTCCCCACAGGCATTTTTTTTGTTTGAATTCAATTATTTGAACTTGTGTGGTAAATGCGTTTAAGGCGAATTCCGCGTGTTTGCAGCAAATTTGTCGCGCATTCACATCGTTTACCCCATGCGGTGAGAATTGAGTATATGCAGAGCTGGTGTTTTTCAGCCACCAATAAACCTCTGGTAAAAGGTTAATATGACTTTTTATTTCGTAAGGTTCCTTTTGCAGCATCGATGTTGTAATGTAATTAAAGTTTAAGCAGTTAAATAGACTTTTACAACATTCAGCTGTAAAAAAAGATGAAAGACTCAAGTGCCGTCAAGGATTAGAAGATGAGAAACTCCATTGAAAATACTGTCATATTATTTTGGCATGGCACAGAACAAGAGAATAGTGTTTCTTGTCCAGTCTGAGACCCACTTTATATTGTATATTAATCCGGCAGTGAAGATCATTAATTTTTAAAGAAATCAAATCGCTGCAATATTGTAATACTATGACATTTCACCATAAGTGCTTGAGCTGGCTTACTAAAAATTAAATATCCTTATGTATATTATACCCCATTTACCTCTATTCGCACATTTGCATTGACTTTGTATGTAATTTACTTGCGCAAATACTTGATTCTGCATTTGGTGTGAATGCAGCATAAGCCTTGAAACTTGACACTAGCCCATATTTAGTATATTAAATCTTTGCTTTGACATCCTCCTTTTTGATAATCTTGGTTATAAAACCACAACAGACTTAATTGGCACAGGCGGCTTTGTTTTACAGCGTAACGTGTTTGTCTGTATCTTCCAGGTTTTGTCCTATCGCTATAGGATAAAGTTGTTTTGCTATGGTGGCGTAGAGCGAGAGAGCAGAGACACTGGTTATGATTCCTTGAATGTTCTGACTGACTGACGTCGAGAGCACAGAGAATGAGCCAGAGTGCTGGATGAGACGAGTTAATAAAGCAGTGGAGTGAAATCCTCTAAATGCACTATACAAGCACATCTTGAGGTGATTATGAGTGACAATTAATGAAGCTTGACAGCCTTTATGAGCAACAGAAATTGGCTAGGTACACATTTTAGTTACAGGCCTGTAGTGTCATAATGTGTTATGATCATGCCGAAGTGGGTCTGTTCTTTGTTTTTTCTTTAACTCCTTATTAAAGAGAGACTATAGTTGTATGTTGATGTTTTGTTTTTATTTTTCATTGTAAGTAATGACCTTACGGATTCAACGATAAGCTAGCTTGAATATCTCTCTTACATTCAGTACAGTTACAAATGTTTACAGTATCTGATTAACCAAATAGAAGATGTGTTTTCAGACGTGCTCTGTCCGCTCTGTCAGACGGGGTTTCTTGTCTTTTATTTGTGCCTCTCTTGTTTTAAACTTGACCATTTTGTTTTCCTTCTTTGTTCACTTTAAATGGTGCTTCCTATCCCCTCGTCTTTTAAATATAAGTTTTTTAGTTCATAAGTATGGAAGCCCGTTTTCGCAAAAAAAAAAAATTTAATAAAGCAAATTGAAAAAGTCAGAACTCCAAGTTATCAAGTCAAAACTCGGAATTCTGACCTTATAACTCGGAATAACTCAGAATTCTGACTTTATAACTCGGAATAACTGAATTCTGACGTTGTAACTCGGAATTCTGACTAAAAAGAATTCTGAATTCTGACTTTAAAACTCTGAACTCTGACTTTAAAACTTGGAATTCTGATTTTATAACTCAGATTTCAGACTTTATAAAAGAAAAAGTTAGTATTCAGTGGTGGGAACAGGCTTCCATACATAAGTGTAGCTCAGAGCAGGTTGGCCAACTTAATAATGCTTATATATACACATATTGCTGACATTGGCTGCATCTGAAAGCTCAGATAGGCAACATAAAGAGGGGCGACCATTTTCAAAAGATACTTATTGACTCGGACTTTAAGGCAAAAACACTCTTTGAGGAAAGTTCAATTAAAATATAATTGCAAGATAAAAACTTGTAATTGTGACTTCATTTATATGCAATTAAAATGAATTTATCTTTATAGGCTTTCTCTTTTTTTCGTAATTATTCTCTTGAATGCAAAATAAAATATACAAAATG
>CAIGQZ010001336.1:26408373-26424588 GCA_903798205.1 Danio tinwini | reverse complement strand
TATATATATATATAAATAAAATTATTGTTTCTTTCGTTTTTGGCTTAGGCGGCAGGCTCTTTATTAATCTGGGGTCGCCACAGCGTCAGGCCCAAATGGCCTGTTACGAAATGCAAGCTTCCTTAATCAGACAACGGACAAGCACCCTAAAAACAAACAGCAACAACAAAACATCTAGGGGTTTTAAAGGGGTTTTTATAAGTTTATCATACGGAGCTCTTCTCTCCGTCAGCGCTTATACCAGTCATCGGCTCATACATGCATTCGGTGATTCAGAGGTTGCATATGAAGGGTGATGATCGACGCACAGCTTTAACGGAAAGAAAGTGAATGAAGACATTTTTATATCTATTTCAGCATGCATTCAAGATTAAAAATACATGAGAAATATGGGAAAATACTGAATGATAAAATGATAGCAGGATAGAATTGTAAAATACCGGATCCAGGCAAAAACGGGAGGGTTGACATGAAGTAAACAGGAAGTGTTTGTGGAAACAGTTTTGCGAGGGAACGCAAAAACTTTTAAAAATATATATTTTCCTATCACTATCACACTATATTTTTCTCCCACTCAGTTTTTTTCCCCACCTTCACGTCCCTTCCGGGTCTCCGTAGTTTTCAGCAAGTTCAATGTGTTCTATTAAATCACAGCGTTTTTCATTTGTGTAGCGACAGAAAATAGTTCCTTGTTGAAATACATACAATTTTGGAGGGAATCTTAAGAATCTGCTCCTATGTAACAAGAACTTCCCCAGAATAATAATCGTGTTGTGCCCATAGACTGTAAAGTATATGTTGTGCCCAGCATTTACAGTGCTGTGTTTTGCCGGATTCTGGTGACGTCACATAACCTCAACCAATCGAAATATCGCACATTTTTCGCTGGAGGAGGAAGAAAGTTTAAAATGTAGGACGTCCAGATATTCATGCAGACTTCAAGACAAGCTGGACAATGGGAATCATGTTCGGCTTTAACCTGTGTGTTTTGTTTGTCGCCGTTTTTTCTCTGAGTAAAGGCAGCGCTCGGTTTGTTTACTCCTGTAAATATCCGCCTTCACAATGGTGCAGCTCCGAGGACATAGCAGCTGAATGTGGGGTAAGTGACTCCTGTACCAAAACAAGTATAACTTTAACAACCTTTTCTACTTAAATTGAATAAATTGAAACCAGTAGACAGTACGTTGTATGTTTTTATTCCTTTGTGTCTATACTTGTGGGGTGAGTCAAAACCAACTTAATTTACAACTTCCTCCTTTCATGAAAATAAACCGCGATAGTCTCTGTTATATCTGTATTAATTTGTGTCAGTACGTGTGCTTGCCACAAAAAAAGTGAAGTTTTTTTCAGGAACATTTGTGCTCTGACGTTTATTCACGCTTCTCTTCTCTTTCTATGCTGTGCGCCTTCGGGAAATCCCTGAGTTTTGTGGGCGTCAAGATGAGTGTGAACGAAACTTACTGTTTCCTTTTATTCTCATTTAAGGTGCTGGAACAATGCATGAAGTATAACTCGACAAAGGCCGCTGACAAGGTGAAAGTGAGCCTGTACTATGAGTCTCTGTGCCCAGGATGCAGAATGTTTCTTACATCTCAGCTTGTGCCTACCTTGATTATGTTGCAAGACATCATGGAGATTGATCTGGTTCCATATGGAAACGCACAGGTAGATGAACACAGCTGCATGCCGCTCTTTAGGCAGTTTACTTGTAGTGTGAATAGTCTATCACAACTTGTGAAACATGCAAATTCTTTTCACAATTATAAATATTTAAATAACAATTTCTCTTGGACCATTTCTTGTGGACCCCACGAATACCAGCATTGCATTGTTTACTTTTATGGAGTTTTGACAGGGACGTCTTTTATCAAGCATTAAACTGCTCATGTGACAGTCATGTAAGAGGTTCACACAGAAACAAGAATGTCAAAATTTTGATTAAACCACTCTATAAAAAAAATAAAAATCATTTTAGAAACTATATATATAATTTTATATGTAAAATATATATAATTTTATATATATATATATATATATATATATATATATATATATATATATATAGTAATTTTTTATTTATTTATTTTTTATATTTTTTTGTATTAAACAAAACCATACAATAATACAGAATAAGAAAAATTACAGACTTTTCTTATTTTCCCACTATCCCCTCAAAATAAATTTATGAATTGAAAACAAACATATCCTCTGGGAGAAAAATTATAAAATGAAAAATGAAAACAAAAGGTGTAAATGTTTTAACAAGTTTACCAAAAAAAAAGAGTAAAAAAAAGTAAAAAAGAAATAGATGAAAAGATCGCTTTAAGTAGACAATATTTGCTGTTTCCAGTTATTTACTTTGTCGTAGAGTTAATATGAACAGAACAGGGTAAACCTTTGATATAGTCTAAAACAGGACTCCAGGTCTTGTAGAAAGATAGAAAGAGATCCTGCAAGTAAACATCTTAACTTCTCCAGTTTTATGCAGCTAGAGATTTCTCGGATCCACATATCATGATGGAGGAAGTATGTGTTTCCATTTAAGAAGAATGGCTTGTCTAGCCAAGACTAGAAAAGGCAATAACCTGCCAAGATGCAACAGTCAAGTCAACTATCTCTGAAATGCCAAAAAGGGCTGTCAAGGGGTTAGGGTGTAGATTCATGCTAATAGCTTGATTTAAGTGTATCAAAAACACTGGTACAGAAATTTGTCAGTTGCAGGCAACTCCAGAAATTTATTTATTTATTTTATATAACAGGAGAAACAAGCTCAAGGGAAGTACGTCTTCACCTGTCAGCACGGAGAAGATGAATGTCTGGGTAATATGATTGAGGTGAGGTTTTAATATTTATTTCACCATTCAAGTAAATTAAACACTTAATTGGATTGATGTTGATATTTCAAGCATTGTTTAGAGCTGAAATGAAAGTTTCTGTTTTTTAACATGATTTTGTCAGACATGCATGCTGAATAAACTAGGCTTGGAGGCTATTATGGTCATTTTCTGCATGGAGTCGGGAAACGATGTGCTGAAATCAGCCCAACCTGTAAGTTCCATCCATCTATATATCCATCCCTGTCTCTCTGTCTGTCAGTTTATATATCTGCTGTTGCGATCAAAATCACTCAACCCTTTTAATCTGCTAGACATTCTGCTCCAGTGAACAAAATTCTATGAAAACAGTTCATTACATCAGTAATCTTATTTATAAACTTTATAAATATAAGTCTGTGTGACCCTGAGAACATGAATCTGATGAAAAGCAACCATCTGATTGTTCCTAAACATTAGTTTGCTCATCCCTAACCCCAGAAAGTTTTTTTTTTTCTCTCGTGCTTTCAAGCTCCTGTCACCTCTCTACTGGGATCTTGCCCAATTTATTGCTTGAAAAAACTTAGTTGACCAATAATCACTGGTTTTTACATTGCTACTGCTCTCTTCAAGTTCCATGTAACATTTTTAATAAGATTAAAAACCTGGAGACCAAACAGCTAACTCCAATTGTTGTAGAATGATCCCTAAACTGAGCTTCAGTGGACGGGCGATGTGAATTTTATGCTGAAAAGTCCAATGATCATTACACTCATGTCTATGTTCTGTAGACATCACAATCTTTGCCCATATGGGCTGATACTACAAAGAATCCTCCATGTTTGACTTTGGCGACTGCGTTCTACTAAACTTCATTTTCAAAATCATTCTCAACCATACAAATGGACAAGTTGTTTTCATCAGTGTTGAATAATAATGGCACAGTTGTATTGCAAAAAGAAGTAAAAATCCTTTCAATTATAAATATTACATTTAATATACCACAAAAATGTTAGGTGCAATAATACATCTGGATTCATTCACTCTCAGGGGGTTGAATAATTTTTAACACAGCTCTGTCTATCCATCTAGTTGTCATTTGATCTGTCTGTTCTGTGCAGCCCTCGGTATATGTCTGTCATTCTCTGTTTGTCCTTCAATCTGTCATTTGTAAATTAACCCTGTTGCAATCTGCAATGCTAATCTGTACGTCTCACCTCAGTGTCTTGGAGTCTATCATCCTGATGTGACCTGGGATTCAATCATGCAGTGTGTGAAGGGCGACCAAGGCAATAAGTTAATGCACGAAAATGCAGTGAAAACCGATGCACTGAATCCACCTCATCAATATGTGCCGTGGATAACCGTTAACGGAGTAAGCACATTTATCCACTTATTATTTTCAAGGATGTTTGTCAGCGGTAATTAAATGGGTCAATGCTGTCCCTGCAGGAACACACAGACGATCTTCAGGACAAGGCGATGAGTTCTCTCTTCAGTCTGGTGTGCAGCTTGTACAAGGTTTGTGTGATGTCTTGTTGGCGTTTATTATCATTTCAGCGTTGTATCTCATCAGCGAGGAGTCCGTCACATGAGCTCTCCATTCTTTGTGGTCAACAGGGTCAAAAACCAGATGCTTGTACTCTAGGGCTGAAGAAGAAAACCAACAATTACTGCATGAACTAATCAGGGTATCTGAAAACAACACTACTCACGTCAGGGATGAAGACCGTGTATGAAACCAAAGTGAACACATGCTGAGCTGCAGATTTTTTTATTTGAATAATTAGTTTGCTGTTATTTTTTTATATGTACATGACAGTATGCATGCATACAGTGTATTAAAAGCTCATTTCCATTACCTGTTTGTGCATTAATGATTTCTTTTAACAGACCCGTAGACAACCTGGTGAAAGAGGTTGGTGTTTTTTCTCAAAAAGTGGACCTTTTTGCAGTTATACGTCCCGCTTTTTCTATTTATTTATGAGATTTAAATACTGTGTTTTAGTGACATTCATTCATTTTCTTTTCGACTCAGTCCCTTTATAAATTAGGGGTTGCCACAGTGGAAATAACCATCAACTTAACCAGCATATGTTTTACGCAGCGGATGCCCTTCCAGCTGCAATCCATCAGTGGGAAATACTCATACTCTCTCATTCACACATACACCCACACATATATATATATATATATATATATATATATATATATTATATACACACACACACACACACACACACAGAAAATTTAGCTTATCCAATACACCGATAGCACGCCTTTGGACTTGTGGGGGAAACCAGAGCACCCGGAGGAAACTCACGGGGAGAACATGCAAACTCCACACAGAAATGCCAACTGAGGCTCGAACTAGCGACCTTCTTGCTGTGAGGTGACAGTGCTACTTACTGCACCACTGGCCGCCCCATTTTTAGTGACATTTTTAGCAGTTTTTACCTAAATTAGCTTATCGGGTGGTCATCATAACCACACTTTTTGATGTACCAAAATATTTCCTAAAGATTTAAAATAAAGAAATATGAAAAAATACTTATTTTTTCAATGCCAATTTCTTACATCATACTGTATATCATTAGAATAGAAGTTAAAGGTTTAAAATAAAAACTAGCCGATTGTCATTTGTTAGGCAAATAGCAAACTGGCCAGCACATTTAACTTTCCTCAGTCAGAAATTGGTCATTTGAATAAAAAATAATAACACATAATAATGTAGAGCTGCATGATTGTGAGGGAAAAAAGAGAGGATGATGTAGATCTCAGTGAAAATGTTTATTAAGCATAGCAGTCTCAAAGTACACGGTAGTACCCTGGTTTCACCGGAGTCAGAATGAACCCTGATCATTCTTAAACTCAAACCTTTTATACTGTTTTAGATGTTAATGAAGTTGCTCTTTGGCTGTTGATGCAGATGTTCTCTCTATGCTAATGCAGTTCCCACACCATTGATGAGATGGTTCTTTGTGCACACGCCTATCCCTATTCTACAATCATTACAATTTGGTCACCTCAAACAATGCAGAGACAACAAACTGTTGACTTTTTTTTTCTCTCATTAATCATTTGCGAAATGAGCATCAACACCATTTAGATTGCAAGTTGGGTCAAGGCAGACTCATTTCTAACAATTTTCTAGCCTCATTTGTAAAAAAAAAAAAAAAAAAGTACATTTGAAAATTCATGAATGACAACAATACCCAAATTAGTATTCAAATACATTTTAATATGGGACACTTTTGATGCTTCACACCTTTTTATTGGTCATTTTTTGTTTCAAGAATAAGGACCAAGATTTAGAATAAAAGTTACCTGTAAATCTTTTCTCTAAAAACAATACAGTAGCAAAAGATGAGTTTTCTTACATCAGATTGTATGTTTTCTTGCACAGCTGGATGTTGGACTCATGAAAAATAATAGCTGGCATTAGCCTAAACCAGAGATGCCCAAATTAGGGCCCTCAGGCCAAAGTTGGCCCATGGTAACCTTTGATTGGCCCTGCCATCCTATCTGAGAAGAAATGTAGAATGAAAGTTGTGGCCAATGCCTTCAACAGAGATCACCATTTCTAATTTAACGTAACCTTTTGTTTGTTTGTTTGTTTTTGAGCCACAAAAAACTCTGAAATTACACGTTTCAAATAAATGTTGTGCATGTATCAGATTTTAAAAAATGTTAATACTGTCACTTGAAGATGATTGGACAATACAGAAGAAGACATCGGATAAATCAAGGCAAAGTTGCAGCTTGACTCGTGTATTCAGCATTGAACACCATTGTGTTATAAATGTTTTTATTGTAAGATGTTCATTAAAAATGTAAAAAAATACAATTATGAACATGCTTGAAGTAATGTTTCTATTTATTTTTCAATCTTCATAAGTTATGAAATTATCATGGCAGCTTTAATGTAATAGTTTGGCTTATTTGACTTTGGCCCACCCCCTCAATCAAGTTTGTTTTTTGTCCCTTCATAAGAAAAAGTTTGAGCACCCCTGGCCTAAACGGATTCGACGAAGTCATACCGAATCCAACAGAGGATTCCGCTTGGTCTTAAATCCTTTTCCAATGGCTTATTTTCTCTAATGATGGACAAATTCTGGATCTGAAGCCCCTGGCTACAGGCCTGTTTAATGTCCCTGCTAAAGTGCACTTTACTCTAGAAAAATGCTTCCTCGATGGTTTTCCATTTTTGCATGTCTACAACTTTACTTATCATTAACCAGACTTTATTTTGACCTACAAAGAGTTCATCCTTCGGCCTTTAAAGTTAGTATAATAACTAGCAATAATGGCGACAAGGTGGCTCAGTGTTTAGCTAGTCACCTCACAGCAAGAAGTTCACTGGTTTCCGTCCAAACTGGGTCAGTTGGCATTTCTGTGTGGAGTTTGCATGTTCTCCCCGTGTTGGTGTGGGTTTCTTCCCCCACAGTCCAAAGACGTGCTACAGGTGAATCAAACTAAATTGTCCGCAGTGTATGTGTGTGAAAGTAAGTGTATGGCTGTTTCCCAGTACTGGGTTGCAGCTGGAAGTGCATCTGCTGTGTAAAACATATGCTGAATAAGTTGCCGGTTCATTCCGCTGTGGCGACCCCCTGATGAATAAAATAAATGAACTAGCAATAATAAAAAAGGGGTCCCCGAAGATTAAGAAATGATGATTCGATAGTAAATAATCACTCATCAATCAATTATTATTGACGGGGTCAAAGTGAAAGTTGCGGCTTCCTGCGCACGTTGACGCAACCTTGATGCCCGTGAGCGCAACGCCATTACGCATGGACTCGTCGCCGACTCATGTTGGCTACTCTGTCGGTTACGTGAATGAAATCTAAACATGTAAAATCTCTTGGACAAACTAAATTACTCGCTCCGGAAGAAACTACGCCATAAAGCAATTCTCGCATATAGAAACGACACCGGTTTAAACCGTCTATCGGAAGTATTACTGGTGAATTGGTTAAGTTACATCACTTGCTAGTATTTAGACATTTTATTGGCATATGTTATGAGATTTACTCCAGAGTAAAGGAACAGAAGTGGCGAATGAGGAGGACAGGCGCTGTTCGAGTGGACAGCTGAGAGGAATCTAAGTGAAATCCCCGTCAACATGATATCTCGTCATGGTAAGGAGTTTCTGATCAGGTTCGCCGGTTACTGGAAGCCGCTTTTCAGAGGCAGATTTCTAATCGTCACGAACACGGTGAGCTGCGGGGGAATGCTGGCGGCGGGAGACCTCATCCAGCAGACCCGAGAGATCAGGAGGACACCCGGCCGAACACGTGACTGGTCGCGGACAGGTGACGACAACACAATCGATCTCTTTAAACCTTTTGCGTTGTCTTATTAATTATACCAGCTCGCGTTTTGCATACTTGGTGTGAATGCATGATGGTAAAAAGTTTGCTTTTATTTATTGGGACTGGTATCGCGTGAATGTCCTCCTGTCATGAAAGTAACGCGAGATTCAAGAACTCGCGTGTTGTTACGACCCCTAGAGGGTGTATTTTTGTGTTGCAATTGTAGCACCCTCATCGCCTGATGAGGGACGATAATATGTTATTGAAACACGGAGCTGCTGCTGCTCACGTCAGAGTCTGTGTATTGTTTTTGTCTTTAAATGACTCTTAACGGTACGACATTGTAGCATATGATAACATTTTTACAAATAATATATATATATATTTCACAAAATCTCAAAATATTTACATACAATCTTTGCACACTACTACAAAATCTACAGTCATTATAGAATTCTTCATAAAAAACTATTCACACCGTATAACATACACATTGTCATATAAATACTTCACTTTATATATAAACACCCTTACCCACTTTACATAAACTAAACAATATAACCAACAATGAGAGTATATATTATTTTGTGACTTTGTAACTACTTTGTAACTATACTCCTTTTTTATTAGCTGTTATGTTGATGCATATATTTTTAAAATCACTCACCCGTTTCTTCCATTGATATATAATACAAACTACTGATTGCTGATAACTGAAAGCTGGGTTCCACACAATTACCTTCTTGTCCCGACATAAATCTATTAAGTTAACTTAAGTTTTTACAAATGTAAATGGGTTGAACTTAAAACAATTAAGTTGGCCCAAAAGCACACAAAAGGATAGTGTTGTTTCAGCTCATTTTAAATAAGTAGTTTGAACAAACATAGCAAATGTTATTTTTTTGAGTGTGTCTTCAACATTTCAGATTAGAAGTTATTCATGTAATTAGTTTTTAATTTTACTCAAAACATGTATCTGTCAAAGGTCAAGAAATGATACTTAATTTTGTCCTTTAAAGGAAACAAATGAAGGGCACATAATTGTAAAAATATATCTAAAAAGTTAAAAGCATCAAAGAGAAATTATAAATACATGAATAAATAAATGGGGAAATGAGCACATAGTGATAACAGATATTGAGAACACAAAGATATTAAGATATATCATATTTAAGAACAAAATTTATTTTTAGATATTGATATTGTGCTTAAATGCAGATTCGGTCATTGGTATACAGTGCATTCGAAAAGTATGCATAGCACTTCACTTCTTCCACATTTTTAATGTTACAGCCTTATTCCAAAATTGATTAAATTAATTAATTTCCTCAAAATTTAGGTTGGATGGGAAGTGACGGTGTACAGCCATTTTCAGAACTCTCCGGAGATGCTCAATTGAATTTAAGTCTGGGCTCTGGCTGGGCCACTCAAGGACATTCACCATGTTGTTGTAAAGCCACTCCACTGATATTTTGGCGGTGTGCTTTGGGTCATTCATTGTCCTGCTGGAAGATAAACCGTCGCCCCAGTCTGAGGTCAAGAGCACTCTGAAGCAGATTTTCATTTAGGATGTCTCTGTACATTGCTGCATTCATCTTTCCCTCTATCCTGACTAGTCTTCCAGTTCCTGCTGCTGAAAAACATCAACACGGCATGATGCTGCCACCACTATGCTTCACTGTAGGGATGGTATTAGCCTGGTGATGAGCGGTGCCTGGTTTTCTCCAAACGTAACGCCTGGCATTCACTCAAAAGAGTTCAATTTTAGTCTCATCAGACCAGAGAATTTTGTTTCTTATGGTCTGAGAGTCTTTCAGATGCCTTTTGGCAAATTTCAGGCGGGGAGTGGCTTCCGTCTGGCCACTCTACCATACAGGCCTGATTGGTGGATTGCTGCACCGATGGTTGTCCTTATGTAAGGTTCTCCTCTATCCATAGAAGAACGCTGGAGCTCAGACAGAGTGACCATCGGGTTATTGATCACCTCCCTGACTAAGGCGTATATGCCTTTTAGGTGTGTGCCTTTTCAAATCATGTCCAATCAAGTGAATTTACTACATGTAAACTCCAATTAAGCTGGTGAAACATCTCAAGAATGATCAGTGGAAAAAGAATGTACCTGAGCTCAATTCAGAGCTCCACAGCAAAGGCTGTGAATACTTATGTACATGTGATTTTTCAGGTTTTAATTTTTTTTTATAAATTTGCAACAATTCAAAAAAATATTTTTCACATTGTCATTGTGGGGTATTGTGTGTAGAATTTTTAGGATATAAATAATTTAATCCATTTTGGAATAAGGCTGTAACATAAAAAAAATGTGGAAAAAGGGAAGCGCTATGAATACTTTCCGAATGCACTGTATGTAGGTAAATTTGGGTTTCTTTATGTGTATTTGTATTTATGAATGTAAAACTTTATAATAAACATACATAAATTTACACAAAAACCTGATTTGACCTTATTCTTATTGTTAATATAAAACAAAACACAAAGCACATACATTTTTGTTGAATAATTAAATTCAAAATAACATTACCCCAGAAAGTTCCCTAAACGAATGGTTTATGCTTTTGTACAAATATTCACAAAAACAGCAGGATGAGATTTTTTTTAAAGATATTTATTTGTGGAAAAGCTCTTAATATCATCAACAAATGTTATCATACTAAGAAAAGAAAATGATGGAAGGGTTAATATAAGATACATTTAACATAAGATAATAGCAAGCTTCATAAACCGTGTTTTTGTGTCCTGCAGGTTGTATGTTTGCTGTGGGATGCTCTATGGGCCCCTTCATGCACTATTGGTACCAGTGGCTCGACAAATACTTCATTGGCAATGGCATAAATAATGTCTGCAAGAAAGTGCTCGTTGATCAGCTGGTCGCGTCACCAGCATTGGGAGCCTGGTACTTTTTAGGTAATTATTTTCGGAATATATGACAAATTCGTTTTGAAATGCTTAAAATTCATAATATACTTAATAAAAGTCTAAATTCAATCACACTTTTTAATATTTTTTTTTATGAAGGTATGGGAATGATGGAGGGTCACACTTTCGTTGAGGCGCAGCAAGAATTCAGAGACAAATTTTGGGAGTTTTACAAGGTATGTTGCACTAATAAACATTTGTTCAAATCGTTTGTCTTCATAGCTGATCATGACACTTTTTTTATAACACTTTATTTCAGGCCGATTGGTGTGTTTGGCCAGCAGCTCAAATGATAAATTTCTACTTCCTGCCACCCAAGTTCCGTGTCCTTTATGTGAATATAGTTACTCTGGGATGGGACACTTACCTCTCCTACCTCAAACACCGTAAGAAATGTTTGCATCTGTCACATAATACAGACTCTGAAGTAGCTTAAAGAAGCAATTCAGCCAGAAATGTCAGAGTGCTGTTAATTTACATCTGAGATGGAAGTGTTTTTAATGGAAGAGCATTAAATAAAAAACCCTGCAGTTTAACAGCTACCAACATTTCTAAAGTATACAGGCATATATAATTTATACAGTCAAAATTGATATCTGTGGCCGAGGTCTAACGGAGCCAAATAACCCTATTTTAGCCAAAAAATCTTTTACTAGTATTCTGAAAATAAAACACTCATCTTGAATAGTGTCTAAATTAACAGAAAATAAAAATGTAGATGAACTATTCTTTTAATAGTATAGTCTTGGTGATAACATGTTTATTTAAAGGCACAGATTGTAATTTTCGCCACTCACAAATAATTAAAGCGTAGTTTGATGACATTGTGACTCAAGCCGCCTTTCCACTGCACATGACAAGGGACAGACTGGAAGTCATTCATTTTCAATGGAGAGTAGTCCGGGAGCTGCGTGGAGTTCTGATCATCTCCGTTTTTGGAAAATTCAGATTCGATTTGAGCTGCGGATACGTTAAAATATTTGAACTCCTGCGACTAGAAGACCGTATGCGAACGAATGTGATGTATTCCAGTGTTGTCCGAGCAGATCCGTGCGCGCGAGATGAGAAATACTTTTTTTTTTTTGTTATTTTTTGATTCAGAAAAAAGTTTATATATTAAAAAACATTTCTATTTAAAAATGAGTAATAAAAATAGTATTTATGTTAATGTTGGTTCTGCATTCCCTCAAAAATTTTTAGCGGTCTATGAGTTTCTAGCATTCATTCATTCATTCATTCAACCATGGTGAACGGACAGAGAATAATGGCTCTTGCTTTTGCACTCCTTTATTTCGGACACCACGAGAATCCAGCTTCTCTCCCATGGTGCATGACAAAACTGAAAGTTCTGTGCGACTGTCACAAGGGGGCGTATTCCGACAGTGGTTCCCGAATGTCGTGTGCAGTGGAAAGCCGACTTAAGTGTGGCATCATTGGAGTTGTCATCTTCTTGACCTCCTATGAGACTCTTGCAGAAGTCTTGTTTATGAAAGAGCCTAGTATTTAAGATGAGAGTGCTGAAACATTTCCTGATGAGCATGACAGGGCACAAAAGCAGCAGAGCTTTTGTTATGCCACAGTCCAGCTTTTCTGTTTTTTCTGGTCAAGCAGCAGCTTTGTTTTATCACGCTAAATACATTGTATAGTTCTGTTGTAATACAACACAGTCTAAAAAAATGAATGAAGGGTGTATGATGTTGTTAGTATGATGGCACAGGACACAGTTCATCTTAAAATGGCTTATTTCTTTGGATTTAAACATTCTTCAAAACATTCGGGATAATGTATGTACAGAACTTGGCAAAATAGTTAGACTGGATGTTCTAGTGCAGTGTTTCTCAACCACGTTCCTGGAGGACCACTAGCTCTGCATGTTTTCCATTGCTGCGTCCCAATTTGCATACTATCCATCTTAAATAGTATTTGAAAATAGAATTAGTACGTTCTGAATTGTAGTATGTTGAAAAGAGTAAGCCAAAGGTTCTCGGATGGTTTACTATTTCCGCTAAAAGATGTAAGCGTAGAAGCGTCCATACTCTAACCTCTGATATTGCCCACAGTACGTTGTGCTTTGGACATGAATTCAATTAGAACTACAAACTTGGGTGAAAAGTGTAAATAAACTACAAACATGGTGGACGTGCGAGACCAACCGTCAAGTAGAGAGGCTTCTGTATAGATGTTTGTATGACTGTTAATTAATATCTAGCCCACTGAAAATTATATTAAATTGCGTTTTCTGTGTTACATTTCTTCTGCAACAACAATACTGAACTTATATAAAGACGTGTTTGCACATTAACGTCTGAATGCATAATGATCCAAAGACCTGGGGAGATTTCGCTGCATTAAAGACTGGATAATGGCAGATTATCCTGCTGCTGCATTTACAATAAGGTAAGAAATTAAATATGACAGAAATGTGGATAATGTGTGTGGATGATTGACAGAACTCATAACTAAGCAACACAACGATCTGTTAACGAAGAAGTAGTATGTCCCAAAGCTTGCACTCTTGTTACACACTCAAAAGTATATTTTTCCTACGCAAAAAGAGTACATACTTTTGGGGTGTCGAATAAATATGCGAATTGGGACGCAGCACATGTCTCTTAACCAAACACACCTGATTAAGATCATCAGCTCATTAGCAGAGACTGAAGACCTGTAATGGGTGCGACAGACAAACAGGAGACATCCAAAACATGCAGTGTTAGTAGTCCTGCAGGAACGTGGTTGAGAAACACTGTACTAGTGGATTTTAGGATATCAAATGTGTTTTAATGCCCTTTTATCTCCTGGCAAGTTTAAACAATGAAGTTAAGACTCTCTCCCTGGTTGCAAGCTGCATTGTGACGGCTGATGAATGACATTTGTGTTTTTTCCATGCAGGAGACACAGTGGAGGTCACAGAAGAAGCTGAATGAACCGCCTGAAGATGTCTTACCAGCTTTGATCGCACACATTTAATTAAATGTTATTCCTCAGACTGTTAATGGACCGCTTTCTGTCTGTACATTTTCTATAACCGATTATATCCTGTAAAAAATTGGTACATTGCACATATTGCTTTATATTTGTTTTTAAATAATACAATGTATTGAAACATTTTGAGACAAATGTAATTGTCCAAAATCTGTGTATTTTTGACATATGAAGGGCAATTGTTTTTAATAAATCATACTGTTTACTTTATATTCACATGATTTTTTAGTAGAGCGTTTTGTAGTTCATTTACTATAAAAAAGTAATGTTTTCAGATTGGTCAAGCATGTTTATAATCAAAATAATGCCAAAATTATTTTCCTATATATTTGAGAAATGCTTTATGTAACATAAATCTCATAGACAGTAATCTTACTATTGATTGTTACTATTATGATGTTCAAGACTTGCCTTTACATGTACATTTTTGCCTAGTTAATATCATTTTTTTGATGACCAATGTACCTAGTCCTTTTGATTTTGACTATCTGGACTTGTTTATTTAATGGAGGTAAATAAACTTTTTTTGTCTGTGTTGAATATTACCATTTGCTGTCAGATTGAAATGTAGCATAACTTCAACTTTGAGTAGGAATTGGAAATATGAAAACGCTTTTTTTTTTTCTCATCACGTTGTCCATCTTTCAATGGTGGATGATATTCTTTGGCGGCACGTGAGCTTTGTTAAACCTGCTGAGTGAGATTGACGGGACACCCTTTGACTGGATAGGGGCTTGCAAACTGATAAAACACAGGTGTTCTGACAGCAAGTTCCCACAATCCTTTTGATTATAAGCTATAAAGGTTACTTGCCACAGGCCTGAAAACAAGCTGTTTTGAATCTGAATCTCTCAGACTGAAGAAATGCTTCAGAATTAAGACTTAAAAAAAAGTGCACAATATTGCTTACTAGAACATCAGTTTTGGTGGTAAGTGTTATTTTTTGCACATTTGGTTAATTTATTTATCAGTGATTTTCTTGATTTGTTTCTATTTGTTTAACTGGATGTTTCCAATTATAATGTTCAGGTGTTTTTCCTTGTAAAGTAAATTTAAAAATACAACATTTAATGGCAGCAACTGTTATTTCAAAGTGTGTTTCTAGAGTCGACTCCCATTTTAACAATATGAAAAGAAGTTCATCTCTGAAATCTTTCTGGACACCAGAGGTGGGTCATGTCTGTTCATCAGTTGTCTTTTCTGATTAGATTCTTGATGGTTTGATGTAGATTCACTGTGACTGTGCAGATTACACTTACAACAAAGATTGGTATCAATTAATCCATTATAATCGTTTAAAGAGAGAGTTTAGCCAAACAAATAAATTCTTCATTATTTACTTACCCTCAAGTGGTTTCAGACTTTTATGATTTTCTTTATTTTGTTGAACGCTAAAGTATATATTTTAAAGAAAGATTAACAGGTTTCAAGCTTTCTCAGATTTTCTGTGTGTGTTTAATAGAAGAAAGAAACTAATAAAGGTTTGTAACAGGTAGTAGGTGAGTAAATTATTGCAAGTCTCATTTTTGAGATAACGATTCCTTTATCCATACACTCTTAAAATTTATGTTCTTGTCCCCAATTAGCATTATTTTGGACTCGTCCAAGCAAATGTTACTGTAAGCTATCAATGAAATGCGCTTGCATATTGTTCAATTATTGCTAAAAGATTTATATAACTGATTCTTCTCCACCAAGCTATGCTCCCTAAATCATCTGATGCAGTTTTTTTTCAATTATGAAAGTTTAGGTATGCTATAATACTAAAGATTTTCACGCAGTACTTGGCAACTTTTCCTGTCACATAAAAAAACCCAATAAAGAATGTAATAAGATGATTAAAAAAAACTTCTGTGTGGACAATTTCCCAGACGGGTTTATTTTAAAATTCAGAGCAATGAGAAAAAAAAATGTATGTTTATAAAGGTAATTTTTATGATCATTGCTGTATTAAATTTTTATCATTTATTTACATTAAATAAATAATGGTTCATCATTGCAGTAAACCCTCATTTGGAGTTTTTAACGGTATAATTGCCACCATACCAATAAAAGCAATTGAAGTGCTAAGGACCCCAAGATTTCTGTCATTAGCATTATATTTAAGGAAAGATAAAATACCAACTTTGGCTACTTTTGATGTATGTGTGTGTGTGTGTGTATGTGTG
>CAIGQZ010001336.1:26395024-26407973 GCA_903798205.1 Danio tinwini | reverse complement strand
ATACATACATACATATACATCAGAAGTAGCCAAAGTTGGTACTTTATCTTTCCTTAAATATAATGCTAATGACATGAATACAATTATTTATATGTAACTTGTAACCAGGGTGTGAATTACAGGGGGGTTTGACGGTTTGAGTCTCCTATTTAACGCTTGATCCCCGCTGAAGGTTGTCAAAACAAGATCAGCCCTTTAATTAGGGTGAACTCATTTGCTCTTATCTGTATTTAAATAACAATATTAATAATCAAATATTAGATAATATAAATATACATTTGACCACCCCTACAACGGTTCATACCATTGTGAATATATGTTCGCGCTCAACAGTCTAGGCGGGAAAATATTTTGTAGTCGAGATCAGCAGATTTAGAGCAACTGTTCACAAGACAGTTTCCCACTTTCACATAAAATAGGTGTTTGTATCTACATATAGCCTAAGAGTAATGTATAATTAGCATAATTTGCTATTTTAACACCTATGCTGCTCACACATAAGTTGCGCACGGAAGTTAAACAGTAAAATATTAAGTGCAGTCTTTCATGGACATCCATTTATTGGTTCAGGACTGCAAACTTGTCCCTGTTTAAAAATAATAATAATTGCATTATAAATAAGCACACTGCTTGCAATTAGTCCTACCCGTTTTTCCCGGGATTCTCACGCCATCATAGTGTTGTGGGGTGTGTGGGACTGTTTGGAACTTGCATATTTTCAAATCCCATTGTTAACTGATATGGTAATTAAGGTGAGTTTATTAGATTATAATAGGCATTATTTAGTGATTATGTCAACAGCTTGTCTTCTGTGCTGTTATAGTCAAAGTGCTTGTACTGATGAGCATTGTTTACCAACTGTTTTTAATTAAGAGAGAATGGGATACTGTGCACCTGCACGCAACCAAACCGCTGCACAGTCACCGGGCGGTGAAGAGAACTTTTTCGGGGATCCTGCAGTTGCCCCGTCTGCCCCGCAGGCTCTCGGCCCATGGAGAATACAGCAGCACAACCGGCAAAGCCACCTTCTGCCTCGGCCTCCCAAATGGCCTGGAGAGCGACACTCTTCAGGGGTCAAGGTAAGCCGCTGCTGGTGCTTAAAATGGCATTTGATCTGAACTCTTAACTTAGGTAAACAGTTTTAGGGTTTTGAATTTCGGCTAGTGACGGAGTGCCCTGTGCAGTTAGTCAAAGAATGAGGAAAATCTTGTTTTTATCGTCTGTTGTTGTAAACAGGTAGACGTAGAGTTGGCGATGAACTTTCCACTAACACAGATTTTAGTCGATAACCTCTTAAACGCCCGTCATTAATTTGTTTTAAAAATAGGGGCATCGCGTCAGCAAGCTTTGACTCAGTGCTAGTTTCTGGCTTGTCCTATACTGTAAAAAAACCTTAAACCAGCCTAAGCTGGTTGGTTGTTTTTAGCTGGTTGACCAGACTGATTTTAAAAGATTTTTGGCTATTCCCAGCCTGGATTCAGCTATTTCCAGGCTGTGAAACCAGACAAAACCAGCTGTTTATCTTAAACCAGGCGAGTCAATCTAGTTTCAGCTGGTCATTTCCCAGCTTGACTAGCTAAAACCAGACTAAAAATAGCCAAGACCCCTTTAAAACCAGGTTGTTCGATCAGCTTAGGCTGGTTTAAGCTGTTGTGAGGTAAAGTCAGTTTTAATCTCACAAAATGTTTACTAAACTAAACCCATTTGTACCCGTTCTTGTACCAATACTAATGGGGCCAATAATTCTGACTTCAGCTGTATATACATATACATATATATATACATCTACATCTACATATACATATATACATCTATAGCAATTTTACTTGTAGAGACAGCAGAGGGCGCTATTGTTCAGACCAGTAAAATAAAAAATAAAAACTAAAACCTTGGACAACCCTGCAGAAAAAAAAATCAATAGAAACCATCACAAAAGTACTAATGGTTTCCGCTACAAATACCATTAAAAACATTACAAACCACCGTTTTGAACCATTAAAACCACTACATTTAAATGGGTTTCTTGTGTGTTCTGGCACATACAGTATTACATCAGGAGTGAATTTAACATCCCATCAACAGAAGGCAACAAATAACTAGTAGCTATCCAGAGGAGCCATTATCATTTCCAGTTAAACCAATACAATTCCCAAAACCATATACTATGAAATCATAACACATTTTATAATGGTTTCCATGTTTTTTTTCAGCAGGGATGAAAAGTCAGAAGAAAAAGTCATAAACAGAGTCAGTAAATGGATAGTTATGCATTATGAACCTTTTTAATGATTTACCAAAATTACTTTTCACATAACCTTCATGTCAGATGGTATCATAAAATCAGCGTATTATTAATTAACCTGGTTATTGTTTATGCTTTTGATTTGCAATTTACTTTAAATATATTAAGCAGCAAAATATAGATATTGTCCTTCGACATGTATGTATGTGTATCACAATATTGTATACTAAAGTCACTCTTTAAATGCTTGAATGTCTTGGCAAACATAACAAAATACTAGACCAAGCAGGTACCAAACCAAATGATGTAAGAGATTTTCTCACAACTAGCATCTCTTTACTAAACCATTATTCTTGTCTTCTTTGCCACAAAATCCAGGGGTCATCAAATCGATCTGGAGTCCCAAGAGAAAACTCATATAAAATAATAAATAAATAATGAATAAAATAGAAAACAAATATTACATAAACTAGAAATTGTATTAAAATAAACAAACATGGATGAATAAATGAAACAAAGAAATAAAAAGTTATATCCAAATAAAACAGTAATTTAAGATGATATTAAATGACATAATAATATGATATAATTATGTTATAATAATATACAAACATTATAAATTAATACTCAGAATAATTAAATTGCTAAAACAAATACATTTTATATTGAAGTACATAGTTTATATTTTATTGAAGTAAAAAGGCAAATAACTGGATAAATATATTGATGGAACTTAATAGATTGAATATTTTATAATAAGGTTTCAGACTCATTTGTCAAATATTATTGTTCACAGTATACATTTAGCATTTGTACAAGCTACTTGAAGACCCTGACATAATCTTTCATGAATCATTCTAGCATGCTTTTTTGTGCTTAAGCTGTGCTGCCTAATATATATCTGTCGAAACCACTATACAATATTTTTCTTATTTCTCTGATGAGCAGAAAGTTAAAAAGAATAGTAAGATGTCATCTTTGCAGTCAAGTGTATCAACCTTTTGCTTAATAATTGCTAAAAGAATTATACTACTAAACTGAAAAAACCCTTCTCCGCCCAATTCCTTTCATTGGATGTATGACCAGTTGCAGTTTATTAAAATAGAGAAAATTAGATACAGTGCTCAGCATAATTGAGTACAGCCCATTTTGAAAATGAAAATTTTTATCCATTTCTCAGTGAATGTAGGCAATGTATTTTGGTGCATTTAAACAAAACAGATTTATTAAACAGATATATTTATTAAAATAATATTTTAGTCACCAAACATGTTTAGAAATTGAAAGATAATACAGTTAAATTTAAGCTAAATATTGCAAAGCAAAAATTACAACCTACAAAATTTCAACTAAATTCTTCTATTTATTTGCTTTTCTTTCTTGATTTTTCCTCTTTTTTAAATTTGTATTTAATATTGTTCTATAACATAAATTTAGGTGTACTAGTTTTTGTACTATTATCGTAAGTTATTTTGTTAGACAAGCTCCAAATTTGGCTTTAGTACTGACTAATCTAATGTATATGCACATAGATAATATTGTATAGCTTCCTATTAAAAATATAAATTTAAAAGAGAGATTTGTGAGAGGTGACCTGTATATGGCGAGCACTGTATTCAATTAATGTTGAAACATTATAGATATTTGTATACAGTTTGGTAACCTTTTCTGTTGTATTTAAAAAAAAAAAAAGCTTATTTTTTATGTAACCCGTCTTACATATCTAACCCTGTCTGTATCTGTCTTTTTGTCTTGCTTTTGAATATAAAAACTCATCCAAGAGTGTATTAGGAAAAGAAATGATCTGATATCTGACCTTTAACAGTAATGGTTTACTTAGGTGTCATTTGTTAATTTGTTATTATTATTATTATTATTATTGTTATTATATTTTTATATATTATATATTTTATTTACTTTTTTTTCCCCCTCTGAATATGGTTCAAGGAGTAAGGATTGTTTAATTACCACCCAACATTTTTTTTCAATATAGTGAAATTAATGTATTATGTTTTTTCTTTCCCTCACTAGTAATAACTCTCTAATCGAGATTTGTCAATAAAAAGAGCTAAACTAAAAAGAACAGTAAATATTTCTAAAATCATTGGCTGTCAATTTTGATCAATTTAAATAAAACCCCCAAACTTGGTAGTGTAAATTGTTTCTTAATATGAAAGTCACACTTTGTAAGTTAATGTACTTATTAACATGAGTTAATAAGGAACAACACTTGTACAGAAGTTATTAATCATAGTTGAGCATTTACTAATGCATTATTTTAAAATCCAAATTCTTGCTTGTTGACATTAGTTAATAAACTGTGAGTTAACATGAGCAACTTTATTTCCATTAACATTAACAAAGATGAATAAATGCTTTAATAAATGTAATTTACATTATTTGTTCAGGTTAGTAAATGCATTAATATTAACAAATACAGCCTTATTGTAAAGTGTTTGCTAAAAAAACAAGCAAACTTTCTAAAAGATACTTTTAAAAAGGCAATTTGGTGTCATTGTGATCAATTATTCAAAACTTTTTGTCAGGGGCCACTGTATTGCGTATTGTTTTTGCATACACAACTCATCCGGCAGTCAAAGGATCACAGAGAACCTTTTCCCCTCTGATAATCAAAGCCCATGGGGCCCGTGATAGAGGGGCATCGTGACATGAGCCATGCTCTCTGTCTGACTTTATCTGACTTTGCTTTTTATAGTCAGCACTTTCATGTGACTTCTCCTGGTAAACCTAGAGCATGTGAAAGGCATACGCATTTCTCGGAGGAAATCTGAATGCGCCGAACGGCTTTCTGGCGCGTTAGCTTTCTAGCTCACCAAGGGACTTGAACAGGAAGTCATTATAGACCAGTAAACACTGGCCCTAGCACACTAAATAGTCTTAATGTGGAGGTGGGGCCACTTTACAGAGCTCTATCATGAAGTCCTCTCATTGTAAATCACACTGCCATATTTAGTCTGTTGGAGGGAAGTCTTCCAAGTTATGTAAACAAAGCAAGAGATGTTCCAGTGCTATGATGGCTGGCTCCATTAAAGTGCCTGTGATCTCTGAAGCAAGGTTGGATTTCTCAGCTCTAGTCGAGGGTGAGGGATGTGGACTGTGGTTTTTGTGTGCGTGAGCTTTTTCTGCCAATTGGGAAGACATTGAAGCTCTGTTGCAATGAGTGAGAGTTTAGAAGAAGAGAGACCTCCGAGGCCCTCACATCTCAAACTCAAGGGAAACTCTCCCACCGGCTCCCCCAAAATGTCTCCACGCAGTTCGCCTCGCAACTCGCCCCTGCTCTTCCGGAGGCTGATGATGAACCGCAGCATTGCTTTGCAGAGACGCTTCACTTTGGCTCACACTCCCAGGTAGGGTTTAAATCCTTCTGAATTGTTTGTTATTTGCTTCTTACCGGGAGGCTTGGCTTCAAACACACACACACACACACACACACACACACACACACACAAACTTCACAGGAGTCTTGTGGCACAGGCTTCTACGTAACGACACATCACAAGGCAAATTTTGTGGCTGCTTGAGACATTCACCCCCCCTCGTCCTAAGTTTGTATTGATGCTAACACTTCTAGCTACAATTATAATCACTATAATCAAGGAGGTGGTTTGTCTGCTGTGTAGAAGCTTTAAAAGATGTCTTTGTTTGTGAGCATGTCTTGACCTGAGGTATTTATTGTCAGCCTATCTCAGCAGTGATCAGATGAACTGCTTTTTTGCACGTAGTTATATTGGTTTTGTGTCTTATGCCCGACAAAGTCCAACCTGGTTATAATTTAGGATAAATGAGCTCTTAACTACCTGAGAGACAAGCTTCTTTTGGGATTTTTTTAGGTGTAAGTATGTTTAAATTTTAGTGCATTGGTGCAGATTTAGGGATCCTGTTTATAACATGTTTGCTTTTGTATGCAAGTCAGCCACTTTTTTTTTGTATGCAAATCAGCCACGTTTCATACAATACTTGTTAGATTGTCATTGTGGTTTGTAAGTTCTGCAATTTGAAGCCTTTCTGGCTTGACAGTTTATTCCCTCCTTTTTTCTCTCAATTTTTTTTTTAATTGCTGGTCAAAGTTTGGGGTTGGTAAGATTTAATGTTTAATGTTTAGTTAAGTTTTATGTGCTCAACAAGGCTGCTTTTGTTTGATTAAAATTCTAATTCATGATGTATTTTTCTTTAACTATTCCTATAGATAAAAAACAATAACATATATTTTTATATATATTTATTATATATTTGTCAATAATTTGATCTTTCAGATCTGTTCTGTTCTGATTTGGTGGTAGAGTGGTAATTAAACCTATTTCAGTGAAATGTGAATGCTACAAAAATATATTTGTCTGTATTTTTCTTTATCTTTCTTTATTTTTTTTATTCTCAACCTTTTGAAAATGAGTCGAATGATTCATTAATTGCCTGTATTTTTTAAATTGACATCAATGAAACCAGTCTAAATCCTGCCCTTTTGGAAGTCATTGCCAAAATACATCTCTAATGCCTGTGGCTTTGACATGTTACAGCCTCTGTTTTGAGCTGTTTCTGTGTCTGTTAAACCTCCAAGATTTGAGGAAGTCAAGGCCTGACAACACTGTAAACATCCCCAGCCATACACGCACACGCAATAAATGTTGAGAAATCGTCAGCAGAGCTCAGAGGAGGTGTTACACTTGAAAAACGTGAAATAGACATTACTTCAAATATTTATCAACTGATTACAGTTTTCAAGTGTTTTGCCAAGAGGTGACCAGTCAACTCAGAACTTGTTTATCAGAGAATAAATCTGCAGAGAACGGTTTCTGTTAAAACGTTTAAACACAGGTCACCATGTTCATGTCAGCTGATGGAAGTGGAAAGACTAAACCTGTCATTCGTCACAGTAGATTATGAGCGTGCAAAATTTCTACAGACACCACCAAACTCTGTGACATTTAAAAAAAAAACATAACTCAACATACAACACTGTACTCCCATAAGCAAAAAATATGCAATCTGTTTCATTTCACTAGAGTGAATCTGCAGATTTACAGCTAGTATTCTGTTTATTGGTTAGATGTGTTCATATTATACAAATTTTTGCAGGTCAGATCTCATAATTCAGTATAGGGCTGTATGTGCTCAAGTCAAAATCTTTATGCCCCTCTCTTGCTCTCTTCTCTCCATCTCTTTGGTCTGGATGTATGTCCACAAGCACCAACTAATGGCAAAACATCCAAAAAGGGTTTATTCAATTCAATATCAAAGCAGCTTAACATAGAAGTTCTAGTAAATTGAAACTGTGTCAGTTCAGTTTTCAGAGTTGAAGTTCAGTTTAGTTCAGTGTGGTTTAAATTTCACTGCTGAAAGTCCAAACACTGAAGAGCAAATCCATTGATGCGCAGCTTCACAATTCCCAAACCAAGCAAGACAGTGGCGACCACCTCTGCCAATTTGTATCTTGTGCATTAGAGTGTGTTTGTTGTATGTTGTAAGATCTGCACCATAGGGGGAAACAAACTTGAGTTCGATTCAGTCAAAACAAACCCTAAGGTGCCATTCACACAGTATGCATCTTTGTGTCTAATAATGTGAGATGCAGCACTCAGGAATCCTTTTGTGTGCTTGAAGCATCCTTGTTTATAGTTGTGTACAATATGCAGCTTTAGCAATTTTAGCGGACTATAGTAGCTAATGCTATAAAAAACCACAAAGTGTAGCACTTACAGCTTGAAGCACAGTTGAATTACAGATTTTTGGAACAGATCTTTTAATCAGTCTTCTTTGCAAATCCTTACTTCTAGACATGATTATGCACATTAAAGGTGCGGTAGGTGATTGTCATCAGAAACTTTTTTTTGTTGTGCTGCTTGAAAGTTCAGTTGAAATTTCACATTCCAATAGTAATGATTAAAGTAAATAATCTAAATGTATTTATATGTATTTTTATGTTTTGGGTAAGGCAAAAGACAAAAAAATGTTCATCTAATTAAATATTGTCGGGCCGACAATTCTCATAATTCTAATAAGTAGCCCAAACTGTCTGTCAATAAATGTAGATTTGTACATTTGCGCATCCCTTTTCATGCAGACAGATCCGACGTTTGCGTGTGCACACGAGAGAGTGACAGCAGTAAAAACAAATGCTGAATCAAATTCTGAATCATTATTGGAGTTACTTTTGCACGCTGGAGGAAAGATGACACCATGGCTGAAGTATTTTTGTTGGACAGAAAATGTTTTAAAACTATTTTAGTGACTGTTGTTGTTCAGCCACTGAAATCTTCCGGCGTAGTAGTATTTATTTATTACTAGTAATATATTTAATACTATCTTTATTTTTATCTAGTCAATCTCTCTCTAGTTAATCTCTTCCGCCTAGCCTGCTTTACTGAGAAGTTGGTTTTATATTCACATTGGTTCATTTTTGATCAATGACAACCTGTGACGCACTCCCGATATTGTTTACCATGCTACTTTGAATATTCAGTCTGAAATGGCATGCAAGTGTGGTTTAGTCCTGCACCCCGCCGGCCAAGCACCATAGTTGCTTTAAGACAGCACATGAGAGAGTAAGACCAGCGATCCTTGCATGCGTGAGATATTGCTACACAACTAAATACGTGCTCAATATAATACAGTTTTTTTTCATTTGAAATTGTAGTATTATAAATTACTATAAAGTTTTCTAACTGGCGTATGACATGAATGACAGTGAGTTGTCTACTTGTCTACTGTTTTGAGGCGTGGCTTTTGACGGTAGGGGAGGGACTGTGTTTTCAAAGCTTTTATGCTAATGGATAGCATTTTTGCAGATCATCTACTGCTTCTTTTAATATAGATACATGGTAATACATGTCTGTCAATCAATATCGGTGGGTGGAGAAAATTATATTGCTACGTCATAGTGTGGTGGGCCTCAAAATCAATGTGATTTGGATTTGGAAAGAGAATTGTCACTCCAATATAAATGTGGACACACTATAGACGAATTACCAACCTACGTCACACATGACGTCACACGGGTCCCCGGTTGCAAAAAAAGACCGGCTGCAATAGCAAACATGTGTTTTGCGGTAGGATGCCAAATTCAAAAATCCAAAAATAGAAAACTTAACTTTTACCATACATCACACTGCTTTAATGACGACTGCAGACGTCTTTGGCTAAAAGGAGCTGAATGTAGTAACGACCTAATTATAAATGCTGGGCTCTGCAGTTCTCATGTTATATCAGGTAAGAATTGCTGAATTATATACATTTCTCGTTTTTGATTGCAGCAATGATTTCGGCAAAACAGTTACATGGTTAATTAAACTGGGGACACTGAATGCTAAGAATGAAACGTAAAAGTGTAAGTTATTAAAATTGGTTTTATATTCACACATTCATTCAGTGACAACTTGTGACACACTCCTTATATTGTTTAGCACGGCACTTTGAGTATTTGTGACTTGAAAACAACATTAACACTGTTTATTTGACTGTGAACAATGTTGTACTTTGATAGTCATTGGCTGCTAATATGATTTCGCTATTTAGAGCTTGTAAATAATACTTTTATGAAATTATATTATTAAGGAGAAAGTCTGACTGTGCGAATATAAAACCAACTTTACCTTTATGTGTAAGTTCACATACCCTGGGTCTGCCGTACAGGTGTAGTCCGCTGTCAGAATGTAGTTTTGCTGTTGATGATTAGGGCCTATCCAGGCCTCGTATAACGTTTGCTCCCTCTTTTTTCCTTGTCTTTTGCTTGGCAGAACCTCGGTTTTTAGCACTACATAGTTTTGAATCTAGTAATCAGAGAACATTATTTCTTGCACATGACCACACAGAACACATTTGTTGGCATCCTAAGACTTGTAGGCCTTTAACTTCTCTCTTGTAAAATCCCTTGGAGCTTCAATGAGATTGTATATTCGGGGCTGGATGCTTGGTCATTTCGTCTTATTCAATATCCATTGGGAGGGTGCTATCGCAAATGGACCTGTTAGATGAACGCCGCTCACTTTAACGTTAATTTTGCCGAATCACTGTGCTTATCACTGGGTGACAAGCTGTTATAATACGCTTAAAACATTATGTAAATAATATATATAATATGTAATCAATATATATAATTTCTAAGACAACAACAAACTCTGTACTGCATTCCCCCACTGTAAATGGTAGCACTCCCGGTTTTTTTCTTCCACCTCGCTGCACGCACATCCTGAATGTTTACAAACATGGTAATTGGTCTATACCCTCACACAGTTCTGTCTAAACAGCTTCCAAAAGTTGATTTTGCATCATAGGTGCCCTTAAATGTTCCAAAGTAAAAGTCATAGCTTTCAAAAAAAAAAACTTCTACACGGATGTAAAATGATTTTACAAGCTGAAAGCCTCATAATTCATAATAATCAAGAAATAACTATAGATATATGAATGATACCTATGTGTCTACACCCTAAATGTTTATCATTAAATAATTATTGTTGTCTGCAAAAAGCAAACTATACTTTTGGCTCACATTCACTGAAGCAGCTCTTTTGGCACTATATGAACAGTGGAAATCCACATAGGTCAAATGTGACATTTAAAGCTGAAAAGATCTTTCAAGTATTTGGGAGAAGAAAGAAACAGGCTGTTGAAGAATTATGGCAGGATGGTGAAGGAACAGGAATGATTAAACAACCCATATCTCTGTCAGAATACTGTCTGCGAGAGATGAAGCAAATCAGACTTTATTTAACATTTAGTGTCAGGAACTTTAAAGTGTTTTCAACTTAATGTTAGAAGGTTAGAATAACAGCAGATCTATTTGCTTCACTTACTGGTTAAATGTTCCTTCAGAAGATTTTCTGGTTATTAACTGAAGAAGATGGAGAATAAAGCATTGCACTGTGGTAAATATTTTGATCTAATAATCCCTCAGAATTTAGCTGATTCTGCTTCACTGAAGCATGCGAGTTCGGTGAAGTAACACTATCTTTTCTGTGGGTATTTTAGAGAAGAAATGCTTTTATGACTTCCCCTGTACCATTTATTCTAACAAACAATATTCAGTGTCTTTGATTCTGCTTTCCTTGGTTTTAATAACTGTTTAGAGTTGCATTTCAAGTAAGACTTACATTGCTCTTGGCATTCCTCTTGAGTATTTAGCTGTCATGTGCTGATTGGCCTCTTGGGAGTTTTTGGAGAGTATCAACAACCTGAGCTGAAATGGTCCTCGTCTTCCATTGTTCTCCAGAACCAATGAACAAATCAAGAAAACAGTACTTTAGATTTTTAGTATTTCATTTAATATTTCAAATTTCATTATAATTGTAGTGTAGTAATATGTCAGACGGGTTATGCAACTTTTTTAGGGTTATGGGATGCTGTAGCTTATTTCAGTTATTCATTCATTCATTCATTCATTCATTCGATCATTCACTTGTTAATTTTTCTTTGTCTTAGTCCCTAATTTATTAGGTACACCTTACTAGTACCAGGTTGGACCCCTTTTGCCTTCAGAATTGCCCTTATCGTTTGTGGCATAGATTCAACAAGGTAATGGAAATATTCCTCAGAGATTTTGGTCCATATTGACATGATAGCATCACACAGTTGCTGCAGATTTGTCAGCTGCACATCCATGATGCAAATCGCCCATTCTGCCACATCCCAAAGGTGCTCTATTGGATTGAGAACTGGTGACTGTGGAGGCCATTTGAGTACAGTGAACTCATTGTCATGTTCAAAAAACCAGTCTGAGATAATTCATGCTTTATGACATGGCACAGTATCCTGCTGGAAGTAGTCATCAGAAAATGGATTCACTCTGGTCAAAAAGGGATGGACATGGTCAGCAATAATACTCAGGTCGGCTGTGGTGTTGACACAATGCTTACTTGGTACTAATGGGCCCAAAGTGTGCCAAGAAAATATCCACCACACCATTACACCACCACCACCGACCCGAACTAGATACAAGACAGGATACATCCACACTTTCATGTTGTTGATGCCAAATTCTGACCCTACCATCCGAATGTCTCAGCTCTTCTGCATATCTCAGTTGTAACAAATGATTATTTGAGTTACTGTTACCTTTCTATCTGCTGGAACCAGTCTGGCCATTCTACTCCGACCTTTGGCATCAATAAGGCATTTACGCCGACAGAACTGCCACTCACTGGATATTTTCTCTTTTTCGGACCATTCTCTGTAAACCCTAGAGTGCGTAAAAATCCCAGTAAATCAGCAGTTTCTAAAATACTCAGACCAGCCCGTCTGGCACCAACAACCAAGCCATGTTCAGTCACCTTAATCACTTTTCATCCCATTTCTGATGCTCTGTTTGAACTGCAGGGGATCGTCTTGACTATGTATTCATGCCTAAATGAGTTGCTGCCATGTGATTGGCTGATTAGAAATTTGTTAGACAGGTGTACCTAATAAAGTGGCCGGTAAGTGTATATTATATTATTCATTCAATTTTTTTCTTTAATGCTTAGTCCCTTTATTAATCCGGGGTAGCCACAGCGGAATGAATCGCCAACTTATCCAGCACATGTTTTACGCTGAAGATGCCCTTCCGGCCACAACCCATTCCTGGGAAACATCCATACACACTCATTTACTACGGACAATTTAGCCTACCCAATTCACCTGTACTTATATTATATTATATTATATTATATTATATTATATTATATTATATTATATTATATTATATTATATTATATTATA
>CAIGQZ010001336.1:26374780-26393991 GCA_903798205.1 Danio tinwini | reverse complement strand
TCTCTCTCTCTCTCTCTCTCTCTCTCTCTCTCTCTCTCTCTCTCTCTATCTATCTATCTATCAAAGGCTGGTTGTTTCAGGCCAGAGTTTAGTTTCAGGGCTTTGGATTCAGAGAATGGCAACAGGAGGCTGGATGGGACGCACTCTCTGTGGAGCATCTGATGGGATTATGAGCCTCTCAACTCCTTTTTGGAGCTTTCTGAATAGAATGTCAAGAAACTAGTGAAATATCAGCAAGTAACCTCTGATGTTTAGGAACATATATTTTTTCTTGGCTCATTTCTACCCTTTTTTTAGTGGAGTTAAGTGAAACTAGGAGTGTTGTGATTTCCTTAAGACGTTTATCCAGGACTTGTATGGGGCAACGGCGGTCCTTTTTGTTGGTGATATACTGAAGTTTATGTAAAGTTTCAGTGCCAACCTGAACTGCAAAATCAGAAACATTTTTGTTCATCAAGTGGCTTCAAGACTGTCACAACATAATGTTTCTGAGCGGATGGAGGCAAGCGAACATGAGATCAAGACGAGAAGTCTGCTAAAGTGTTGTTTTTAATTGTATCAATCCTTTAATGTGCCTTTTAAAATTGGAAACACTTTCCGTGTTTTAACTATAGTTCTCAAAAGTTAACATAAACCTCTCACACAATGAGCAAAGATCTTCGTTTCCCTAGGAAGGCGATGCAGATGAACTATTCAACAAGGAGACACTCATGTATTGGGTATGTATTAGCAAAAAGCACTTATGGAGTTTGTTAAAGTCACTGCAGCAGTAGTCAATTCAAAGTGTGTGTAAATCATTTTTATGTCCTGAAAGTTTTTTGTGTGTATAAAACAAATTCCTAAAGCAAATTAATTCTCTCATGTCTTAAACCATCACTTTAAAGCTTCAGTTTATATCGGCTGTACTGTAATATTTTGACCTTGGTGATATTTTGACAGGTTTTTGGCACAATAAGAGCTTTGTAAAAGTGAATACAACATCATTGTTTTAAGAATATCATAGCTCTGTTGATAGATGTTTTGCTATAACTACAGAATGAGATTTGCTCCCTGTGCAGAAATGTTGTTTTTCTGCTTCTCCATCCTGACAGGATGTTGTGTTTAAGAAAGGGCTGAAGCAAACTAGTGCACTCTTTTAAAACATCCCTGTGCGCTTCAGTTGTAACATTTTTATTGATCACGTTATGACCTTAGTGTCACTTTGACAGGTTTTTAAAGTGTCAGTTGCATCACATCAATGTCCCATGCTGGGAATGTCATTTCTGCACAGTAAATGAGAGCATTTTGTAAAACAGAATAAGATTTGCTTTGTGCGAAAGTATGTTGTGCTTCGTCCTGACAGTTTTTTCTTGTCTAAGAAAGTTCTGAAGTAAAAACGTGGTCCCATCTCTTAAAAAAATCTCTTCAGTTTAAAATTTCATTGATTCTTTATTGACTTTTTTTCTAAAAACTGACAGGTTTTTGGCACAAAAGCAAGCTTTGTTAAAGTGTTCATACAAAGTCAATTTCCCAAGTTGTGAATGTCATTGGTGTGTGGATGGGAACTTTTGTGGATGAATGAATTGCTCTCCGTGCTTTTTTTCTAGTTCTCCATGTGGGAGTATTTCATGTTTAAGAAAGAGTTGAAGCCAACTAGTGGTCTCATCATCACTTTAAACATCTTTTTAATGCTTTAATGCTGTTTAATCTTTTCAATTTTGATGAAACGATGACTTTAGTGGAAATGACAGATTTTCTATATTAAAAAAAGTTTTGTTAAAGTGTCCTTGTTGCACCAAGTCATTGTCCCAAGTTGTGAATGTCAATGTCATGAGATTTGCTTCTGTGCATATATGTTGTGCTACATTTACACAGAGTTTTCCTGCATAAGAAAGTTTTGAAGCAAGCCAGTGGTTTTATTTCATAAAGCATGTTTTTAAACTTTGCTAATTCATTAATAAATATTGATATTTAATTTTGAGGTTTTGGCACCATCGCACCATTTTAGCGCCATCGCACCATTTTAGCTGTGTTGATGAGCACTTTTGTGAAATTGGCTTTCTGTGTGAGTTTGCTCTATCTGACACATTTTGGTGTAAGAAAATCTTGAAGCAAGCTACAGTTTTTTTCTGTAAGAGTAACTTTGAGAAAGATTCAGTGCAAAAAAATAAGTTTTGTTGAAGTTTTGTTACGCCACACCATTGTCCTGCATTGTGAATCTCATTTTTTCCTTGTGAATTACTTGTTTTTCCAATGCTCTGTGTCTGTATATCTGACAGCCGTGAAATGACGAGTGCACCTTCTAGCAGAGTTTCTTCATCTTCCCAGTTCCTCTAAAGATTCTGTTATACATGTTGTGTTAAAGCAGGCAGAGAGCAGCAGAGCAGGCTATGTGATGTGTTGTGTAGCTGTTGTATCTGTGGACAGCCTGAGGCCAACAGAAGTAGAGAATCGATGACTGTGGATGTTCGTCTGTGACTACTATCCAGCATGTATGGCATTACCTAATAGGCATTAGGAGAGAATTCCGCACTTGTGCTATAAATGCCATTTACATCATGTATTTTGGTGATGGAGATATTTGACAGTTTTTCTAAACTGAATTAAAAGTAAACATTTATTTCAGTTATATGGCTGTGATATGGAAAGTTTGCATGCCTATTTTAACATATATTATACATAAATTGGCTGATTGGTAGTTATCAACTTACATTATATGAAGCTGATAAAAGTGCATAAAGTGAGTTTAAAAGTTTGGGTCAGTAAAGTTTGGGTCTCCTTTTTCTTTCAGAAAAAATACTTTGATATAGCAAGGACGGATTAAACTGACTAAAAGTAAAAATAAATTATGTTAAATCAAACTTTCTGTTCATCAACGCATCATGGTTTCCACAAATATATCAAAGCAACTATTTTTGACAACTGTTTGCTAATATGAAATATTTCTTGAGAACTAAAAAATATTTTATTCTTAATTTATTATATTTTATTATTTTATTTAATATAAAGTATATACTTTAATATACTTGTAGTATATAATGTGTACTTTAATATACTTTTAGTATATAATGCTAAAGTATATTAAAATAATTTCTAAAGAATCATTTAACATTGAAATTGGATTTTAAAATATATTTAATAGTTTTTCCTGTATTTTAAACAAAATGAATAGCATTTGTTGAGCTAGAGCCTTTTTAAAAAAAGTTTTTCTAAAGTAAACAAACATATTCACAAATACTAGTGAAGAATAATTACGGAATAATTGCCATTGATTTATTAGTGAAATAATACACATGAAAGGTGCTGATATAGCCACTCTGCATTGTTGTTTTTCTTACAATTCAATGGAACTTTACAGCTCCTGTGGATCTTTGCATATTTCTTCCGTAGCCTTCTGTTTGATTAGATTTTTTGATAGATGTAGGCGGTGAAATAACAAATCATTTAATGTTATGGAACTGTGAATAATATATCATTTCAGCATCGATATTGCACTGTGTGCATCCAATGATATGCAATGTTGCTTTGGATTATAGTTGGTCAGCACCACAGTTGAGAATGCATGAGATTTGTAGAGTAACTCAAAAGTTTAACCAAAACAGAGCTAAGGTTTGTTTCATTTGCATGGTCATTTGTATGCATTTTAAAGGCATTTCAGGAGAGACTGGAGCATTCGTCAACATTTGTAACTTTAATAAACAATAATTCTACTTATTAATGCAATTAAATCTATACAATGCTATTTTATATTACATTTGATTATTCAATTTCTGTACCTGAATACTGTTCGACACCCCAGAAAACCATTATGCTGTTTGTTTTGCTTTTTTCCTTGCTCTATTGTATTTATTTTTGCTTGCAATTTGTTTATTATTTTTTATCCATGAGTCATTCCCCTTCAAAATCACCATAATCAGTCTAAATACAAGATTTCGTTCCAAAATAGTGCTATTAAACCATCTGGTGAAATTGCATTCATATCGCAATACATATTGCAGAAAAACAAAATATCGCAATGTTAGATTTTTTTTCTATATCATGCAGCCCTAAACTGTAATATAGTTAAATCTGCCTGGAAAATTACTGGATAATGTTCAGATACTGGATTGAATGTTCATGTGACAATCAGAATCAAGCATTCAACAGCCCGTAAAATAAAATACAAGAAATAAATTGGGTGTTGTGGAAAAAAAAAGACAAAATTTTTTTTTAGATTATTGTTTAGCAAAATATGTAGGCCCAGTAGAAATCGCACGATCATTTAGTCATAATTTATTATAAATATTTTATCCCCTGACATAAAAAAAACACATTTATTGTCCAATACCAATATGGCGTATTGTGTCTTGTTATTGTGCTTATTATAGATGGTGATGTGACCGCTATATTCAAAAACTTTTATCTGTAATCTGAATGTAGATTAATTTGAGGCTCTTTAAAACACTGCAACTCTTCAATCTATGTATGGCTCTCTAAAGAACCTGTCACAACTCCGCACAGCATATCACAGTGTTACCCTGTTCACAAGAGGCTTTTCACTCAGAGACAACACTCTTACTCTCCACGTGACTCACACAAAGCTCTGACTTGTTTCCTAGATGGATCTTGCCACAATAGCCATTTAAAGCACAGAAAACAGTGCAGTAGAACATCAGCATCAAAACAGACAACTGGAGAGTTACCTCACAATTCCTTCATTTTCTACCACAATAATAGGTGACAGGTGTATAATATGTAGAAAGAATCTTGTTTATTTATTTTTTTTTTGTAGTCATTTAAAAAATATTTAATTTGTACATATACTTTAAATCAGAATTATTAAACCCCCTTTGATTTTTTTTTTTAAATCTTTTTTAAAATATTTCTTAAATGATGTTTAACAAAGCAAGGAAATTTTCACAGTATGTCTGATAATACTTTTTCTTCTGGAGAAAGTCTTATTTGTTTGATTTCGGCTAGAATAAAATCAGTTTTTAACTTTTTAAAATCATTTTAAGGTCAAAATTATTAGCCCCTTTAAGCTATATGTTTTTCAATAGTCTACAGAACAAACCATTGTTATACAATAACTTGCCTAATTACCTTAACCTGCCTAGTTAACCTAATGAACCTAGTTAAGGCTTTAAATATCACTTTAAGCTGTATAGAAGTGTCTTAAAAATATCTAGTCAAATATTATTTACTGTCATTATAGCAAATATAACATAAATCAGTTATTAGAAATGAGTTATTAAAACTATTATGTTTAGAAATGTGTTGGAAAAAAATCATCTCTCCGTTAAACAAATAGAAAAATAAACAGGAAGGCTAATAGTCTAGGGGGTTTAATAATTCTTACTTTAACTGTAGTTTGTCATAATTTGTATGATGTCATTGTTTCACACTCAAAGAAAAATAATTTTTCTCTTTGTTCAAACTACTTTGTTGAAAACACAATTAATAAGGTTTTTTTTGGGGGGATAAATTTGTTGTTTTTTTTAATCCACTTAAATTTGTAAAAATTATTAAGTTAACTTAATCGAAGGACTTGCGTGGAACCCAAACAACAGTTGGAGTTTAATGATTGGATGACAGTTGAAGGTTAATGATTTCTGTCTACTTTTCGAAATTATTCAACAGGATTGGTAAATAATTGTCAGTCAGCTTGTGAAAGGAAATGTGCGTTTATTTTTTTAAATTGCACTTAAAGGGATACTTAAAGTTACCAAAAAAATGCAATCATTTTTTTACTCACTTACTTGTTCAAACCGGTTATAGTTTTGTTGTTGTTGTAGTTAAACACAGATAAAGATATTTTGAATCGTTTTGTGCTTTCTTTAAAATATCTGCTTACATGTTCACCAAAAAAGAGAAAGAAACACAAACAGGTCTGAATTGTAAAGCAGAAGTAAATGATGAAAGAATTGTAAGTTTTGGTCTTCTGTAATGCATCATTCAGATTTTACAGGTAGTAGCAAGTTCGTTATATATACTAAATAACCAAAAATAACTATGAGGGAACATTCTAAATATTTGTATATTATTGTTATGATTTAAAAAATAACTACACAGTAACATTCTGGAAAGTTTTTATAGTTGCCAAAAATAACCTGTTCATAACAATGTTCTCTTTCGTTGTAAAAAAACATCATATAAAAATGATAATAATATTTTACTTAACATTATACTTTTATAGGAGCAACATAAGCATTAAAAATGACTTAATGAGCATTACCAAATTGAAATCATATTACTTTCAGTTTTTCTCACTAACATTTGGATATTAAAATTTAAGGATGTCTAGGTTTACTGACTACTCATAGATACAGTATACAAATGTCAGTTTATACTGCTGTAAACACTTTGTCATACACGCAGATGTGATAAGACTGGTCTTTTGTTCATTTGATGCTCAAAAAAGCAGTGCAATCAAATAATATAGTATACTTTTTTTGCATTGAATCGCAGACTTTTTTTTGTTTTTGGTCTAACCTCATAAAGCTGTGTTGGTTACAGCCTCTTTAATTGTAGTTTCAGCACATATGAGGGTATCACCTTGTTGAGTCGTTCCCAACCAATGTTTGAGAGAGAAAGTCAAGTGAGGTGAACCAATAACAGAACAACAGTGTCAGTATCCAGCAGACCCAAAAATAAAAGCTCAGTGCTCAGAATAGTCGATAGGCGCAGCACTGATGCTGTGACCGGAGTCGCTGTGCGTCACTGTTCTGCTCCATATTTTCAGCATGGCTGCTCTCCGCAATGACTCTCAGCACTCATTGATCTGTCAGCCTCTCTCTCTCTCTCTCTCTGATGACGGTGAACCCGTCTGCACTTCCTCCATTAGAAATCAGCCATCTAATAGAAGCTGTCAGACCAGTTTTATGCCCTGCTGTTTTTTATTTTTTATCTGCCTCTTAAGTAATAGACTGATGACATCTACTGGTAAAATTATGCTATTGCCAAAGTCACATATCAGATTTTTTTTAAGCGAAGTAAGTCCAACTTAAGAGGTGGTCCATCCATGTCAAAGTTTAGCTGGTCTTCCTATCTGGTGATTAACTAGTTAGCCTACCAGACTGAATAAAAAATATCTAAATGAAAAATAGTCTCATCCTTAACTGGTATTAGAGCTACACGATCTGATATTCCAATATTTATCTTTTCTGTGATAAATTTTACGATATGAATACAGTTTTAGAAGATGGTTTGAATAGCTTAATTTCATTCTTTTCTGGGGAGTCTAACAGTATTCACTTACTGAAATTAGAACAATTACAATACACAATATATATATATTTTTTCTTACTTTTTGTCTTGTTTCTAGTCCAAATGTAAAAAAAAAAACTTAAGTAAAATATTGTTAGGTTTTACCGTCAGAAGCAGTAAGTGAAAATTAAGAGATTTTTGCTTGTTTTAAGAAAATTATCTGCCACTGCAGTTTGTGAAATAATCTTGTTTTCACTTTGAAATGTAGATATTTGGATTAGAAACAAGACAGAAATAATTTTTGCAAAAATTATATAAATTCTATATAAATACAGTGATTAAATACAATTCTGTAGCTTTTGGTTTACTATAGTTTAGACTGAACATTGACTTGTGACTTGTGAATGCACACACTGCGATATCGATGCTGAAACGATATATTGTGCAGCCCTAACTAGTATCGTAACTACATGGTGACAATCATCAAAATGTTAAAGGTTTAAGAAGCCTTTTTTGATCATGGAAGCATAAAAATTATTTACAGTGTTTATTTTACATGTTATACTTACTGTTATAATTTCTGTAAACAGTAACATCCTCTATAATTGTTGTCAATTAATGATAATCAGGCTTTTTTAAAATATATTTTTGTATAGTAAAACTAAAACCCTAAATGTAAGGTGTGTAACACTTTTAAATTATTTAATTCTGATTTATTAATTTTGCAAAGGTTCTGCTCATAATGTTTCATTCATTCAGTCCCTTTATTAATCTGGGGTGGAAACAGCGGAATGAACCGCCAAATTATCCAGCATATGTTTTACGCAGCGGATGCCCTTCAGTACTGGGAAACATCCATACACACTCATTCACACACTTACACTACGAACAATTTTAGCTTACCCAATTCACCTATACCACATGTCTTTGGACTTGTGGGGGAATCCGGAGCACCCGGAGGAAACCCACTCGAACATGCAAACTCCACACAGAAATGCCAACTGACCCAGCCGGGGCTCAAACCAGCAACCTTCTTGCTGTGAGGTGATTGTGCTACCCACTGCGCCACCATGGTGCCCCATGTTTTGTTTAATAGATAAAATCAATAAAATTCTGACAGTTATTCTGAAAATTGGTCATAATAACAAAATATTTTTAATTGTTGTGACAGGACAATTTCACCAGTTGAACTAGATAACAAGGATATTTTTATTCTGTTTAATCTGGAACTAAAATAGCTAAAACTGAAATAAAAATAGAGATAAAACAATATGACAATAATACATGAAATCTAAATTAAATCAGAACCGGAATAAATGTGGTACCTCTGCAGTACTGTAACCCCTTACAGATATGGGTAGAGAGGATTGAGCTCACGATTAATGGGTCTGGGTTTGGTTAAACCATCTTTATAACATATATGGAATGGAATGTAATACATTTCTTACCAGCAGGGGATGCAGTGGTGCAATTTTAGTACATCACATAGAGCATACGTGACCAGCCCTGTTCCTGGCGATTAACCTTCCAGCAGATTTCAGCTCCCAACCCTGATCAAACACACCTGAACAAGTTAATTAGAACCTGAGGAGTGCTTGATAATTAAAGGCAGGTGTTTTTGATATGGGCTGCAACTGAAATCTGCAGGAAGATCAATCTCCAGGAATAGGGTTGAGCACCCCTGACATGAATGAATGAAGGTCCATTTACGTCTTTCTTTCATTGTAATTTCAAATTAAAGAGGCAGCACAAATGCAGAAATCCAATGCAATATTTTTTTTAATGTAAGACCAGCTGATTTTTTGTTTTGTTTAAGGATTTAATTTCACAAGGCAAAAATCACTCTGGTGTATCACAGACCTGTGTTTAATTAAATTCCAATTTGTGCAGTATTTGCTTTTATTCAATGCTTTTGCGTTGCTCCTTAGCTCAAGTTTAGATCAGGACTGTAACGTCGACGCTTTCAGCTGCCAGACAGACGCTCTGTTAGCCAAGCATCACAAGCCTGTGACGTCAGCACAGTGATGCTTCATTCCTGCTGTGACGTCTGGATGGAGATTCATGCATCCTCTGAGTCTCAGTCCTGGCACAAAACCTTCCCTTAATCCATGGATACTGCTGTTAAACTAGCAGACGAGCTCAGTTTTTTTGCCGTTTTTCAGTCTGTGCAAATATACCTTTACATATAAAATGTTATTATCTCTTTATTAAGTAATTCATTCATTAAATTTTTGTTGACAGTTTTACAATATTTTAAAATAAATAAATTCCTGTGATGTCAAAGGTAATTTCCATAATTGTGCTTTTTTAAAGGGACAGCTCACCCAAAGAAAATTTGCTGTTCATTATTCATTGCTATTATATTGAATGTAGGCACATTTTTTTTAGGAGAACATAAAAAAATATCCTAGATGATTTATAAATGCAAGTCAATGGCTTCCAGCATGTTGAAAATTAAAAAACATAAATAGGCAAAATAAAATAAACGGCCATGGCTCCTGCCCATACATTGAGGTCTTATGAAGCAAAACAATTGAAATGCAAATTGATCATTTCACTTCGCAAGAGCTTGTTGTATCATTAGGAGCCAGGGGTATTCATTTTTAGTTTTTCCTGTATTTGTTTTTTTGACTCTCAAAGTGCCAGTAGCTGTTTAGGTGCTTTTTCTTAATCACAAAGATCACAGTTTCAACTAAAACCATCTTTAATTTTCTGCTTAAAAAAAAAGTGGCCTACATCTTGAATAGCCTGAGAGTAAAAAAATGATGAAAGGAAAAAAGGTTTGTACTGTAAATTAGATCAATTAAAATATAGATAGATAGATAGATAGATAGATAGATAGATAGATAGATAGATAGATAGATAGATAGATAGATAGATAGATAGATAGATAGATAGACTGATTGATTGATTGATTGATTGATTGATTGATTGCAGCATGTGGATTTTTTTTCTGTTAATAGAAGAGGTGGAAATATTCCAGCAGCACTTCAGACATTTTTTTCAGGTATAAACACTAATGCTCTGCTTGCTGTCTGGATTTGATAGCTTTCCAGTTAATTGACTTAAAGTCCGAACATTATGATGAGTAATAAAAAATATGACCACTGAAGTGAGCACTGGAGAATTTTTTACTATGCTTCAAAGCCAAGAATAATACTTAAGAAATATTATTTCAAACCCAGGACTTTAATTCCTCACTGTAATCTGTTAAATAGGCCTAATTTTTACGCTGAATTTCGACCCGCCAAAGTAATTTGTTATTCACTGCACTGTGGAGAAAAGTTTTACTAATTCCGACATAAAATCACAACTGCATATGTTGTCATGCTGACATTATGAACCTACAGCACCAGATCATTTAGTTTGGGATTATTTAACATTTAATTTAAAGAAGTAAAACATAAAAGTCATGTATCTCTTTGTCAGTTTTATTAGTTGAATCTTATCCTTGTATGTTAAAAGCAGATTCCAAACAGTCAAAAATTTGATCTTAAATCAACATAAAATCGGCCATTGGCTGCGCTTTCTAGCAGAACAGCTCAGATTAGCAGTTCTGTGGATGATTTGTGGTCTTCTGCAATTTCTTAATTTTCAAAACGTGCATTCTCCAGTTTGCGCGATTTTTCAAACCTCTCCAGCTTTTAGCTTAGGAATCATCATTTTTTGGATCATAATTATGACATCCTAACAAACTGTTATGACTGAAATGTGTATAGTCTGAACAATGCCAGAGATCTTTATCAGTCCTCTGTCCAAATCCTTGGCATAGAAAATCATCTACATCCTTGCAGTTTTAGCTGAAGCAAGTGGATTCATGAAGCATGTTGTATCAGACAGTGTTATTTGTTCACAAATTATATTTAAAAAAACAAGAGAAATGTCTGGAAATGTGATTAATACATTTAATAATGAATAATTTTACGCATGTAAGAAAAAGGCTGTGAGAGAGCGCGTGATTTTCATTTCTGAACCAGTTTTAGAGCAGAAAACCCAGTTAAATCACTTTGTTTGATATGGCAGTCGTAACAACTCAGAGCTCAAATGCGGTCTCTATTAAGTAGGTGTCCATGAAACACTTTAAGATCTCAAACTAAACTTGTAATATGTCAAGTGTGAATATGAAGATTAAGAACTTAAATATAAGCTCAGGAAGTTATATGCGTGCCTCTTTCAGTTCTTGGCAGCAGTGGCAGGTTTTTTGTAGTTATCTTGGGTTCAGTGTATATCCTTTCTTGAGGGGAAGGAATAGACCTAGTGTATTTTTTCTTGTTGCATTAACATTTTTGCCTCACAATCAGAGTTAGGAAATGTTTACACTACACTTTTTTAAAAACTAAAACCTAAAATGTTTTATCTACTTTGGTATTTTATTTACATAACACAACAGCTACTTTTTTGGAGCCTGAAACATTTTTAAGTGGGTTAAAAAAGCAAGTTATTATATTACAAGTTTAGTTTATAGGCATGTGCATGTGTATTTGACAAATAAAAACAGGGGGGGGGGCATAGAAATGCATATGCACATGTAAAGTTTAAAAAAGACAATAAGTATGTTTACATAAACACCAATAATCCGGTTATATAATTTCAATACGATTTAGACTAGGGTTGGGCGATGTTGACCAATTTTGCATTGTCTAATGTGAAACATCGCGTTGGACGATGGCATCATCTTCGTAGATGGGGGTGGTTGTTGTTAAATATAAATTTATTCATAAGGAATTAATGAATTGTAGCCTACCGTTTTCACTACCTGACCCACATGGTCTTTGCTTTACCCATAACCAAACCATAAATAAATAAAGTTACACACAAATTATCACCTGTCAATCACTTTTTTTTTTCCGCGGGTGAATAGGCACAATGATGTGTCATTATAATGGCTTTTTCCCACAGCTGGTGGAGGAGACGAGAGTTTGTTTGGAGTTCACTGTAATTTGTATTGTGATTGATTGACTTCCTTATTTTATTATTGTCATGAGGAAATAATAACAAGTAAAGATGCTAGGGCTTGACCGTTTTGGTCGCAAATGCACCTGAAATTTTATACTACCTAAAAGTATATTTGGAAGCATTTGTGCTAGTGCATAAATTGTTGCCATGCGACCTGTTTTCAATGCAAAATCCTCACAGCGTGCACAGATTTAGGAGACATTTATGCAGAAGGCATCTTCGCACCTAAAAACGCCAAACGCAGCGCTCAGAAACAGATTAAAACAGTTGTTATGTGAACTTGCTGAAGTAAAATATACACATACGGCTGTTTGACACTATTCTCTGCACCTTCCGAGTTGGTAAAGGAACACATACACACACATCGTGAAATGCAGAGGTTGTTTTTTTTCCCATACCGCGAGCGGTATCAAATTCCATTAAAACACCAGTCCTTACTTCATATTCGCATCCAGTACCTCAGTTTGACACGGGGACATGAATGAAATGTTTCTGAATAAAAGTGGAACTGCAGTTAAAGCTGTAGGGTTAATTTACAGTTTTAACCCAAAGAATAACCAGTCTGTCAGATAAAGAGGAGCCGGAGTCAGAGATTCAAATAAATAAATGAAACACCCGAAATTACATGAAATTCTGGAGGAAATGTGGATAGCGTGTTGACGCAATGACATTAATCGAATTATGAGCTATAACATGTAAAACAGGATCATGAAAGGAACATTCAAAAAGCAACTTATGTTAACACCTTAATCATATTATTGTCTTATTCAGATAAGGGCAAATAATTTGATTACTGATGTCCATTTAAACGTCTTTGTCAACAACTAGGTCTTGACCATGTATTTGCTTGATTTTCGTAAATTTTTACTTTAAATGTACACTAAATATATGTATTTTTAAATTAATGTAATGAAATCATCCAAAATACACTTTTAAGGGTTCGTTTTGTCATTTTATCAATTTGTTTGTGTAGAATTCATTTACAATACTGTATACATGATTTTGAAGGCTGTTTATCAAAAATGATTTTCTCCTGCGGTTAAAATCAATCATTTTGAGTTTACATATGAAGATATTTTATCGATTTTTAATCAAATGTATTTGTGATTGAATAATAGTTTTTAAGAGAGCTATACTGTTTGAAACAAATGAATCAAATCATAAATCTCGACTCCACAGCAGCACTTACACGCACTGAACCTTAGTTTTATTCATGTAGGTATTCTTGAGACTTTTATCCAGATAGATGTTCGTGTATAATTTAAAAGTATTTTCTAAATTAGGGATTGATAAAAGGAGATTCTCAAAGTCCCTCTTTGATTCCAATTACACAAAAAACAAAAGACAAATCTGAGACATTTTTTCCCCAAATTCTGGACTCTAAATTTTTATGCTAGTATTGTATGCAAATTCAATCATATTTAAATGAATTCATGCATAGCATATGCATTTATTTAATCATAACATTTTAGAAAACTCATAATACAACAAAAATTCAATTCTTAATGTAGTCAGTGAACTAGAGACATAGTGAAAGCTATTAGATCAACTTTTAAAGCCTATTCACCTGCAGTTTCTTGCCTTAATCAGCTGCACACTTGCTAGGAAGGGGTTAATGTCTCAAGAAGGCAGGAACCATGCTTCCTTTAGTCCCTCCCCCTTTCTCGAGCATGATCTCACTCACAGTAAGGCGAGCTCCAGCCGTCTGGCAGCTCTGGGCCAATGAGTCTATAGCTTGAAAAACGGCACAGACTCTCCTACACGAGTCCAGCCAGCACACAGAAGCCAGCAGAGCAACAGCGCAGCCTGACAGACCTTCCCCCGGAGGACCGTCTCAGCAATGCCTACATGAGAAGCTGAACATCCTTGTCTAAATGTTGTACCAGCATCTCCTGAAGTTGCACACATGCTTTCAGAGTGAAGCATGGGTTTTTGACGAGGCCCGTCACTCAATCGTACATATCCGTTCGCTGCTACAGAGGAGGTGAGAGATCTTAGAAGAGGACTGTGGATATATCATGCTTTGCTCTTTTCTTTTGTTCTCCTCGTTTTTAACTGTCAAATATATAGGAATTAACCAGAGGCAATGAGGAGTCATTTCGATCCACGAACAATGTTTACCTAAGAAAAAAAAGAGTGACAGGAGAGTGTGTGAAGGAATTACGCGAGAGACATCTGCGGATGAGTGTGTGTGCCGGTAACATGAGCGTGCCGGCAAACTGTGGATTCTCTTTCTCAGCTGATCGGGCGTTGAAGCAACGGAACTGGAATTTGTACGGATCCCCGTGTGCCGTCAACAGACCCATCGACATTGTGCAGAAACGCAGGCGGTAATAAGCTTTGACGGTTATTTATATTTGTGATTTGTTGTGGCATTCAGAAGTCTGAGCCAATACTGAAATAATATTTTTTTTCCCCTTACATGTTATGTTATCAACATAATAGTTTAAATAAATTAACACAAGATTAATTCTTTTTTTTTTCTGAATATTGGCTAAAGAATATTTAATTTCTTCTGCTTTAATAGCATCAGTCTAACTCAGGAAGGATGATCAACATGTTCTAAAAACTATCAAAAGAGCATATTGAGCTTCAGTAAAAAGCATGAATCTTATATTCATTCATTTGCTTGATAAGTGACCAAGAAATATTTGAAGTATTTAATTAAATAAAATATCTTCTTGGTTACACTTTGCTTTTGAGTGTCTTTGTTACAGTGTAACCTTTTATATATACAGAGAATTATGAATGAATTTGATGTACTTTTTAGGGTTAGGCTGAGGTTTATGTTTAGGTTTGTTGCAATCATTTTTAAAATATGTCAGTTTTCCATTTTTTTGTGATTCTTTTTTTTATGCATTTTTTATTTTAAATTGTATTTATTGAATTATTGAAAGCGCTATATGCACAGCTAGTGTTTTTCAGACAATTATGAACTTCTGGTGAAAGCTAACTAATTTTAATTTCATTAGGTTCCGTTTAAGCAACGATGTTGTAATGTAATTTAAGTATAATCAGTTAAATAGACTTAAGCATCCATTTGGTTGTTAAAGCGTAAAAAGAGGCGAAAAACTGTTAAATGCAGGCGCCATCATTAGCAGCAGGCTATCGCAGAAATTCCATAGAAAATACTGGGGTAAAATTAATTTTCAGAAGACATGGTGGGGAAAAACAGAATTTAACACAGTGCTTCTTGTCCGGTCTGATATCCACTTTATATTGTATCACAGTCAGGCAGTTCACTTCACTTAAACGTGCCAACTTTGTATGGGATGACAATTCAACGGAAGCCCTGGGGCTGAACGACTGAAATGAAAAGTCTGTGTGCATATACCCCATTGCATTTGAATTGCTTTTCTTGTTGAAAAGCTTAAAAAAAAAGTGACTTTTATTGACATTTGTGATATTTTGAAGTAATATATTGTATTTATTGGTTTTGTAAATTATAGTACAAATACAAATAAAAAAATATACAGTACAAATACAGTACAAATAAACTGCTGAATTTTTTTTGTTATTTTACAGACTTAATTTTCTGTATGTTATTTTTATACAACATATTGTTTCAAACTACCAAAATGTAAATACAAGTCACTTAAACTGCACACTGTTAAACTGGACAGGTCCCATAATGCAATTCATATCTTTCATATCCAAATACGTGAAAAAAACCTGTGAATCACAAAATACGGAACAAGGATAGTGTAACAAGGATACTGTAAAACAAAGTGGTACTATTTTTTTTATTTTAATTTTTTTTTACCAAAATCCTATTTAATTGTATGCATTTCAAGGTTTATATTATATTCAGATCTCAAATTTTCATTTTGAACTCAGACTTTGCTTTCCACAGTACATGTATATTTTTATCCAAAGTTGTAAAAAAAAAAAAAAGAAAAGAAAAGTGCAGTTGTGTTATATTGACGCGCGTTGTAGAGACCAAGCAGATTGCTATGTGGTTTGGCTGTATAAATTTTGTGTTCATGGAATGACCTTTTGATATGCTATGACCCATGGAAACTCTTTCAGACTGTCTCAGACAAGATCTAGTAGTTCTGTACAGTCTGATGACAGTAAAGCACTATGATAAATGGGCGGTTTGTGTGCCAGGGTTTTGCATTACTCTGTGTGAGCAATCAGCGATCATGAGCATTTTCTGCTTTTGCATTTTTTTGAATCTCAGTATAGAAATCAGTTCATCTGTAAATGCTCCAACAAATGCCAAAAAGCCCTGCTTCAGTGAAAATATAAAACCTAAAACTGAAGGCTACCTGATCAAAACCTCTGCTTACTAAGACTGCATTTATTCGATAGAAAATAAAATAAAAAACTGTAATAGTAGGAAATATTATTTCAATTTACAGAAACAGTTTTCTATGTGAATGTTTTAAAATGTAATTTATTATTGCATAACACAGCGTCATTAATCCAGTTTTCACTGTAAAAAATGATGCCTGCAAAATTGTTGCAAACAATTTATGTTGAATTTCAGCAAATAAATTAAATTGAGTAATGTTCAACTTAATTTGTTTTTTTAAATTCAGCCTAAATAAATAGTTTACAACCACTTAACTTAAAAAAAGTAAATCCAAGGAATCATCTTTGAATAATTTTTTTTATTAGTTCCATTATCAATGATTTGTTTCTACTTCCAATTTTTATGGAAACCTTGGAACATTGGGCTGCGTATCCACTGGGCATTCGCTGCGTGAAACATGTGCTGGATAAGTTGGTGGTTCATTCCGGACTTGGCAACAGATACCTTCCAGGATTCTTTGGAGAAAGAAAAATTAAATAATAGCATTGATTTGAAATGCATAAATCATATTTACTTGTATTTACATTATATTTATCAAATATATGTACTTTTAGTTAATTTAATATGGCCTTGATAAATTAAACTGTTTTTGGAATACTAATTTTGAAAGGTACAGTAATCACAGTTTTGACAAAAGTATTAAGCACAATGTTTTTTCCAACATTATTAGTTACAAAAATACAGCAAATTAGAAGCAATACAACATTTTAAAACATATTCACGTAGAAACGGATGTTTAATTTTTAAATGCATGTTTTTAATATTTTTTGGTAAATAAATGCACACTTTGCAAGCAGAAAGGACTAAAAAAAACTTACTTTTGGCTAGTTGTTTATTTGTACAAATTTTCTCTAAACAAACCATAAACCTCACGCTTGCTTGAACCAGTGTTTCTTTGAAGGGATTCTCAAACAAGCAGCAATGTTTTGATAGCACAGAATCAGTCTTGACACATTTCATGGAAATCAACCTACTGATTGCTTACTTTTATAGTTGCTTTTTCATACTGATAAAGGAAAAAAAAACATTTCTTAAGAATATGACACAGCAGTGGGATTTGCGCAATGCATTTGCTCCATAAATTGTTGTTTGCATATATATAAACTAATTTAAATAGTGTCCAAAGTGAAGAGATAAAGCTTTCTGTAATTTGGTAGGCACATTTTCTTGTATATTAATAAATAAAAAGACAACGGTGTCATAATTTATTTCCATAGCATCTACAGAAAAAAAAAATCTTTCGAATGAATTTCTTAGGAAACCCAATGTGCCATGTTTGGGTAGATTAGTAAGTTTCTGTAAATGTGGGATTCACAAAATACGGAAATCTGCTTTAGTCAGAGAGGTTTTGATTTAAGGTGAACCATGAAGCTTCTTTCCTCCCACAATATTAGCAAGGCTGTGTAGACCAAGCCAGAGACAGTACACTTGTTTTGGACACACACTCACACATTTCCCACTCGCATAGCCTTCAATGTCAATGTTGACAGCAGGATTACTGATAAAAACATTTTGCCTTTCCATTTCTTTCCACTATTTATTTTCTTAGGCCATATCTTGGTTTATCAGATAAAGTACAGGACATCTGGGAGTTGGAGACTTGGATGAAAAATATTGCAGATGATTATTTTAATGGGAACTTGAGGGAGCATATTACTGAGGCGCTGTATATTATTCCGTACAAAGTCTAGTGTTGAAATATTAAATCAGATTTTGAGAACACAACCTTCATTGGTCTACTACTATTAAATTACCAGATATTTTGGCTTTGTGAATTACACTCTAAAAAAGAAATCTGTAAAATATATGGTTAAACAAACGGCAGCTGTGGTTGACAGAAACCTACTAGTAACAGCAGTAGAAAATAAATAAAATACATTTTATGGTAAACACCAATGTTTTGACATACTAACATTCACACATATTACCTTTATTGCACAGCCAAAAACACCACAACCAACTAATTCACAAGCACTGACACTGAAGGTGCTCAGTGTCATTCACGCAACTACAGCAGTGCTTCCCACACATAGACATTACTTGGGCAAGCCACACAGGTATATTAATATCCGCCCAAATTTAGGTGACATTTGTTTTTTTAATATTAGCCTTTTACACCTTTTTTGTATCCGCTCAATAGCCAAACATCCGCGATCGGTTAAGTGGAAAATCTCCTCTCATCCTACACGTTTCATACTTCTCGTTGTGTGTACGCAAGAACTGTCAACACCCCCACAGACAATCTCACGTGCTCTGCAGACACCCACAGAGACGTGCCTTTTTGGAACTTAAAAATGCTTCTGTCCAGGTTTCTAAAACTTCTAAAATGTCCAGAATTCAGCTTTTGGTTTCACGTTCTAAGCCGTCATTATTTGTATGTGTTTTTGCAATGTTTTTATTTTAAGCCTGATTTACTTTCGCTTGGCTTCGCAGCTGACAGCACATCACAGCCGCAAGAGCAAGAGATATTACATTTCATTATATAATTAATTCTTTGATCTATATGACTCAGATAAACTTTTATATTTACTCAGAAAGAACTAAATTACATCTAAACTGGCAGCAAAATAAATGTACACCGTTCGAAATTGTTCATTAACTAATTTGCCCTATTTAAATAATCTACACTTTTATTCTCGTAATTATTATACTTTTTACAGATTTTCATTCCATAGATATTTTTATTCCTTTTGTCATTTCTCATTAGCGTTATGTGTGTATGTATATGTATGTATATGTGTATATATATATATATATATATATATATATATAT
>CAIGQZ010001336.1:26335566-26374380 GCA_903798205.1 Danio tinwini | reverse complement strand
ATATATATATATATATATATAATTGATGATGTTATCAGCGGGTGCACATGGCTCCTGAATAGAATAGAAGTAAAACAAATAGTGTTTTTTTTATAACAGTCTTTAAAAAAACATCAACCCATTGATGAAAGAAACGGTGTATAATAAATAAAAATACTGTTAAAAATCTTTTTTTTTTGTCGCGTGAAGGGTAACCATGTGCCATCAGTAAAATGTGTGTTTCAATCTGCCTACCACCGCAAGTATATTTTAAGCCTGTGGGAAGCACTATACAGTATTTAAATGCCATCATGGTATTACACAAAGTAACTAAAGAATTAAAGTAAACTGAAGTAATGCAATAAACATTATTTAGCTAAATTCAATGTAACCTAACACTCTAATGCACATCACTAATGAGAAAAATAATAAATAAAAAGAACCATAGTAATGTCAAAAAATAATATGAAAAGTGAAGTGTTATGCAGGGAATTCTGGGAAAGGCAGTTTACTTTTTTTCACTGATTATATTAAGGAAACATACTGTTAACCAGGTTACAGGTTATTTTACTGTAACATTTTTATAGTTTTAGTTTTACAATTTAAAATAATTGTTGCTTTGCACAATTATGCCATTTATATATTAAAGTGTGACTATAAAGCAAAATGAAATTTTAAAATTGTGTTTGGACACTGATGTGTGTTGATAGTATGTGTAATCCAGCCTATAATGGTAAACATTCACTTATATAATAAATATATTGGTGCTGGGTAAAAATTACTCAGAATTAATCACATCCAAAATATGTTTGTACTGTGTATATTTATTATGTATAGATATATATACTGTATAAAAAAATACACATGCCTATATTTGAGAAAATGTTAAATCATATTTAAATATAAAATATATATGTATGATATAAATTATATATACATTTATATATCTACATAAAATGGTTTTGTATAATTTTGTTTCTATGTATGCGTGTATCACATATACATAATAAATATATATAAAACACACACATGCACTTCAATTTTGCCCAGCACTATATGACAGATTTTGTTAGTGTGTTGGACCGATTATGCACAATAAGAAGTCAAGAGAATTTTTAATATGCACATGTTATGCATGCACCATCTTACAGCCAGCTTAATGTGTGTGCACTATAGATGTGTGCACTCAGAAAATAGTAAATCACAGATTTTAAACTTTCATGATGGTGATAACTGCAATGTTGATTCTACCCCGACACGATCTTAATCGATTTTTGATTTATATGATTCTGCCAAATATATTTTGAAGGACAAGTGAGAAGCATAAAGGGGCTTTTACAAGTCTTTATATTGTTTTCTATATGTTTGCTAAGCTATCCGGACAGACTCAATATGGCGTTGAAAGAGTCTGCTTATAGTATTGGTGTAGTTAGGACAGAATCTGCGGACATTGTTGCTTTTGTAAAAAATTTGTGGTTTTTATGCGAAATAATTTTGGAATTATTATAACTAAAAACTTAATATATGAAATAAAAAATAATACCTTAACTTTTATTTAATATTTACAATGCAAATCTAATTGGATCCACTTATTTGGTAAACAAAGCAAGTCTCTCATATAATATATCTAGTAAAAGACTTTTTAAAATGTTACTTTACAAACTGTATTGTAAATAAATCATACAAAGATTTCCATATTAGTCAATAATATTACTAATAATAACAGAAGAATTGAATAATATAAATGTACACACATTTTACACAAGTAAATAAATAGACTCAATGATGATCTACAAATCTGCAGAAATCGGCGAATTTCTGCCCGCACAGATTCCGTGTGGGGTTAGGTTTAATTGACCAAAAAATCACAATTCTGTCTTTATGTACTACGTTACTTACGTTAATTACACATTTGTTGGAGCGAAACAAAAATCACATGCGAGTTGACACTTGGGATTGTTTGAGGATGAAAACAGGAAATAAAGTTGTAAATATTTAAAGTTTGTTGCACAAAGTGATTGTTTCACTTCGTAAGATCTCAGTTCGGAGTCGCGCGAGTAGTAATTATGATTTTCATGTATGTTTTTCTTTTTCAAAGTGGCAGCACACACTGACTTAAGCAACACTCTGGAATTAGCAAAAAGTTTTTTTTTTGCTTTTGTTAAAATCTGTATTTAGCCAGAATAATTTGTATTGGTGTATTCCTTCTGTACATCTTAAAGTTTGACTTTTAATTTCCACAATTGAGTGATTTTAAACTTAATCTTGCAGTAAAGCTTTTATTTAGAATATTTTATTTATTTAAAACCGATTTTAATAAGACATTTTAAAACATTTTCAGCCCCTTTTCAACGTCATTGGTTATCAGTTTTGTCTAAAATGTGAATGGTCAGTAGCAAAAATCCATGTGAATTTATAACTCAGTATATGAGACATGGTGTTTGCAGACATTTGTCTCTTCTCGTAATTCCTACTTGTGTGGATTGTCAGGATTTGCAAACCATTGTAACCACTTGTCAACTGTTCAACATATTTTCTAGGGCCTCATGTCCAGAAAAATAATTTATGGGACTTTGTGGATTATAGTCACTACAGTTTGGGAGTGCCTCGTTTTCTGCTGAGGTTAAAGAAACAATGCTAAATGCAAGTGTAATTGGAGCGTCTTTAGGTTATTTTCTAAACACTGTGGCCTTGTTTGCTGAATTGTATGACCTGACAGAATGTTGTTCTTTAATGAATGTTAAACTGTTTGAGCATTATTTTTTTATCTTTTCACTTTAAAACATTCTTTGAGTATATCCATTTGTCTTCCTCTTGGCCGATGGTCTGGGTGGTGTTAGATTGCAATCGTCTGAACATCTGCATCTTATTCCTCCTACCTTTTTTTTTTTTTTTTTTTTTTTTTTGGAAATTTTTTAATTTGGGTTTTTTTTTTCCTCCCTTTTTTTTTTTTTTTTTTTTTTTTTTAAGGAAATTGTGTCACATGGGATTACTTTTACCTCCAAAAGCTATAGCTATTTTCAGTTTAAGTTGACCTGATACAAAAGCATGCTAGTGTTGTTTAAATCGCATAAGAATATACAGTATTAGAGCTATACAATTCTGGATGAAAAATAAAAAAGATTTAAATAAAATTTTCATTCAAAGCCATTCAGCTCAACAATTTTTCATGGGTGCAATTTAAAAATTACCCCATTATGTCATGCTACGCAACTACGCGTTACTCACCTACCCAGCCATTCAAAGACAACAAATAGTAAAACTACAAAACTGTAACCCTATACGTTGTCCAAAGTACTAAAGACGCCAAAATATTACTAGAAAAATCTTTCAAAACTGTTGTTCACCAATCTTAGCTACCGCTCAGCTCATACTCTTTGCCTCCAAAACAGCTTTAAACAGTCAGAAATGGTCACCAACAATGCAAAACTAATTAGTTAAGTCATTTCTCTAAACTGGATTCATGCTCAGAAAAGTGCATCAACACTCTTCATCGAGGTTTGGAAGACGTTAGAAACTATAGAAATGATCCCTGAAAGTATAGTCCTAATCTTCAGTCTGCAAAAGCAGCTGAAAGATTATGATTCTCCCACATTTCTAAACAGAGAAACTAAATTACATACAATTTAATAGAGATTCTGGCAAAAAAAAGTTAATTGCTGCTGTGTATTTAATATTTAATTAATCTTAAAAGCCATTTGAAAGAATGACTTAATGACTCATTTATAAAGACGTCACTTATTTAGTGTTCTGTGTTTATCGATCTTAAATGAATTATTCAATGACTAATGATTTCTTAAACAGTTGCTTGTTGCCACTGAATGGCATAATGGTGTAATATAATGATAAATCATTTTCTTTATGTAGCGCCACCTAGGTGTGTTAAGTTTAAGATAGCGCTCCAGGTTCAATACACTCAATGCCTACAGAGATGTTGAAGTAGGCCCCTCTGATATATTTCAGTATGTAATGTACATAAAGCAGATTAGAATATAAATATTTGCTAAGTTTGAATAAATTATCAGAAATAAACTCTGTGAATAATAAAACTCTTCGATAAATCAGAAAATATAATAAATTTAATTAGAATAGAAATGTAAATATTGGGAAAAACCCAGGTTTAAGCAAAATACAAAAATATGCAATTTATGCACAGCCAAAAGTAAAATGACCCAAATATAAGTTAACACAAGGGATTTATGATGAAGATTAATAATTAAACAAATATAGAAAAAATACCACCTTTACACGTTTAACAATTAAAAAATATAAATCAACAAGTGACTAAAGGGTGACAGACTAGGTTTCTCTTTGGAAGTACCTACAGTTGTTACTAAATTACACACTGAATTACACTAGGCCTGTATCGTTGCTAGTGTACGTTGTGGCCGGGAAAATGAAAATGGCCTCTTCACTCTTCTGAGCACAAATAAAATTAAACAATATACCTCAGATCAAGATGACAGCGATCCAGTTGACAGCCCTCCAGTTGACAGCGATCCAGCCGACAGCGATCTCGTGGACAGCGACCCAACGAGCAACGATCGATCGGCGAACCACCTGCCGCAGGTCTCCTTCAAATCCTCTTTTACTTTAAATCATCAGCTGACGAAATGCAACTCTAACGTAGTCAGAGGAACCACCAAATATCCCAGCTATTTGGGGTGTTATCTGGTCCTCTAAAACTCTTGCGGCGTCGTCCGATCCTAAGCTGATAGTGCTCTTTTTCTCCTGATTTTTTACGTTTTTTTTTTTTTTGTCTCTCTTCGGAGTTCAGTTTAAATCCGCCGCACTGTCAGTTAACTCTAGGCATTTAAAAAAAATGCCTACTCACTCAGAACTGTCTAATAACTAGGGCCAGACGGAATCTGCGGACGTTTTTTGCTATTTCTGCTGAAAATTTTGGTAAAAATCTGCGGATTTCTGCAGAATTATTTTGGGAGTCTCATAACTAAAACATTAATATGTGAAATATGTGTCATTTAAAAACGGAATAAATTCAGATTTACACACATTTACTCAAGTAAATAAACAGAATTTATAATAGGCTAAAAATCTGCGGAAAATCTGCAGAATTCTGCCCACGCAGATTTTGTGTGGGCCTACTAATAACGAAACCAGGTAATCTTATCTGATAAAACACACAGCGAACTCAAAACAAACACAAAACAACCTCAAAATAATCAGAACTGTGTTATTCACACGCGATCAACATTACTCTGTCGTGTTTTTACACTCCGTGTATGTTTCTCATTCATTACAGCCGCGCAGTGCATCTCTGCTTCAGTTTCCAAAACTGCCGGCTGTTTCATGAAGAAACACCTAACAAACTTGTTAGTCCCTTGTATTTTTGTAAAAAGTGATCAAACTTGCTATCGGATCATGTTCTTAAAGACATACACGCATATTATAACACATCAACATAAGGATGTATAAAATATTCACAAATGAATGACAAACACGTTTTAGAGTTAGTTCTGTTGTAGAACCAACATGAATAAATAAATAAATAAATAAATAAATAAATAGAGAGATAAATAAATAACTAAGATTATTTAAAAAACTTAACTTGTAGAATTTCATTCTACTGGGTTACAATAAGGTGAATTATTTCTGTATTTTGATCACTGCTGTGGACATCAGTGTTTTTAAAGCAAACTATAAACTTTAATCTCAGTACTCAGAGATAATAATACTGCACTGTAAAAAAATGAACTGTATTTTCTGATTCATGTACCCCCCTCCCCCCCAACTAATTTATTTATGATTATGAATTGCATTATGGGACCTTGATATTTCCTCCAAAACCTTTTGATGTTAAAAAGTTTTAAACAGTTACTTTTATTAACATTTTTAATAGTTTGAAGTGATATATCGCAGTAAAGTATAGTGTAAAAATTGTGTATTTTATAGTGTATGCAGTTAAAAAGTCAGTTTGTTTCATTACATCTCTAAAGAATATTGGCAGAGTGAATGCAGATCTGAGTAATCACACACTTGTCACAAGTTAAATGAATCTAATAGCTGTTTAAGTATAAGACTGCGTGGGTTATTAATATTGACAGCTTTCAACAATTTAACATTTCCAATATAAAATTGTATGTTGTGTTTAAAGTTAAAAAGTTTACAAAGTAGGGCTGCGCATATATTGAAAAAGTATTGTTGTTTTGATTGTAGTAGTAGTAGTAGTAGTATATTTCAATTATTTTTTTTTTTGGTCATTAACTGATGCTGGGATAAGAGTCCTCTGACAGACCCTCAGCTGTGAGCACAGAAGGGTTCCATCTCAAACCCTGCATGGAAACTCTGATGTACTTACTTAACTCTGTTTGTAGTGATGGTCTGGCACCATACAGGCACCGGCGTATATTTTCCTCAATGTTATTTTAGTTTAGTTTAAGGACATGTGATATGAGAGTTTAATGTGTTTTATTTTATTTTTAATGCAGAATGGTACAAAATGGAAAAAGTCTGCTTCATTAAAATCATTCAACAGATAAATAAATTAATATTAGTCACAATAATATATACTTCAAAAGTTTGGAATTAAATTTTTATTCCTTTGAAAGAAGTTAATACATTAATTGCTCTAGAAATATCATATTTTTCTTTCAAATAAAAGCTTTTATTTTAAAATTCCTTAAGAATATTGAGGTATCGGTCAGCACAGCTGTTATAATAATTACTGAAAATGCTATTACTACTGCTAATTCTAATAATAATATTAATTTTAATAAATGTTTCACTAAATCACTTGTACAAACTAAACACTAAACAAACTAAATCAGCATGTTCTAATGACTTCTGAAGGGTAATGTTACACAAGACTGGAGTATTGATACAAAAAAGTTCAGCTTTGTCACAGTAATAAAATAATTTTACTTAAATTGTGTGTTATTTTTTTTTTTTGATTAAATAAATGCAGCCTTGCTGAGCAGAACAGACATCTAAAATTTTAAGTTGAACAAATCTTACTGATACAAAACCTTTGACTTGTTGTTTTATGCCATTTATGTTAAGAATTTAATAAATCACGCACCCTGTAACACTCAGTGAAAGATATATAAAGTAACAATTGCATATTTTTACAGTTCAAACAACTAATTCTATTGCATTTACAAGTAATTAATAGGGCTAAATGTGCCCACATGAAGTGTGTTTATAATAACAATAATTAGGCCAATTTTCAGAAGCACACTGTCAAAGATCATTTCATTTTTCCTAATCCAGTCATGAAAACAGTCAATCCGATTTACTCATTTCAGTAACACTAACTTACATTAAGTCACAACCAGGTTGCTGTTCAGCAGGAAATTGTATGTGGAAATATCGCTGTAATACGTCTATGACTTAATTCTGGCTAACCCCGACTCATGCTTTAAAATGTCAGACTAAATCAGAGGCAAGCCGAGCGTATTTTTAATCCTGACCATAAATGTTCAGTGGAAAGCTGAGATCACTGCCTCTTTTCCTCCCTCACTTTCTGTGCACCCTATTGTGCCTCACAAATCTTTATACAATCTCTTACCGGTATGGATGTGCTTCACATTTTATGTGTGCAATTAGGAGAAGGCCGCATGCACAGAAGCGGTGATTAAACAATCGAGGACACATCCTCTGGCCGCGTGAGTATGTGACCTGCTGGATGACCCTATAATTAACCCTATAATTAACTCGTCAGATCAGTAGCGTCTCCCGTTGAGACTTCAATCTCCGCGTCAAGGGTCTTTTTAAAGCTCAAATGCATGTTCACTTGTGGTTAACTGCGCTTTTAAAAGGGGGATAGTTCACCAAAACTTTTCATTCTGCGACTATTTAGTCATCTTCCACTTGTTTCTGGTCTGTTTGAGTTTCTTTTTTTTATGTTGAATGTAAGAGAAGATATTTCGAAGAATGTTGGAAATTGACTTAGACAGAATTTTATCTTACTCTCGACCAGTTTGCAACCTTCTTTGAAATAGCTTGTTTTGTTTAACAGAAAATAGAAACTCTTAAGTGTTTTAAACCACTTGAGGGTAAGTGAAGGGTAAGTCAATTTTTATTTTAGGATGAACTATCTTTTTGTTTATACCAATCTCTGAGTTTTACCAAATTACATTCAAATTTAACACAAATGGGCAAATAGAGGTGAATTATTGCCGCGCAGAGCAAATGATGCAGAATGCATGGAATTCAACTCAATCCTGCAACCACATAAGTTCAAATAATTGAACTCAAGCAAAATAATTAGGCAAAACATCCTGTGAGTAATAGGGATGCAACGATTATAGACGTGATATGACGCAATATGTGAACGGCCCTTAGTTAATAGCTTCAGCCATAATCCAGTGTGCGTGCATATTAGCCTCTGTGTACAAGCTCGGAACTTCAAGTTGACATAACTTGGTTTTGTTGCAGCAGTTTTATTCCATGCAGAAGCATTGTGTTAAGAAGCCTTTACAATTAATTAACCGTGACGAATTAAATTGCAGTTAATTGTGAAATCAGTTTATCCTTGCATCCCTAGTGAGTAAACCAGAGCAAGTGACATAGAGCTATATGTCTGGTGTACACCCAGCATAAGGTGCCATTTACACTAATGTGTTTTCATTTACAACACACAATGTTTGTCATAGGTTACGACTGGCATGCACAATGCTCGGTCATCTTCGACCAATGAATACTGAGTGTTTTGAAAAAGCTTTTTTAGTTTTCAGTATAGACCTACAGTATACACTGCAAGGATGTTTGACAGCAAAATATTTGTATACCCAGTGAGCATGAATTGTCATGTATTGTTTTAGGCTCTGTAGTATGAAGGGAGATTGTACTTCTAAAAATCTAATAAAATGCCTGGATGAGGAGTGTTTATATTCTAAAATTGTAAAATAAAAAAGCTCTAGTGTAAACTATATTGCAAAAACAATCATCACGATATCATGTTTTATATCATTCTGTATCATTCATTATTGAATATTTTTAACAATACATTTAGGATTATTAGGATTTTTTTATTATTTAACCACTTTATTGTAATTTACCGACATTACTTAGACAAATAGTTTTAATAGTCATAAACAAAAATATTTAAACAAAATATCTGATCTCTTTATAATACAATAAACATAAGTGTTAAAGAGACTCTTAAACTTGATAAGTAGTGTGTGCAATGGTAAATGTAGGTCAACATCTGTAAGGTGTGAATAATAATGATACAGTAAACCTTAAACTCTGTAAACAAAACAAATTATGATAATCAAATCTGAGCTTTTAAGTAAAAAAACTAACCATCATTATTCAAACACATTACAAATTGTGAAGCTGAATGACTACATTACCCCCATGCTAAAAACTGTTTCAGATGGGGTGCTAGTGGCTGGGATACACAAGAAAAGAAACCAAAAAGCCACTCTGGTGACATCCTTACATATATTTGTTTTTTCTTCTCACTGCTGCTATATGGCACTCATTTTTGCGTGTGTTGTTCTGACCTGAAGCGTGAGTGCATGGTTTTCTTCACTATTTTAATGTGTTTGTGCTTGCGCTCACCTGGCGTCTCTCATAACTAGACAAACATCAACCGTTCTCTCAGAGGATGACAAACGAACAAACCATTGCTGTAGCTCCGATGCAAGTTTATTGAGAAAAGTAAAAAGCACTGCAGTGTTTGGGTGCAAAGTGTTTGTCTGAGGTTATTAGTCTACAATTACTGAAATGTGTATATTCCATATAAAGTGTGGAGCAGATTGGTTAGTTCTACTTGCATGAATTGCAGTGTGCTCGTAAGTTCAGATGTTTTTCAACTAGGTAATAATAATAATAATAATTCTTTACATTTATATAGCAATTTTCTAGACACTCAAAGCTTTTACACAATGGGGGAATTTGCTTATCTCCACCTGGATGATGCAACGGCAGCCATATTGTGCCAGACCGCAAATCAGCTGATTGGTGGAGAAGAGACTGAGTGATGAAGCCAATTATAATATAAAGATGAGGCCATGTGGGCAAAAAAAACTCTACTCTCCTGGGATTTTTAACAATCTTGGTTTAACATCTCATCCAAAAGATGGCACTCACTGAGCAGTATAGAGTCCCCATCAAAATACCGGGGCGTTGGACAGACTGCAGGAGCGCTCCCTGCTGGTCTCACTAACACTAATTCCAGCAGCAACCTAGCTATCCCATGTGGTCTCCCATCCAGGTACTGACCAGGCGTAGCCCTGCTTAGCTTCAGTGGGCAACAATGTGAAAGCTGCAGAGAGCTAGCTGCTTGCTGGTGTACCTGGAAAATCTCATAATAGCTCAGCGGAATGCTTACATAAAGAATTGCAAACATTTTTAACATAAAATGTTATGTTTAAATATGAAAATGAGTCATTATTTAATCAAATATGTGCTGATTTGCATACAGGTCTAGCATAAAATTTGGATCAGTCAGCTTCAAATTCTTGTTTAATTTTTTGTTGACAGCCAGAGGTTTTTACTAAAGGAAGTTTTATATAGGTATGAATGAGAGCGCAAGTGCTACTTGAAGTGGAGGTTTAAAAATATGTATTGTAATACAAATGGGTAAAGTCTAATAATTGAAAGACATTAAAAGTATATTTTGGATGTTTTCTTTCCATTAGACTGAAAAAAAAAGACTTTATGGAACTCCAAATAGCTCCAAATCTCAAAACTGACAGGTGCACAAAAGCCATGTCTCTGTGGCTTCAGATGTTGGACTGGCTGTGTGTTTTGTAAGGCAGCAGCTGTCTTGTAAATCTCCTGTGGTGTGTTCATGTATGCCTGGGCCCCTGGGTGTTCATTGACGTCATGTGACGTTGAGTCTCTCTTAAATGTCATTTTTCTCTTGTTGATTAGAAACAATGGAGAGAGGAACAGGATGAACAGCCTTCTGGCGGCGTCCCAGTGGACTGGTTATTCAACTATACGAGACTCAACGACTACATGAGATTCACATGAATCGGCCGCTCCGCCTCTGTTCTTTGCTGTGTGCACATTAACTGCTGTGTGAAAGCATATCAACAAACAAAGGGCTGGACGTGGAGCTGTCTTTTTTCTGTTTTGACTAGTGATGGTGGATTGGGCTGGTTTGGGTGACTTGTGTAATGTGCCCGAGTTTGGGCTGACGTCTCATGACGCAGGCTGGCTATCAAGTGTTCAGATACTGACACTCAAAATGCAGCATATTAGAGCACCGTGGAGTTGTTCAGTGACAGCACTTTTACTCTTCAGGCTGTAAATGTGTGAAAGGCCCTGTGGCGAGATGGTCTTCACTTAGAATCAGTTTCAGCCTGTTCTCGAAAGCAGTAAGCTGATCTGGAGATGAGGGTGTAAAATGTTATTTAAGTTACTGTATGGATACTGTGTCAGACTTAGACCCCAGACAGAAATATGCCCTAGTAATTATAAGAAAGTTTCCACAATTAACTGGATTGTCTGTTGTGAGGTCGAAAGAATTTTGTTTATTTGTTTTTTTAATTGACTGATTACAGTAATGCTAAAAAGAAAGCTTTTTTGTGTAAAAACATTTTTAATATATTGTTTTATGTTCATAATGCCTGTTTAATTCCATTAGATGATGAGGAGGATAATAAACTAGGAAAAGAAAAAAATATATATCATAAATATATCCGTATATTTTAATTTCACGTTTAATAATAAACAACAATAATAATAAATGAAATATTTTTAAAAACACAATAACAATTATAAATAATTAATTTGTTTTTATTTTTTAAATGTAATCGAAAAAATATTTGTAATATTTTTAAATATATTTCATTTTTTTATATTATTGCTATTTTATTGTTATTATTTAATACATACAAATATATTAACAATTAAAATATTATCTTTGTTATTCAAAGTTATAATGCCTTTAATATTTTAAGATATTTTTAAACAACAATTCTCATATTTGTATTATTATTTTAAAATATAATAAAACTATATGATTCTTAAGGCACATAGCAGCTAAAGCTAAAGTATAGAGATAGGTTAAAATATATCTATTTTAAAATGATTATAATTTTTCACCTTGTGCCTTAAGGATCATACTGTCCTCTGTACTTGCTATATTGTGGCTGTGCCTTGACTGAAAAAGTCCAGCTTCATTCATGCTTATTCTGTCATGAGCCACAGGAGGCATCCTTTTTTTTCCAGAGAAACAGCCATTTATCTCCACAGTGCCGCCAGCAGCAGTTCATCTTCAGCCGTCTGTACTCACTATTCACTGACGCAGACTCTCGTCATCAGTGCAGACACTGTTAAAGGCGTAGTTCACCCAAAATAAAACACATCTCCTTAGAAGATAATACTGTGCAAAAACAAGCATATGTTCTTTTCACAAGATTTGTGAAAAAACTTGAAACAGAAAATTGAGATGAGATTTTTAATATATATATTATCATTATTATCATCAATATATATATATATATATATATATATATATATATATATATATATATATATATATATTAACTATAATATAATATAATATTATATATAATAACTTATATCATTGTCATTTATATAGAATTTGTTTTAAAATAGCAATTGTTCTTATCAAAATGTATGAAATATCAAATTGTTATAATTTTATAAAAAAAGTATAACATATACTAAATATATTTATCCTATATATATATATATATTACAATGTATTAATAATAATAATTGTAACATTTATTATTGCTATTTTATATTTTCATAATTACTACTACCACTACTACTACTACTACTAATAATAATAATAATAATAATTGTAAATCATGGAATTTAAAAAGGGTATTTTATTTTATATACAGGTCTTTCATTATTGTAGTTCTATTATTATTAAAGTAGTAGCATATTACTATATACTTTTTGTAATAGTAAATTATTTTGCTATCTTTCACAATGTATTAATAATAATTGTAACATTTTTTTTTATTATTAGTAGTATCATCAATATTACTAATACTACTAAGAATAATTAATAATTGGTATTATAAATCATTGAAATTAAATAAGGTGTATTTTATTTTATATACAGGTCTTTCGTTATTGTAATTTTGTTTTTATTATTATTATCATCATTAAAGTAGTACTATTTTATTAGCAAAAGCAATAAAAAATACTATATATATACTAATATTTTTTTGCTATTTAATGCTTAAGGAACTTGCCCTTAAATTCCACCTTTCCCTCTCATATTTGAGGCAAACACTCATTTTATTCACAATGTGTACTTTTATTTATAGTATGTGCATCTTTTCTGTACTAGTAAGTGCACTCGTACAATAAATAACCACAGAGATAATTACAATTTTGATTAAATCCTACCACAAACTGATTATTCCACTTACTTAATCCTCTGCTTGCGAACGCAATATAAAAAGGACATTAAAATCCCAGCTTCACCAAAGTGATGAAATTCCTGTTGACGGAGGATGTCTTAAAACGGCAACATGGAAATGTGTGGGTGGTTGGATATAGACATGCAGGCTAAAAATAGTGCATCAGAAAACTCCATAAATATTCATGAATGGGGGAAGAATGTGAGGCAATACCTGCAGCTCTAAATATAGCACTTCTGCTCAGCTCCATCTCTATTTATAGCAGCATCGCCTCGCTCTGAGTCTCCACAGGGACACATAGGAGACCCAGCAGTAAAAGATGAGCTACGCGAGCAGAAATCGAGCGGAAACGACAATCTCTGCCCCAAGCACAGGTATTTTAGGAGTCCCCTCATGCCGGACGTACAGTAGTGATGTGGCGGTGTGTATGTGATTTAGTGTTTTGGTTTCTTTCTCTCGTATTTATGTCTCTCGCTCCTCTATGAGGGTATGTGAGTGTGGGGTGTATAGGTTTGATTATGTAATGTGGTGTAAGAGACATCCGTCTTGTCCTCATGCAACATCTAGGAGAGAAATGTAAATGAGGATGTTTGGATGCAGATTGCAGTTCATTCAGCTTATGAATTCATATGTGGTCTTTGTAATGGAGGTAGATTTTGCAGGTCTTTAAAAGTGGAGCTTTTGGAGAAGTAAAAAATAGTATTTATATTCATGTCAAATATTCATGTTAAATTGTGTTTAATAATAATTCTTAATAATAATAATGGTATTAATAGCAACATTACTGCAAAAAATGTATAAATTAAACATAAATACAAACATACATTATGATTTTGAAAATATGGGTTGGACATGTCAAAAAATGTATAACATTAATAATAACAATAACTACTTTCTTATGCTATCATTTACATCTGCAGCTGACGTCAGAACGTTTCTTTAAAGCTAGTATTTGAATGATTCTCTAGCGTAATATCCAAAGCGATGATTTTGCTCACATTTTAAGATTATAAGGCTGAACGGCATGAAATGCCATCACTCTACAGAGATTTCCCATTCTCTGTTGCTATCTGAATATCACAATAATTAACCCTGAAAAGCCAAAGCAAAGCAAACACTACCAGTTTACTATGGTATAAATTCAGCACTACAACATACAAAAGAGAGTTTGACTTAGGGTCACTTACCAGTTTTATAATGTTTTGATCAGCTGTATTTTAAAATTTGCTGGGTTTTAGTCTTCTTAAGCACTTATCATGCGGTCTCTGTCGCCATCTTGTGGCTGAACGTCAACCCTCTTTGCTTTGCTCAATGACAGGCTAATGGCCGCCGACGCAAAGATGTATCTCAGAAATTACGTATAAATATTTTAAATAGGCACTATCCTTATGAATAAATTGCATAGTTGCAATCGAAACAACTTTTACGCCTAAAAAGCTTCAACATTACATTATGCTGTCGAACAGCTGCAATATTTGTCAAACTATAGTGAGTTTATTGATCTGCTGTCACTCTATGTGGGCGAAGTAATACACAAGGGTAAAGAGGCTGTATGGGTGCTGATATTGCAGAATGCTCATGAATATCAGTCAGTCAGATTCGAGAACCGGACAGAATTAATATGACTATATATAGCACTTAAAGTAGGTAAATTGGGCAAGTTAAGGTAATTAGGCAAGTCATTGTATAATGATGTTTTGTTCTTTAGATCAGTGGTTCTCAAACTGTGGTACGTGTACCACTAGTGGTACGCAGGTTTCCTTCTAGTGGTACTCAGAGGAATCGCTGAATAATTAAAGTAAAAAAATGAACACTTTTAACCCTTTGACGCATGTGATAACACCGATGTGATCAGTAACTTAATTTTAATAGGCTAAACCTTTTATTTCATTTTCAACTTTCTAATGTTTGTTATGCATTCTATCATACGAAGCTGTTTTCCTGCCATATTTGTAACAGTTGTTGAGGGCGTATCCCGTATTTTTATATCCCAATGTTGACACGTACGGTTTAATCACTTGCTTTTCTGACACAAAGCCTATACTCTAACCTGTAGTAAGCAGATCTAATTTCTAATTGAAATAGGTAAATCCAAATCATACATTTAAAATACAAGTTAATGTTTAGATTTCAAAGATATACAAATAAGTCATATATAAATGCAACATATATTTCAAAATTTATCAAAAAGAATTTAAGTATGAATATGATGACATATAGCCTATATTTATGAGGTGCAAGCAACATTTCCAGGTTTTAATGAATAGCCTACTATATGTTAATGCTTTACATTTAAGTACAGCAGTTTTCTGTTTACTTGCCAAGAACAGTGTCATTTTTTATTAACTTTTAAAAGCATGTTTTTTATTATTTTGCCTGTGAGCACAGTGCAGTGTTAATGTTCAAACTATTTATAATGTTTAAAATGCTGACAATAATAAATATTCATAATAAGAATAAATCTGCCACATTTTTGCACTGTGCAGAGCTGTAGTTGCTTAATTTGGCCTACTACGCTACAGTATTTTTTAATACCGGTCATTATGGTGGTACTTGGAGAGACAATTTCTTTCTGAGGTGGTACTTGGTGAGAACCACTGCTTTAGACAAGCAAAAGAAAAAATTATATAAAAGGGAGCTAATAATATTGACTTTAATATGGTTTTAGATGTAAAACTGCTTTTATTCTAGGCGAAAAAACAAACAAATAAGACTTTCTCCAGAAGAAACAATATTATAGGAAATACTGTGAAAAATGCCTTGCTCTGTTAAACATCATTTGGGAAATATTTTATAAAGAAAAAAGAAATTCACAGGAGGGCTATTTTATGTGATAAATAATGAAGATGGATAAATCTTCATTTATGCAGTAGATATCTTGCTCTCCTAAAAATAGAAGAAAAAGTGACATTTGGCTTGCAGTGTTATTTCTCTTTTTTAAACTCACCTTAAAACACACAAGTTCCTCATTAGCAGTAGATTATCAAGCAGACTGAGCACCAGAGGGATGAAATCACCATATATGGTGTGTATCAATTCTCTGCCAGTCTGATTGCAAATTTACTTTACCTGCGGAGGCTATTTTTAGCCCACTCACATGCTTCCACGTCAATGAGCTGGGGCTATTTATAGCTCCGAATTCCTGCATCACATTGACCTTGAAGAGCGAAGCCCATTCAGATCTCTGAGTCTCAGGAGGTCTTACTCGCTCCACAAAACCTCAATCTGTCACAGAGAGACGCACATTTACCGTGCTCGCACCGGCTCACCAAATCTTAATCTCACTTTCACTATAACAGACTCACTGGCTCTCTGTCTGTCAAATGTGGTCCAATTCTGAGCTTTCATAGTCTGCTTGTGTTGTTGTATATAGTGTCATTTAAAGGAATTTACCCAAATATTAAAAATCTGTCTTTGTTTACTCACACTTTGTTGTTCAGAACAAATATGAATTTCTTTCTGTTTTCACAGTCTAGAATATAAAAGAGTGTAGTTAAACATTTTCGGCGTACATTGACTTTCAGTGTATTTTTGACTATACATGAAAGACAAGGTTTAGCAAGGTTAATTTCATGCTATAACTAATAATAGGGAGTTATATTTGATCTTCTAAACTGTGATCCACACTTATTAGGTACACCTTACTAGTACCATGTTGGATACGTTTTCTTCAAATCTGCCTTAATCCTTCGTGGCATAGATTCATTCAACAAGGTGCTGAAAAGATTTTGGTCCATATCGAAATGATGGCATCACGCAGTTGCTGCAGATTTGTTGGCTGCACACCCATGATAATTTCCGGAATCTCCCATTCCCCCACATCCCAAAGGTGCTCTATTGGATTGATATCTGGTGACTGTGGAGGCCATTTGAGTACAGTGAACTCATTATCATGTTCAAGAAACCAGTCTGACTGGGTTATCCTGCTGGAAGTAGCCATCAGAAGATGGGTACACTGTGGTCATAAAGGGATGGACATGGTCAGCCACAATACTCAGGTAGGCTGTGGCGTTGACATGATGCTCAGTTAGTTCTAATGGACCCAAAGTGTGTCAAGAAAATATCCCCCACATTATTACACCAACCTGAACTGTTGATACACGGCAGGATGGATCCATGCTTTCATGTTGTTGACACCAAATTCTGACCCTACTATCTGAATGTCACAGCAGAAATCAAGACTCATCAGACCAGGCAACGTTTTTCCAATCTCCTATTGTCCAATTTTGGTGAGCCTGTGCAAATCCAGCCTCAGTTTCCTGTTCTTAGTTGACAGGAGTGGCACCCGTTGTGGTCTTCTGCTGCTGTAGCCCATCCGCCTTAAGGTTTGATATGTTGTGTGTTCAGAGATGCTCTTCTGCATACCTCGGTTGTAACGAGTGGTTATTTGAGTTACTGTTGCCATTGTATCAGCTTGAACCAGTCTGGCCATTCTTCTTTGACCCCTGGCATCAATAAGGCATTTGCGCCCACAGAACTGCCGCTCACTGGATATTTTCTCTTTTTGGGACCATTCTCTGTAAACCCTAGAGATGGTTTTGCTTGAAAATCTCAGTAGATCAGCAGTTTTTGAAATACTCAGACCTGCCCGTCTGGCACCATCAACCATGCCTTGTTCAAAGTCACTTAAATCATCTTTCTGCCACATTCTGATTCTTCATTCTTGACCATGTCTACATGCATAAATGCAATTGAGTTGCTGCATGTGATTGGCTGATTAGAAATTTGTGTTAACGAACAGTTGGACTCATGTACTTAAAGTGGCCAGTGAGTATAAAATGTCAAACAAAACCACATTTATTATTTAAATTTCTTAATAAAATGGACATAATTTTTAAAGATTATACATTGTTTCAATAAAAGTAATTAAAACAATGTATTTCATGTGTTTAATTGATGGGATGTGTGCTATGTAGTCATATGAATAAGATATCCTATTGAATTTAATATTTTTCTCTGAGATATTTAACAGGATACCAAACTAAATTTTTTGGTTAGTTAAATGAACAAAATGAAAAGTCTGTTAGTAATTACCCTCATGTTTTTCCAATCCACTGAGACCTTCGTTTATATTCAAAACACAAATAAGTATATTTTAGATGAAATCCAAGAGCTCTCTCATCCTCCATAGACAGCAACGCTCTAGACTCATTCAAAGTCTATAAAAAGAACCAGAAACTAGGGGTATCAAAATATATTGTTTCTTTGATGCATTGTGATGCAGATTATTTGGTATTGGTTCAGTTATAGAACATAACCAGTTATTATACTGATGTCATTTGTGCTACATTGCAGTAACATTTAAATTTCAGTAATTGAAATGCTCCAATTAAAAAAAAATTGTGCACACTTCACTGTTTTTAAGTTGGCTGGGACAGTCTTTCACTGACACTGAAGGTACAGTAGAACCAAATACTCCCTATTTCATTGCTAGGTAGAAAATGAAAGCTGTATAGCTCCTTCTCTGTCTCTCGCTGTGACCTGCTAGCGTGTTCGGTAGATAACCTTACCTTTCCTCTATTGGCTGTTACAAGCATGTCAGGGTTTTCTACACTGTGTCTATAAACAGATATGGATAGACACTGATGGATCAGTGGATTAGATGCGGCCTTACTTCAGTATCCGCATCCCCTTCTGTGCTGACCGTTAGAGCCAATTACAGACACAAAAACTAAATGGCCAATCGCAGGTGTTTAAGAACTCGCTCAACAGTGCTCAAAAAGCAATCGGGATTATTATTTACTATTGTGTGTATTGTGTCTCTAAATGCTCCTGTTGTCTTCTGTGCCTGTACAAGAGTTTTGTTTGATACATTAAGAAGTGTTTTCCTTGAGCATGTAAAAATGGAAGGTAGTGTTTATATATCTGACTACTTGTATTAAAAAGACAAACTTCTATTCTTGTGTTGCGGAGTAAAATAAATAAATTGTGGATGGAAAGCATTGTCAATGTACTGTAATATTGAATTGAATCAAATTGTTGATATAAACTGAACCATGAGACCAGTGTAGGTTCACACTCCCTACTACCAAAATATTGTCAAAAGATTACAACGGATTTCACATTGATAATGACTCGTAATAATTACTGATATTAAGTGATATGAAAATTGTTAGTGGGGTCCTACATTTGTTCATTAAAATGAAGATTTAAATGATATTGAAGTTCCACATTGTAGTGATCAACACAATACTGCATTTGTTCAGTACATATGCATACAAACACAAAAGAAATTGTAGTTATAAATACTTTTACAGCTCTGAATAGTTTCATCTTAAATCTGCTGGCTTGGTGTTAGTGAGACAGTAGTGAGACTGAGACTGTGATATACTGTATGTCTAGCGCAGTCATATTAACCAGCAAGGTTAGTGCTTGCGTCTGGATTGACGCAGGAAGAGTCCCGCTGTGCATTTGTGTGTAACCATTTTTATCAAGGTCTCAATGACCTTCTCCACCAGTTCAGGTCATTGGCACAATCTGTGTGCTGAGCATTTAGCGATGCTGGCTACAATTTATCTGATATGAGTACAATAAAAAAAAAAACTAATTTAAAGGAATACTCAATTGTATTAAAAAAAAGGCTTTACAGCTCTACTAGAGTTTGACAGTTGAGTTTTACCTTTTTTTTTTTTTTTTCTTCAGCTGGTCTCCAGGTCTGATTGGAGCTCTTTTTAGCTTGCCATAAATAAATGAACCGGATTAGACCATTAGCTTCTCACTCCAAAAGTTCAAAAAAGAGTTTTGATCGTTTTCCTTTTTAATGCTTGACTCTTCTTACATCGCCAACTAAGACTGGTGGAAAATAATAATCAAGGCTAATGACTGATGGTCTAATCTGAATCAGCTAAGCTAAAAGTGCTATGCCAGACCCAGAGATCAGCTGAATGGATTCCAAATTGGTTAAACTCAACTGTTTAACTCTAGGTGGCTTGTAAAATGAGCCTATTTACAAAAAAGTGTAGTGTTCCTTCAAAACGTGATGACTGGTGACTTGTTTTAACTGATTATCTCTGTGTTTGTGTTTCCAGTTTTGATGTGGAGAATGGGCTGTCAGTGGGCCGCAGTCCTCTGGACTCTCAAGCCAGTCCCGGCTCTGGCCTTGTGTTGCAGGCCAATTTCCCTCACAGTCAGCGGCGCGAGTCTTTCCTGTACCGCTCCGATTCGGACTTTGACCTCTCACCCAAGGCCATGTCCCGAAACTCATCCACAGCCAGTGAGCTGTAAGTATCTCCTTCTTCATCCCTTCATATAGCTAAGAATATTTCACTCACATGATGCATGAAGACGTCTCATCATATTCATTACTCTGCACTACTACAGTAAATGCATGCTCTCTGGATAACAGAAAAAGTCACATGAATCCTATAAAACTTTTTTTAACCTTATTTTTATTTACACAGCTATGCAAAAGTTTTGTCGTTATAGACCCTTTGGACATTTCCGGGTTTCTCAGTAGCAGAAGGCGTCATGGTTGAGTAAACTTAGAGTGCAGTGAATGGGAGAATACAACAAATAAATTTTTACAACCCTATTTGCTGAAATAATAAAGAAAAACTCAGTGAGACTGATAACGCAGCCAGAGGAGAGAATAATGTCAAATTTACTCTCAGCCTATAGAAACATGCATTAGAAACACCTCACATAAGCGGTAATTAGATTTTTGTAATTTGACACAAAGATGATATATATATATAATACATATGTAAATGCACATAAATGTTCATACATATACATCACAAAAATTTAAATATTAAAAACTTTCAAGGATTTAAGATTATGATGATCGTTAAATGCGTCATAACAGTCTAATGAAAAGGGTCCATAGAAATGGAAAACATTTATTCAGCAAAGACATCGTCAAAAAATTCTGAGATTACATTTTTTTGTATGCTTTATTAATATCAGACTTTTACCTGAACACCCAAATTAAATATTTCAGAAAACAAAAATAAGGCTGATTTAATAATCTCTTAATTAATCACAATTAATCTAGTGTATTCAATAACCGACACTCAAAGTTATGAGAAAGTAAAATAAGTGAATCATAATAAAATATTTATTATAGTATTTTAAGCACATAGAACAAGTTATGAGCACACAAGGTAGTTGAAATTTAAATAGAAAGATTACATAAAACTACCTTATGTGCACATTTTTCTAATTCAATTTCAATTTTCTAGTGTAATGGAACCAATAAACAAAGGCTGTAATAAATCGTTTAAAAGACCAAATTTAAATAATGAAGACATCATTAACTGGTAAAGACAAAATGTACTAAATGCTTAATATAATGCATGTATTTCTCACAATACTCCTTTGTAGATTTGATTTATTGTTAAATTTAGTTTATTTTTAATTTTTGACTGTTGATATATGGACATTGTTCTTTTGAACACATCAAAGATAACTGTAAAGCAGCAGAATTTTCAGCTTTCATTAGTCATTATTTTATTCATTCATTCATTCATTTTCTTTTCGGTTTAGTCCCTTTATTAATCTGGGGTCACCACAATGAAATTAACCGTCAATTTATCCAGCATATGTTTTACACAGCTGATGCCTTTTCAGCCGCAACCCATTACTGGGAAACATCCATACACACTCATTCACACACATACACTACAGACAATTTAGCTTAATTCACCTGTACCGCATGTCTTTGGATTTGAGGGGAAAACCGGAGCACCCGGAGAAAACCCACCCCTACACGGGGAGAACATGCAAACTCCACACACAAATGTCAACTGACCCAGCCGGGGCTCGAACCAGCAACCTTCTTGCTGTAAGGCAATTGTGCTCGTAAAAAGCTTCATTCTAAAACATTTTTGCACAGTGATCTGTTTCAATGATGAAACAAATCTTATGCATGTACTGTAGTTTGATTCACTGCAAACTTAAAAGTGTGTACTTGATCTACAGTGTTTTGTGGCTGGACAAGTTTTGTTAATTAGGACTGTAAACCTTTGCCTCAAAACAGATGTGACTCCAAACAGCTGGTTGATTATGTTTGAAACGCACTTCTCCCAAGACGCACCACTTTAATAGCATATAACATCAAATCATATTGCTTGGTCATTTTGGAAAATCCAAGCCTCTGGTTAGAAACTCCTCATTATTACCATTTCCAGCTGTTCTTTCCATCTGAGCATGCTTGCATGTCAGCTCTGGTTTGCAGGGATACATAAAGTCGGAAAAAGAGCACCACATTCTTGTTTTTACTTTTTTCCCCCTACAGTTTATTTTTCCAGCTTGCCTCAAAGCCATTCGTCCAAATTGAAACACTTGAAAGCTGGTTCACGCCATCCCAATAAAAACCAATAGGGTGCTATAACTGCTTGAGTGTGAAAGAGTTACTTAATTAATCTTGTTTTTTCAAAGGGAAGAGAGTTTGAAGCACTGGGAAGTCAACTGGCTCAATCGGTGAGAGGAGACAGAGAGAAATATTGACTTGTTCTTGAAAGGGTCATCACGCATTTCTCCACTACAAGATCCAGACCCGTTTTCTCCCCAACACTCTTAAAAATAAGGAGGGTTCACAGTGATGTCATAGAGGAACCATTTGGGTTCCTGAAAGAACTTTTCAGCTATGAAAGAGTGGAGAATATTTGAAGGGGGCATGAATTGCATTTGCAGTTTTATGGTAGCACTTTACTTGAAGAGGGTGTTCATAAGACTGTCATAAAACCTTTATAATCACGAAGTGATGCATGTCATAACAATTAATCAGATTTTATGCTTATGACAATTGTCATTACGTGTCATTCACTCAGTTATGTTGTTTTAAATGCAAAAGTTACTGTCTTTATCACGACTTGAAATACATAAAAATAACCTACCAATAGTTATTGTCATAACTCTGTCAAAAACATGTTTGTCTTAAGGCAATTATAATGGTGTCATTCATTTTGTCTTTAATTTTTTGATCCCTTGATTGTATTTGTCATTAAATTCCATTCAATATTAATGACATCGTTATAACATTATTTGACAGAATATTTATATTTTAATGAGATATTTAAATTATAAATTCAGTTTGTTCCACTGAAAAAGGCGTTCAGAAAAATATTCAAGACAGTTATAATGGCCTAATGATAATTATGTTCATGACAGATTTATAACAAGTTATGTTGTCTTGATAACGTCAAGTTGTCTTTACAAATACAAAAACAGGTTATGATGTGTGTATTTGTTTGTCAAGTTATGTTATAACATTGCAAACAATGGGATATTTGCATATAAAGGACATAACTGCCCGAATAACATTTAATGACAGCATGCTTACATTTTTTTTTTGCATTCATGATGTTTCATGTCATGATTATAAAGGTTTCATGTCTTATGAACACCCCTTCAAGTAAAGTGTTACTGTTAGAGTTAATCTTTTTAAATAAATTTGATCTTGTCTTTTTTTACCAACAATATTGTGCTGCTTATTTATCACGCAGTCATGTTACTGGCGCTGCAGACCTGTCAAGTTTCTGTTTGTTTTAGGTCATAGGCAACCCTTTTTTTTCACCCATATTTTTGTTGACAAAATTAAATGGGATGTCAAAAGAGCACAGTAAATTTGAGTACACATTTCATGACCCCTTTAAAGAAACCTTTATGCAATTCTGTGGCTGTTAAAAGTCCTTCACGGAACCTTGAACCTTGGAAACAGTGCCTATAAAGAAGCCTTATTTTTAAGAGTGTAATGTCTGAAGTCCATTCTAACCTCGGAGCCTCCCCTGTTTATTTTTCACTGCCACAAACGATCCGCATGCCACCAAAAAACCTTTGGAACATATGGATAAAAACGCAATTCCAAGTGTGTTCCCTAGTTCAGCTTCTCTCCCACTGCTCCTCAAACACACGTGCATGACAAACTCTTCCCGAAAACGCTCTGGGCTCTTATTATGTGTTTCCATAAGCTTTTAATGGAGGACTTCTGGTATCCCATTGGAGGTGCCTTCCTTATGCTAAGCTTTATTTCTTTCATGTCCATCCAAACTGCATGTTAATCAAAAGCGTATTTCTCCTTTGAATGAAGCCGCGCTGTAACCTGAAGCCGACCACATCCTTAAGCCTCCACAGTTAAACTTTTTTCACTGATCTTTCAGTCATTTTATGTGCCTTCTTTTATTATTGGGAGATTAAAGAGCTGTCTTTTCCTCTATGTCTTTCTTGATTTGTGATATGTTGATGTATTTTTTGCTTACAGACATGGAGAAGACATGATAGTTACACCATTCGCACAGGTTAGTAGAGTGTTTTTTTTTTTTTTATGCCATTATTGCATCATGTGGTTTCTGATGTTGCAGAACATTTCAGTTAGACTTTATACCTCCTACATTTGAAAGAGAGTTGGATATCTTGATATTTGTAAGTGTTTTTTGTGTGTGTGTGTGTGTGTGTAAGTGGAGTTTTCTGCCTTTGGCATTGCTGGGATTGGTCCTTCCACTCTTAGGCATCTTGCTTTACGTGGGATTTGCGTCACCACTGTACTCCATTTACAAAACAGGCTAGGAATCCAATATCACGTTTGTCGATATGGATGCTGACAGATGAGAAATTTGCATGGCTTTGGTAATCAGATACCCCTCATGTCCGTTTGAAACTCCTGAAGAGCTGCGGAATTTCAGACGAGCCAAACATTTGACAAAAATGACCTGCGTTATTATTATTATTAATAATAATAATAACAATAATACTAATGCTAATCATAATAAGTTAAACTAAATGGGAAAACATCCATGTACTCAAGAAGCAAAATAGCTTAAGATACTTATTGTTACTTCTTATTTTAAAAGGCAATCTAATCTAATTTAAGATTTAAACATTTCATTACATCGATTATAATATAACAGTATTTATTGATATTTATAATTGCTAATAAAATATGTGGGCCAAATGTTGACATTTACATCCCACTAAACAACACAAGTGAAATAAAATACAATGTTATGTACACACTATGCAAATTAAGTTAATGCAACTAAAGTCTACTTACTGTGTCAAATAATGTTTGGGGAAAACAACATTAAAGTATGGGTGAATAATTGTTGTGTTGTGATAAAGCATAAGAGATAAATGTATGTAAAAATATAAAATACCTATTCTGAGCTGTACTTATAAAATAAATACATACAGTAAATAAAAAATATGTTTTTAGGTGGACACATTTTTACATAGTGTAAAGATTAAAATACTATAAAAAGGATACATTCCTATGTACATAAAATAATTTGAAATTCATACATCGATTTAAATTTATTGTCAATGTAAAAATTTAATGGATTTTTCTAGAAATTTGTTATATTCTGTTAAAATGTTTCACAAATTTCTACAAAAATAGAGCAAAAACACTGCTTGAAAAATGCTTTTGTTACTGTATACACTCTCAGAAATAAAGGTATGCGAGCTGTCACTGGGCTGGTACCTTTTCAAAAGGTACAAATTTGTACCTAAAAGGGCCATATTAATACCTCAAGGGTACGTATTGGTACCTAAAAAGTACAAAAGTGTTCCTCTCACAATTTGTAGGTACTAATATATACTTTTGAGGTACCAATATAGACCCTTCAATGTGTACAAATGTGTACCTTTTGAAAAGGTATCACCCCAGCGACAGCTCGCATACCTTTATTTCTGAGAGTGTATGATTAAATTTACATTTTTAATGGCGTTTCAATATTTCACAGTATAATATTAATACAATCAACAATTATGGTTTCAGAGTTAATGGTTTCTTTAAAATGTTAAACTACAAAATTGTAAGAAAGTTATAGTATCTTGCAAAAAACATTAAAGGATGCATTCTTGACATAAACTTGTATTTATTGCTCATCTCATAGGTTCTTGCCAGCTTAAGGACTGTGCGGAGCAACTTTGCTGTTTTGACCCATCAGCAAGACCGCGTCCCCAGCAAGTAAGTCAGTTCTAGTAAGCAAATACATGTTCAAGTGCCTTACAAGTGCTCAATCTCACAAATCTCTACAGAAAGTCTACAGGAAACAACCCACCATCCATGTGCAAGACAAGCCTACCAGGTTAGACAATAAACTCTTGTAGAAAGACCATTGACTCATTCGAGTGGTCATGAATATATTAATGTGCTGCTGTATTTTGCAGAGGAGCCATTTCAGAAGTTGGCAGTGGAGACACTGGACGAGCTGGACTGGTGTCTCGAACAGCTGGAGACTCTCAAGACACGTCACTCAGTCAGCGAGATGGCATCTAACAAGGTAGATAAAGAAAACAGGCCCTCCAGGTGTTTACAATTCTGCAATTGCAAAATAAAGCTAATTTCACAAAATTCAGGGGAGCTTGCAGGTTTTTGGCATCCTCAAGGCCCTGTACACTTCAAATGATATGGAAGAATAAACTGAAATGATGTAATTTGGAACAAAGTCCATTTCAAAACAGCTTACTAAAGTAAACTTTAGGGGAGGGACAACGTTTAGCTACAGTACCATCCGTGAAGAATTATGCAATCAATGGTTGTGTTCTAGAACTCCTCATTCTTTGACGTGTGTTTTCTTCCCACTGATGATTCCCACATGAGTACGCTTGAGAGTCCAGTAGCAGATCTGGTATGGATGTATCCACACCTGCACATAGTCTGATTTATAGACTCTGCAGGGATTGTACACTGGATGAGAAGCCCATCTCATCGCGGCACATCTTTTTTTATGAGTTTGCACAAAATCAGGGTCATTCGGTGTCTACTTCAGTGGAGGGTGTTGGAGTGTTTGAAAACAGTATACCATCATTCAGCCAGTTCAAACTTTTTTTGCCCTCGAAGAACAAAAAAGAGTTTAGTTTAAAGTATATTATACATAATATAAAAAATATATTTTAAAAACAGCAGCTCTAATCTCTCCACTGCAGCATGGGCTAACATGACAGTGTAAAAAACCATCATAGATCAAATAATAGGAGCAATTTTAAGCTGTTTAAATGGCAACATGCATGTTCTTACACATATTTAAGAATCATAATATTCACTATTTCACAATATAATTAGGATGTTTGTCAATATTGGAATAAAAAGGGAAAAAGATATATATAATTAAATTATCAGGGCTGAAGTGTGTCACGTGATAAATCTGACACATCACCAAGGAAACATTAAAGTGACATGTTCTAAATCAGGGGTGCCCAAACTTTTTCGTTTGAAGGGCTAAAAACCAAATATAATTGAGAGCCGTAGACCAAAGGTAAATATACATTTAAGTTGCCATGGGTAATTTCATAACATTACATTTCAAAATAAAATAAAAAATATTACTTTAAATTGTATTATCTAATGCAGTATAACTTTTAAAATATAACTTATAGCAATAAAAACATAAACAATCACAAATCTATCAGACAGTGGAGTTCAATGCTGAATACACTAGTCAAGCAGAATCTGCCTTGACTTGATTTGCTCACCAATTTTTTTGCATTGTCAGGTGACAGTATGTACTTTTAAACAAAATCTGATTAATTTACACCGTTTAATTGAAACATTTAATTTCAGTCAGCTTTTAACAATAAAAACAAACAAACAAAAGGGTTACATTACATTTGAGTTGACAATCTCTAAACCATCCCCATCATTCTCCCTCTCTTCGCAGATGGGATGGCAGGCCAAATCAAAGGTCACCACAGGCCAACTTTGGCCAGGGGGTCAGCAGGAGTATTAAGCCTTACATGTAAAATAGTCAAGACAACAAATATAAATCAGACTTTTATACCACAAAAGTATAGAGGACGAAATGCATAGTATATATACAAATATGGAAATTTGTTTTCATAAATTTTGCTAATATTGAACTTGAAGAGATTTTTTTAACATAGTCTAGTTATTTTGCTTCTTTAGTGTTCTTTATGTAGCAAATATAGTACAGTTTATAATGGATAAAAGGTAAACAATTAAGTTTCTCTCGGTGTTCTCTTTATATAAATGACAGAGCCCAATGTTTAGGAGGTCAAGTAATAAAAATTGTATACGATTATTGTCTGTATATTCTCACTTCAAAGCAACACAAGAAATGACACGAATATTACTGCAGGTCTTGAGTAAAGCCACCTCAAAATCAGTCATTTTAGGCTGCAGTAAAAGAAAAAAAGTTATTAGAAAAATGAAAAGAACTGATAAAAGTACAAACAGTACTTGATGTCTCGACTGTCACCCAGAGGTGGGGCTAAGCACTTACAGCCTTTTAACACAATACATCGACACTTGCTGATAGCAGCACCCAAATACTCAGCATGCCCGTGTGTTAGTTACACATGCAGCGGGTCATGCGTCAGGCTTCTATTTTCGTTTGGTTTGGGATTCATGCATGTTGTGAATGGCTCCCATCCCCCGACCGTGTGCTGTAAAATGTGAATGAGAGAAGAGTCATGGATGAATTTCTCTCTCTCTTCATTCCTGCTGGGATTTCATAGCCTGTGTGACGTGTGATTCGCTCAGCCACACGGCAACCACGTGCAGCGCGGACACACACTCTCACACTCATGCGCATACATGAACACATGCTGGTGTGTTTTCAATGTCAGTGTAGTTGCTGCATGATCAGCCATTACCCTACACTGGCTGAGGTGAAATATATTCATATAGATTGGTGCATGCATTTAGTATTGTGTTGCATTGCAGTATTGCATTTGATAGACATTCATGTAATTAAATGTTGTTTGTTAACACATTTGCAGTGGTGTGTTTATGTACAACAGTAAAAAAACATTTAAAGGTAGATATTTCTATAAAGTACTTATTTAACACTTAATGATGATAAAATATTATACTATATAAATAATCAAATATTGTATATGCATTTTGTCATAATAAAATAATCTTAGATGAATGAAATGCTGCCATTCAAACGTTTGATTATTTGAAATATAATTTTTGAAAGATGTCCCTTAACCTCACCAAGGCTGTTATTTTGATCAATAGTACAGTAATAATGTGAAATGTTATTATATTTTAAAATAAATATTTTAAATTTAAAAGTTTTACCATTTATTTTGTTCCTGTAATTCAAATGTCTGAAATTACATCATCATTACTCATAAATTTTCACTGTGCTGAATGATCTTTATTTTTATTTAAAATGTTTACGTTTTCGGGAGGAGCATGTGATACAATTGACCGCAGCTGGTCCCTATCAGTAATCATTAGCTAGCCTATCCGATTATTCCAAATTTAACATAAATATCCAGCGTAAACTTTATTCCCTATCTTCATGGATAACCCCCCAAATCCATCCCTTCTCCCTCTTCCTTAATTCTAGGATCAGGTGACACGTTGGCTCAGTGGCTAGCACTGCTGCTTCACAGCAAGAAGGTAGCTGGTTCAAGTCCTAGCTGAGCCAGTAGGCATTTTTGTGCAGAGTTCATATGTTCTCCCTGTGTTTATGTGGGTTTCCCCTGGGTACTCCGGTTTCCTTCCACAGTCTAAAGACATGAGACACAAGTGAATTAAATAATAGTAACAGTCACAAGCACTTAATGCGTATGCACTGGTTGGGTTGGCGTTCTATTCCTATAGAGCCATCTTATTAATCAAGGTATAGGCCAAAAGAAATCAGGGGAGCTTGCGAGAACTTCCTGATCTCATCTTAATGCTCATTGACCAGGTGGGAGCCTTGGGCTCATCTATCTCTGAGCTCAGTGTTCTCTCCCGGGACAGCATGCCAAACCTGCTAACATTGTCAAGCATTATCTAAGTGTGAACTCTTGAAAATCAAATATAACTTTAACAACCGGGCATCCTTTTTCCTCATCTTTTGTTTGGGGAGGAACAGAAACTGTAAATGTGTTTTCTGTCACCTTAAACCAATTTAATGCATCTTAACTGAACATTACGTTATTAATTTCCTTCAGAAAATATTACTGACTTCAAATTGAATATAATTCAGTATACAGTATAAATAATACCTGTATGAGTTCTCATGTGTGTTAATTGTTAATAATTAACACTAGAAGCTGACATGACATGTAATGACCAAGTGAAAATAAGAAAAGACCATAAAGCATTAAAGTGTGCCATAAAGAATTAAAAATAGATTTTTGACACCTCACACCTACACAATTTCTTTGCTCATAGTGAGCATCTATTTATTTCACTCCTCATTTCAATGAAAAACACATCCATCCACACACACACACACGCGCGCACTGCATGAAGTGGCTCCTGAAGCTTTTTCATCTTCAAACCAAGTGCACATGGTGCAGCCCCAGCCCCTTATATCCACCCATCGGGCCCCTGCATGTGCTGTGAAGCTGACAGCCAATCAGACACCTTCCCCAGACCCAGCCTCAGCTTCTGAACTCTTCCAATTGGCCGGTGAGAATGAACCCACACCTACTGGGTGGAGCCTGATCTCAGTGTTTACACATGAATCAGGCAGAGTAGCAGAGCGGAGCATGCGGATCATGCAGAGATGCAGGCTCGCTCCTCGCTCGCAGCCCAAAACAACTGCAGCCCATGGCAGATGCGGTTTGCACAGTCAGGCTGCTGTGGAAGTGGGAAGCTCATGCAATCTGGACCGGAGTGCTGAACGTGTCTGTTGCATGTGCACCAGTCAGAGGAAGCTTCTGTTTTGAGCAGGCTTCATTTGCTGCTGAAATGCCCGACGTCAATTATTTGCTCTCTCTGTCATGGATGTATGTTCAGGTAAGGCTTGAGGGCTCTTTTGCTTTGCTACTGCATTGGTTTTGTATATGAAGTTGGATGGGATGTGATTGGATGGGGAGTGACACTATAAATCAGGGATGGTGCAGCATGTTGGTGTGAGGATTTCTGATTATTGTAAATGTTGAAAACCAAAGCTGCTTGCTGCTTTTTGTGGACATTGTGATGGTTTTTATAAGATAGCCATGCTTTATATCCATAGAAAATCCAAAAGGACATTTATTTTGAAGGAAAAAATTACTTTTGCTAAATTGAATATCTTTGCTAATCATTATATAGATTATTATATATTAATTTATTATTTAGTTATATTATTTATATAGATTATTACATATTAATAATCATTATTTGCCAATAAATTAAATACATACATTATATAGATATGTATTTGCTTTTTTATATATAATTATAATTTTGTTTCTATTGTTAGTTTTTATCTTTCATTAATTGAGTTTAAAAAAAAGCATTTAAAAATCAAAAAATATAATATGATGACAGTAACATTAAGTAAATACATTTTTGCTTAGTAAAAATATACATTTTCTTTTATTAAAGTAACTGATGAATAATGTTGCACATCTGTTTTAAAATACTATATAAAAATACATAAGTGAGTATAAAGATTAAATGAATAAAAGCACCAGCAAAAATGATAACTAGAGGACGTCAGTCTGTCAGTGTGTGACTACTGTACATCACGCTTTCTGAATCGGAAGTGTTTCATTGTGAAACCTCGTGTATGATTACATAATAGCACAACACTGATGAAAGGCAACTCCTCCTGCTTGGTACAGCCCACATTCTTGGATGCCTGAATGAAGGGCTGAATTGAGCAGCATTCAGATTTGAGCTATACGGTACACAGCAGAAGCTGACCAGTTTAATTATTAATGTCTTGAGTCTAAAACTAATTTTAATAGAAGATGAATGAGATACTGCTATTCAAATGTTTGATGATTTTTAAGCACAATTTTGAAAGAAGTCACTTATCCTCATCAAGGCTGTTTTATTTTGATCATTAGTACAGTAAAAACTTTCCCATTGATGGGTTGTAGCTGGAAGGGCATCCGCTGCGTAAAACATACGCTGGATAAGTTGGCGGTTCATTCCGCTGTGGTGACCCCAGATTAATAAAGGGCCAAGAAGAAAATGAATGAATGAATGAATACAGTAAAAACAGGAACAATGTGAAATGTTATTATATTTTAACATAATGACTAACTTTAAGACAAAAATGGGTAATTATTTTAAATATTTAATAAAAATAATATTGTTTGCATGTTGAAATTTAACTTTTTTTTTCATTAATACAGCTATTGTTGTTTGTTACTAACATTGTTAAATCATGAGTAGATTTAAGCTAAATGTGTGAGTTTTCTAAAAGGCATAGTCCTCCCAAAAATGAAAATTCTGTCATCATTTACTCACCCTCCACTTGTTCCTGTTGATTTTTTTTTCTGTTGAACACAAAAGTGTCCAATGTTTTAAAAATTGTTGGAAACTGCTAACCATTGACATCTATAGTAGGAAAAATGATGATAACCAAATATTCATTTTTGGGTGAACTGTCCCTTTAATTTAGCACACAATTGTGAAATAAAAGTTTGATATTCAAAGGTTCAACTGTGCATTGTGTGGAAAATAAATAGATGAATGTATTATAATTAAAACACAGAGGTGCTTATTCTTAAAGCGTGTGTGTTTTCTTGTTCTGCAGTTTAAAAGGATGCTGAATCGAGAATTAACCCAGCTCTCAGAGACTAGCAAGTCAGGAAACCAGGTCTCGGAGTACATCTCCAGTACCTTCTTGGGTAAAACCAACTTGTCCTTTTCTTTAGTTTAATTTTCTTTTAGTTATTTGTATACTATTGACTGATTGATTGGTCAGTCATGACATCCCAGGTATGGTATTCTTAGATAGTAAAACTAATAACACATGAATCTGTGTTAGCATCTTAACTATTAGTGAATATATTTATATTCATACAGTATATGCTTATTTCTGTCAGATTGTCAGTTCATGACATGCATGATGTATGTTTAATTAAAGCGAATTTAATCAAAGAGTAGATTATTACAGCTCAGATTAATGTTTTGTGTCTAATTGTTTAGTTTTGTGGCAAGTAGTTGTGTGAAAAGTAGGATAATGTACATCTAGTCAGTTGTTTTTGCAGAAAAAGCCCTTTAGTCTAATACCATAGCTGCTGATAAACCTGTTGAGCGTTACTCACCAACAACAACTGGCTGGATGTACATTATCCCTTACTTAACAAATGAGACCATACAATAACAACCTTGCTTTTTTGCAGCATCCGTTCAGGCTGGCATCAGTTCCTCAAATCTATTTATTAAAAATCATGTATTAAAAATCTTGCAAATGAGAATTTAAGCTTTAAGAAACCCATGCATACTTTTTTTACACCCACTCCTCCTTCCTGCTCATAGCACTCTATGCCCATCATGTAGCATTATTTTTTTTAAATAATGAGGTAGGCCTGAACTGAAAGAGGGGGGTTTCATGACCCTTTAGGAATAAAGAGCATTTTGTGCTTAAGTAGAAAGTAGAAATATGCACTTGACATGGTCAATATCACAAGTTTGCTTTATATTTGATCAGTGTCTCATTGATTTGTGTAGTGAACCACTGTGTGTCCTTACATGCAGTGATCAAAATGAATTTGTGTTACAGAGAAGCAACATGACATGGATATTATGTCCACCCCAAGCAAGGAGAAGGAGAAGAAGAAGCGGCCCATGTCTCAGATCAGTGGCGTGAAGAAGCCCACACAAAGCTCCAGCATTGCTCCCTCCAGCATCCCTCGCTTTGGCGTCAGCACCAACCGAGAGGATCTGCTGGCCAAAGTGAGCATCAAAATCACCATGAGTGTGGACTTTATCAGCAGCAATTATAATCAAATTCAGTACTTTTTAAAAATTGCATCCAACTCTCTTTCACAGGAGTTAGAGGACTTTGACAGATGGGGTGTGGATATGTTCAAGATATCCGAGTGTTCTGGCAACAGACCGCTAACGGTGGCAATGTACACAACCTTTCAGGTACAAACACTAAATACATGACAAATACAAATTTTATTGAAATCACAATTTAGAAAAAGCTGCAAATATCATGCACAACTTTTCAGAAAACACAGCTCTGTGATCAGTAGTAAATCTCCGAAGGCCAAAAGGCCACTCTTGTGCTAAACTGCAAATAAACCCCAATGAAGAGACCCAGGAAGTTAAACAGAGGATTTAAATGCTTTAATTGATTCAATGTGACTACTAATCACACAACGACAGAATCATCTCATGAGAATGATTTATTTCAGACACTCAGGTTTAGAAAAAAACATTATTAAATGTGGTATTTTCACATGCTTTCAGATCAGTAGCAACGAAAAGCTGTAGATCACTAAAAGACAACAAGAACCTCTGTCAAATCGTGGCTATGTACACTACTCGACTAAAGTCTTGTCACCTATCCAAGTTTTAAGAACAACAAATAATATCTTGACTTCTATTTGATCAGAAGTGGCTTATATGAAAGGCAAAGGCCTCTAGATTATGCTTATTTTACCAAAATAAAATATGATCATGCCTTGATTTTTATTATTTAATCAGGACAGTAAGGTCTGACTTTGCTTAGACAAAAGTCTTGTCATTTAACAGAAATAATGTACAGTATAGAATATAAAGTCATGGTGCAGTGGAAAAAGATTTAATATTGTGTATTACTTCCATGAGCTTGGAGGACTGCATCCATACATCTCTGCAATGACTCAAATAACTCAATAATAAAGTCATCTGGAATGGCAAAGAAAGCGTTTTTGCAGGACTCCCAGAGTTCATCAAGATTCTTTGGATTCATTTTCAATGCCTCTTCCTTCTTACCCGACATGCTCAATAATGTTCATGTCTGGTGACTGGGCAGGCCAATCCTGGAGCATCTTGACCTTCTTTGCTTTTAGAAACTTTAATGTGAAGTATTAGGAGCGCTATCCTGCTGAAGAATTTGCCCTCACCTGTGGTTTTCTAATGTAATGGGCAGCACAAATGTCTTAATACCTCAGGCTGTTGATGTTGCCATCCACTCTTCAGATCTCTCGCACACCCCATATTGAATGTAACCCCAAACCATGATTTTTTCTTTCACCAATCTTGACTGATTTCTATAAGAATCTTTGGTCCATGCGGGTTCCAGTAGGTCTTCTCCAGTATTTGTGATGATTGGGATGCAGTTCAACAGATGATTCATCGGAAAAATCTACCTTCTGCCACTTTTCCAAATCAACTAGAAGTCAAGTTATTATTTGATGCTCTTACAACTGGGATCGATGACAAGACTTTTGTCAGGTAGTGTATGTAGTCAAATCCTGGCTCTGTGCAGTAAACACTTCTTCATCTAAAAAGCATCTACTGGAGATTTACAGCTGATTACAGAACTGGTTTTACTAACAAAATGAGTGCTTCCATTAATCGTTCAGCCCTAGTGATGACTGCATTTCAAATGAACGATTTGCCTTTCCTGTTTGGGGAACTTCCATTTAAAATAACTTAAATGCCTTTTATTTGACAAAATAAATGTTTTTTTTTTGTTCTTACCTTATATAATAGCAGCTATTTCACAATGTAATTAGGATGTTGATCAATATTTGCAGAAAAGAGAAGAAATAACACATTCTATCTAGATAAATCATTGGGGCTTGCAGTGTGTCGTGATAAACGTTATGCATTGCCATGGAAACTTTAAAGCGGTACGTCCTAAATCAGTGGTCACATTAAAAAAGACGCGGTGGTGTCAGCGAGAGAATTTAGAACTTGTGAAAGGGTTAATATAAGATATACGAAGAATCTACACTGATTACATACATTACTGATTATATACTTCATATACTTTGTTTGTTTACAGTGTAATAGATCTCCCATAATTCCTGCACAGGATCATGGGCATAGAAAAAAGGTTCAAACTATTACAATAACAATTGTCTTGTAATCCACAGGAAAGAGACCTGTTGAAATCCTTCAAAATCCCTGTAGACACATTCATTAACTACATGACGGCTCTGGAGGAAAACTACCGCTCAGATGTAGCTTACCATAACAGCATTCATGCAGCTGATGTGGTCCAGTCCACCCATGTCCTGCTGTCCACTCCTGCCCTCGAGGTTCATCTCAGTCAGCTGCCTTTTTATCATAATCTATAAAGAAGCAAGAGGTTTCACACGTGTACTTGTGTTTTGCTAGGCTGTATTCACTGACCTTGAGATCTTGGCCGCAATGTTTGCTAGTGCTATTCACGACGTGGACCATCCTGGAGTGTCCAACCAATTCCTCATCAACACAAGTAAGTGAAACTACAGATTTTCATTAGAGCCAGGCAGATTACAGATTGTTAAGATTAATTAGAATTTACATTTTGGGATGATTTTAGTTTTCAAAATTGCAGTTTTTAATAAGTTTTTAAGACACCAGTGTTAAAGAGATTCAAGTGGTTCAAGTTTTCCTGGGTCTGTGCGTAGTAAGTGTTTTCAGGGTATCTGTGGGGTCTTAAAGTCTTTAATTGACTGAAATATTGTCTGGTAGGTCTAAAATCATTTTAAACAGGTCTTAATTTTCCTTTGTTTTGTTTAATAGTTATTTTGCAAAAAATGTATGCATATAACTAGGGTCTGTTTGTTTTGATATATTATTTAAAGTATGTGGCTAAGAAATAACTAATTAGAATTAGTTTTTTGATAGAGCAAATACATTTTTTCCCTTATGGGTCATTAAAAAATATTTAGCCCTATATAAAGGTTATTGCACACTGAATCCAAATTTTTTGTTTGTAATTTTCGCACGTTAAAAAATTTATTAAACATCAGGTTGTGTGAATCGTACTGACACACTGCCTCCGAAACTTTCGTCCATCCTAAAAAAGAATCAAACTGGGTTTGATTTTATTTTATTTATTTATTTTTTAGCTTTTCACATCCGAAAAGAGGAATAAATTTGAGGGACAAATTTGAGAGTTTTGACAGTTCAGGGCCACGGTACAAGCAAAAAGATAAATACAGAATGCCGTCATTTGAGCTACAGATAACTTTGACAAACACTGTGCATAAAATAAAGATAGAATGTGACACACCTCTCCCCTACTGTTGCTTGGTGTGTGTGTGTGTGTGTGTGTGTGTGTGTGTGTGTGTGTGTGTGTGCGCGTGTGTGTGTGTGTGCGTGTGTGTGTGTCCGTCCATGCGTGCGTGCATCTCCATACATTTGACGTACTGCCCATAGACATTATAATAGAAAGCGTGGTCCGATTTCATTCTGTTGCTTCGATACATCAACAGGGCTGCCATTTATTTTATGCCAGTCTCTGTTCAGGATTTGTTTACGTACAAGAATGTGTGAAGTATCACAAGCAATGTATCGAAATAAACTTAGGGATAATCCAGTGCAGCTCTTTGATAATAAGCTGAACTCTCCTTCCTGTCTATTGGATAAACACAATATGCAGCTTATTCCTCTTTCTGTTTCTGCTTTGGAGAAGAGAGGAGAACGTTTCACTGCTTAAACTGAATCCGAAATGATTAATACGCATCGGTCTCCGTGTACAAGGTTTGTTTATACGAAAAAATTTTCGCATTTGATTATGAAAAAAACGCATATGAACATTTCGGACTTCAGTGTGCAACGACCTTACGTCTGAAATTTCATTCTTCATGGTCTTAATGTCTTAAAGTCTTAAATTTGACTTTGTGTAACCAGCAGAAAACGAAACAGCTAAAGATTACCTTTTTTTGAGAGAAACTTTCATTTTTGTCCATTTCACTTTAATCAGACATTTTTCACTTTTATTTAAACCCTAAAACCAAAGGTTAAGCTGGATGTTTTCATTCACTATTAATTTTCAAAAACCCATAACAGGGGCTTTTCAATAAAGAAATTGTTATTTGAGTCATGTTAGACGGGGTGTTTTTTTAGTTGACCGGTGGAATACTAAAAAAAGAAATTGTAATTGTGAATCGTTCAAATGTTGTTGTTTTTTAAAGATTTTATAGCCATATGGTTCAGCTCTACTTGTGATTATGGTTGCACAATGTATGGTTTACTAAGAGCGTAACACTTCTCCTCAGACTCAGAGCTGGCACTGATGTACAACGATTCCTCTGTTCTGGAGAACCACCACCTGGCTGTTGGCTTCAAGCTTCTGCAGGAAGAAAACTGTGACATTTTCCAGAACCTGACCAAGAAACAGAGGCAGTCGCTACGCAAGATGGTCATTGACATGGTGAGCAAATGGAGGCAATGACGATTCTAGTTAAAAGCCTTCTGAGAACTACTACTCTATCGTTTACTGTGTCTTTGACTCTTTACAGGTCTTGGCCACTGATATGTCGAAGCATATGAACCTGCTAGCGGATCTCAAGACTATGGTGGAGACGAAGAAGGTGACCAGTCTGGGTGTACTACTGTTAGACAACTATTCAGATCGCATACAGGTGAGCTTCTGTTTTATACGGTTGTGAATTTTATGGGTTAATGCTTAATTTTTGAGTGTTTTGAATGTTTAGGTTCTTCAGAACATGGTGCACTGTGCTGACCTGAGCAACCCAACAAAGCCGCTGGAGCTTTACCGTCAGTGGACAGATCGCATCATGGTGGAGTTTTTCACTCAGGGCGATAGAGAGAGAGATAAGGGGATGGAGATCAGCCCCATGTGTGACAAACACAATGCCTCTATTGAGAAATCACAGGTGAGTGAGAGGGAATGATAAATCATGTGCTGCAAACAGTGCTTAAGGACTTGTAAAGTCTTATATAATATAATATAATATAATATAATATAATATAATATAATATAAT
>CAIGQZ010001336.1:26321568-26335556 GCA_903798205.1 Danio tinwini | reverse complement strand
ATATAATATAATATAATATAATATAATATAATATAATATAATATAATATAATATAATATAATATAATAAACAGTATCTGACTAAAGTCTTGTCGTCGACCCCAGTTGTAAGAGCAACAAATAATAACTTGACTTCTAAAAGTGGCAGAAGGTATCTGTTGAACTGCATCCCAATCATCACAAATACAGCAGAAGACCTATTGGAACCCGCATGAACCCACGATTCTCGCAGAAATCCGTCAAGTTTGGTGGTGGAAAAATCATGATTTAGGGTTACATTCAGTATGGGGGTGTGCAAGAAATCTGCAGAGTTGATGGCAACATCAACAGCCTGAGACAGCAAGAGGTTTGTGCTGCCTATTACATTACAAACCACAGGAGAGGGCAAGTTCTAGGAGCAAGCGCTCCTACTTACTTCAGCCTCCACATCAAAGTCCTGCAAGTTCCTGAAAGCAAAGAAGGTCAAGGTGCTCCAGGATTGGCCAGCCCAGTCACCAGAAATTAACATTATTGAGCATGTCTGGGGTAAGATGATGGAAGAGGCATTGAAAATTAATCCAAAACATCTTGATGAACTCTGGGAGTCCTGCAAGAGCACTTTCTTTGCCATTCCAGATGACTTTATTATTAAGTTATTTGAGTCATTGCAGAGATGTATGGATGCAGTCCTCTAAGCTCATGGGAGTCATACACAATATTCATTCGTTTTCCACTGCACCATGACTTTATATTCTATACTGTACATTATTTCTGTTAAGTGACAAGACTTTTGTCTAAGCAAAGTCAGAGCTTATTGTCCTAATTAAGTCATTAAAAATCAAGGCATGATCATATTTTATTTTGGTAAAATAAGCATAATCTAGAGGCCTTTGTCTTTCATATAAGCCACTTCTGATACCAAATGATCAACTTAAAATTTGTATAATTTGTATTATGGAACCATGTTACTTGATACGTAATATTCAAGTTAACATTTGTTGTTCCTTAAACTTGGATAGGCGACAAGACTTTTATCAGGTAGTGTGATATAATATAATATGATGTAATAGCTCAAAGGGTATCCGCCACATAAAATAAAATGTCAAGAGTAAATGGTGGTTCACTGCGCTGTGGCAACACCTGATAAATCAGGGACAAAGCCGAAGGAAAGAGAGTAATTATAATATATAAAAATAAAATGTAATATATTATTAATAAAAAAGATGACACAAAATGTTGCCTTAGCAACTAAATACAAATAAAAAATAACAAGAATTAATTGTAAAAAAAATCACGAAACCAAAATAAACCATACCAAATTAAAATGTTAAACTGATCATATTAAAAATAATACTGATTCAAAATATGATGCTGTGATAGTATATAATCATTTAGTGGGTATCCTCTAAATCAAGGGTGCCCAATCCTGTTCCTGGAGATCTACCTTCTTGCAGGGTTCAGCTGCAGCCTTGATCAAACACTCTTGTCTTTAATTACCAAGTGCTCCTACAGGTCCTACTTAGCTGATTTAGTTGTTTTTGGGTTGGAGCTGAACTCTGCAGGAAGGTAGATCTCCAGGAACAGGATTGAGCACTCCTGCTGTAAATAATCATTCAAATGTAAGCCTTTTTTCTCTGAAAAAATACAACTAAACTCCTCATGCCTTGTCCATCAGGTGGGCTTCATCGACTACATTGTGCACCCGCTGTGGGAGACCTGGGCGGACCTGGTTCACCCTGATGCCCAGGAGATCCTGGACACGCTGGAGGACAATCGAGAGTGGTACCAAAGCATGATCCCTCACAGTCCCACATCCACTCCAGAGGACAAGAGTGCCGTGATGGGTATGGGGGCGATGGGAGGAGGCATCGCTTCAGCGGGGGACAAATTCCAGTTTGAACTGACCTTGGAAGAGGAAGGTGAGTCTGACGTGGAGAGTCCCGTGGATGAAGACTTGACTTCAAGCACACGGGACTCCTCCAGGACAGATCCTCAAGGCAAACAAACATCTCCGGCTGCCCGCGTGCTGTCCGCTCGCTCCCCCAGCTGCAGGACGATGTCTTTTAAGATGGGCGAGCCACCAGACAGCGAAGATGAAGACAAAGAACTTGACCAAGAAGGGAAAAGCGTGTCGTGCTTGCGTTTGGGAACATAACACTAGTGCACTTTTTTTTTAGTATTGTTTCTTATTTGCTTCTTTCGTACCTCTTCCTCACCACCTCCCAGTCCCGCTCCATCCCATTTTCAGCTTCCTTGGGTGGAGATGACGAAGTGCAGGAGAGGTAAAAAGGCTTCAGCGAGACGTTTTTATACAATAGTCACCTTGCACTGGAGCGCTGAAGCCGTTTTTATGACTTTAACGTTAAAATCTACTCGAGTGTCTTCCTGTGACGTACCAGGGTTTCAGCTAATAAACAAGTGGACCTTCGAGAGCCCACTCTGAACATATTGATTGATTGATAAACAAGACACTTTTTACATGAGACGTAAGTGCACTAAAATGTTTTTTAAGACACTGTTGACTTAAAGCTGGTCTATTATTAGCTGAACAAAAAAACAGCCTGACCGTAACACAACAGAACATCTCAGGATTTAAACAGAAGATTGCTTTCATGTAGCAAACAGCTCGAGGGTACCACATAGAGACCGCCGTCTTCCTTGGATCGCTCTAAAAATCTGTAGACTGAAGTCGAGCCATGATTGTGATCTTTTTTGTACTTGTATGTGGCGCCATCTAGTGCTTAATAGTGGAACCGCAGCCACATTTATAGGATTTATACCACCGTGTGGCTTTGTTTTGTTGTTCCTTTGCACTCGTTTGGCTATTAAAATTTTAACTTGATTCCCTCCTCACCTTAATTTCTAGGAATGCTGCTGGTGTCCACATGGTTTACATATGCTTCTCGTTTATTTGTTTATTTTTTCAGAGCTTGAGCATTTGTATGTCAGCTTGCTTCTGATTGACCAGGTAGCACTTTAGAGAAAGATGTTTTTGTCATTGCCAAACGAACATGCTGCTCCATCAGTAAGGGCTGGAGTCATTATTAACATGCGGAAGACTAGTTTTGGCAGCGTGCGAATGGGCCCTGTAAATTGGTCTCTGGAAGGCTGGGCTGGATTGGAAACCCACACTGTAAATAAATATCAGTTAATTAACAGTTATGTATTTTGTGATTCCTGGGTGGTTTTTTATTTATTTACACTTCAGAGTGCATTATGGGACAATAATATCTACTGAATGACTAGTCTAGTTTTGGCCTATTCTTAGATGTTTATTAGATTTTTACTGACAGCCCAAATTTAGCCTTGTTTTAGCCAAGAGGACTATGTTTAGACGTCTATTAGACATCTTTTAAAAACTAAAAATGCTTGCTGGGTACTTACTTCCAGGGCCGTTTATATCGAAGTTGTTATTTAGCCACGCCATGTTGGTGTTTCGAAACATCACATTATTACGAGGTGATTTGTTAGGCCAATGCTCAACCCCCAATCTGGAGGACCAAGACATACAGTCATACAATATGCACAATTTAGCTTACCCAATTTACCTAGAGTGCATGTGGGGGAAACCAACACGAACACGGGAAGAACATGCAAACTCCATAGAGAAATGCCAAATGACCCAGCCGAGGCTCGAACCAGCAACCTTCTTGCTGCGCTACCCACTGCACCACCATGCCACCCAAAATTGAAATACTAAATAATTAAGAAATTTATAAACATGTCAATAAAATTAAATTTGTTAAACTTTTAACATCAGTACTTGATATCAAGACCCTATAATGCAATTCACAAGTGTCAATAAACAGAAAACACCCATGAATCACAAAATACAACTGTTAAGTGACAAACTGGCAAGACACTGGAGGTGAATAGGGTCAAAACATAACTAATAGATAGCATCATACTTCCCTATTGCTATTTTTTCCACATTTTTAAAAATCTTATGTTTAAATATGCAATAAGGCATTATTTTTTTTTAAATATGTGCTCATTTGCATAAACTTCTTGCCCAAAAATCTGTTTTTGATTACTTACTTTCACATTTTTTACATATTTGAGCCTATAAGCATATTAGATATTTTTTACAGGGAGGATTTTTGTGAGGAATTCATTTTATCACACAATAACAACCAGTAAATGTTTAAATAAACACTACAATTATGTGTGAACATATCACTCTGTATAAACCTTCAGAGTATAGATATGAATAAAACTGTGAAGTGTGTAAGTGCTGCTAAAGTGGAGATTTATTTAAATAATGTATCATATTTTGAGCAAACGTCCTTTACAATTTCAATTGAAATCTGCAGACACAAAATTATCAAGTGTAACAATTACAATTAAATATGTTGTTTGGATTATTTATTTACATTAGACTTACAAAAACCGTTAAAATTTTTTTAAAAGATTGACAGCGTGTTTGCCTCCAGTGTCTCTTCTTAAAAGATTGTTGTTGTATTTTTTACAGTGCACATTAGCTGTCCAGAAAGTGATTTGTGTCCTTAAACCACATGTGTACTTTCTCTGTTTCTGTGCTGGTCACACTGAAAATAAGAGGTATATTAACATCTTTACAAATGTATGATGTCTGAAGGAAAGTGAACAGGGTTTGTTCTGTAGGAGAGCCGTATGCTACGCTAGCTGTTGAACACACATAAAGCCAAAGTCCATTGTCGTGCCAGAGCTTTTGTGTTCTTTGGTTTTTGGCGATTGATCCGTGCTCTGCTCTTCACAGGGACATTGCCAATGACAGTACAAGTGCCAAGCAAAGCATGATCTATGCTGTACTGTAATTTCCATTTTGCCACTGGCTAATTTCCATCAATATGACATCTACTACTGTCGCTAACATACTGAGTTGATCATTTCGTTTTCTGTCTTTCTTTGTTCAATGTTTTATTTAAGATCGTTCAAGTCTTTCTGGCGCATCGCAGGTCAGATTATTTGTGTCCTTTTTTATACCATGGTATGAACTTTAATATTGGATACAGTGAGTCTTTGTATGTAATCGGATCACAGTCAACGGGGCTTTTAATGTTCATCTTCATGTCGGTCTGTGCTCTTTTACAGCAGCGTTTCTTGTGGTGAAAGTAATATTGAGTGGCCGTGCAGAGTTTTGGTTACAGCACACACCTCTGTTTGGTCTCTTTCTGTCGCAGATCTGACAATCCCAACAGTACTGTTTACCACTACAACTGTTACTAATGTTGCTGTGATTGTGTTCCTGTTCCCAATGCCAATAAACAAAGAAATATTAGTAAGACGGACTCGTTATTATTACGCAGACTCTCGATTACATCATATAGGAAAAATATCAGAGCTTCGGTTTGTCATAATTCTGGACAAAAGACATATTTATATACAAATATAAGATAAAAAGTAGTATTATAGGTAATGCTTTATAGTCAGGTTGTATATCTTTCCTTAATGTTATATTGTATGAACTGTTCTCATTGTTAAATTATAACAAAATTTATTATGACATTAAACTGTTAAAGGTGGCAATTCATTTGGTGTGAATCAAAATTATGACACAAATTTAATATTGATTTAGTAATAAATGGTTTTTCTAAATGGCTGTTTCTCTCATGATTTCAATGTTTAATTTCATAATAATAAAGAGTTTTTATGTTATTGTTTTAACGTTTGGAACTCAGAGTGTCACAGTGTTAATTGTTTAATGTCACAGTTGTAAAATTTATTCTTATAAAGATAATTTTCATAATTAAGGCTTGGCATTTTATAATACAGATGTTTAGTTTTTTACAAATAAAGTCTAATTGTTTACATCATTTTAAACATTATTATTAATATTATTATTTTTAATTGTCCATTCTTACTGATTTTCTAATGATTTCACAATAAAAATGAATACATTATCTGAAAAGTGACTTTCATACCTAAGCATTTTTATTATTTCATAATTTTAACTGTTAGAATTATAGTTAACTTATAAGTGAATGTCATAGTGTTACTTTAAAAGTCATAATCATAATTGATAATCTCATAAAAATACTTTTCGTAGTGTTTTTTTTTTATAAGTCCTTGTTATTAGAGTGCGATTGACTTCGGGGTTTGGGGGGATTGACCCCCATAATTAACACTTGATCTCCCCTGAAGGATGTCAAAACAAGATGTATGGGGGTCAGTCCTTTAATACTAAGATATATTTAACTCTGATCTGTATAATTAAAATAATAGATCCATATAAATATACAATCGACCACCCCTATAACAGTTCAAACCATTGTGAATGCATGTGCCAATCAGTCTATTTAAGAAAAATGTCTGAAATTGGCCGATCTAGAGCCCCTATAGACATCCTGTTCACAAGACTTTGTTTTCTTGTAAAATAGGTGTTTGTATCTAGATTTAGCCTGAAATAAAGTCAGATTAGAGACTTGGTTTGTAGTTTAAACTACTGTAACATCTGAAATAGCTAATAGAATACTGTAGGTCAGAATACACTAAATATCCCTCAACACGCTGAAAACTTCAATAAGCTTTATTAATAAACTAGACTAAAAATAAATTCATAAATGACAGAAGTGTGTATTACACAAACTAACCGAAACAGTTAACCCCCCTGGTCGTCTATATTTCCCACACTGCTTGTCATAACTGAGATTTTTAATCTTTTAATTTGAACTTTTTTTTATTCCATTTTTATTTCTATTATTATTATTATTATTATATCATATTATGGAATTATAAAATTGAAATAGTGGATTATATTATAACTTAAATAAAACTGACCACGACCATTCAAAGATTCTCTCAAATATGCTCTTTGTTGTTCTTCCTCATCTTTTTGAGTCCAGAAGACCGATAAGGTGACCAGGCGTGCGAGTGATTAGCTCATACACACGTCCGTCATTGTTTAGCTCCGCCCTCCGCTGATTCCCGTCGAGTGACGAAAGCAGGAGGTGCGCAGGTGCACAAGCTGGAAACTGCATCCAAACCACACCAAATAAACCTGCCGTTACGGTAAGCCAGAGCTTCTCTCTATCGAAATAATCTAGAAGTAGCATAGAAGCAGCAGGAAATCCGCGGGCTTAATTTATAAACAGCGTAACCTTCATATGACATCGCTAACGTTAACTGGAATGGCTCATAAACAGCCTCTCCTGTATAATCCATCGCTGTTTGCTAAAGCCTAGCTCGTCAGCTGGGTTTTGACACTCTCGTTGACAGTTACACGTGTTATCAGTTTGACTAGCGTGGTGTTATCGTTAGTGACTCACTGACCTGAGTGGAAATGGAAATCATCCGTGTGTGTTAAGCGGATAGATGCTAACCAGAGATCTACTGACTTAACCAATATCAGTCATGCAAGTCTCGCTTTTACGGGCTGCCGTTTAGTTAAAGGTCTTTCAGTTGGACAGTCAACGTTAGCAGCGCTTCTCTTGCGCGACGCTTTCTTGCTCTAATCTTGTACTTCAAGCCTGAGCCATATGTTTGCATTAAGCCGTAATACGTGTGTGCTCAGGTGGACAGACTAATAACAGACTTAAAAATACAGCAGAAATGAACACTCAGACCATGGTTTGTCTCTTTATGTGAAGGAAACCCTCTGGTCTTCTTTGTAATTGGAATATTGGTATAATCTTCCTCTGAAAGGGTTTGTGTGTTCAGTTCCTGACAGGCAGCTAAGCACAGGGTTTAGCTTCACAAAACCTTTAAAATCCCTGGCCATACTGACTGGCGAGCTCAATCCTGATGCATACGGTGATAGTGCAGGTTACACCCTCTATTCTGTTAGAATTTGTGTTGCAATACAGCAAATAGACCGTGATTAAGGGAAAATTTGTTTCAGCACAGTAATCAGGAACTGTTGTCTGTTGGTATCAAAGTTGTACAGTAGATGAATGGTTCAATTTCAATAGTTCAATGTCAGTTGTTCTCTCTAATTGGTTTCATGGTAAATGTCTAAAGTGTACCTGAGAGACTTCAAGGTTTACTTCACTCAAAAATTAAAATTGTGTCTTTTACTCTCTCTTTACTTTATGGAAATTTTAGGTGACACCAATAAGTCTTGAAAACCAAGAACTGATATATAGACCAGTAGTTAACAGTAATAAATGGAGAGAAAACATCTTCATTGATTTGGCAACAAGTTGCATGCAAATTCTCATAACATGCAAATGCAGAAATGCATGTCAGAAATGTGTCGGGTACCTAAAAAAGTGGCTATCACTTCTTATTTGTGCATCCTCCTATCCTCTCCTTGCTTCCTTTCCTCGCATCTTAGCTTGACATCATTAGGATGTATAGGGAAAGAAAAGATGCAAGGACAGAGCATTTAAATCAAGTGAAATGAGATTTAGATTTGTGTTGTCAAATTGATGAAGATGCATTCTCAGTTTATTACTGTTTTTCTTATTAGCTCACAGCACATTAGAGATCTCTTGGCTGTCATACAATAGCACAAATCTTGATAATATTAGTTTTAACCTTATTACAAAGCAAACTGTAAACTTATACAGAATAAACAACTGACTTTTTTTTTAAACCTTAAAAGCAGTGTAACATTTAGTTCTTATTCCAAAATAAGAATACACATTGCAAATGTAATGCTGTAATTACACATCTTTTTCACTGTGAAATACAGTATGCTTACACTATCAACATCTGGTCTTCCCTTTAGCATTGAATATTCTAAAGCATATGTCTTTGCCCAGTAATGGGTTGCGGATCCACTGCGTACAACATATGCCCGAATATTTGTTGGTTCATTCCCCTGATGAATAAGGGACTAAGCTGAAGGAAAATGAATGAATAAAGCACATGTTTGACGTTTGCAATGTCGTGCCACATTGAGGGTACCCGTCAGAACCCTCTAGCAGAATGTTAGCTACATACATTAGCTACTTTTCCACTGCGGTTAAGTACTGCTTAAAGCAGGCATATAGACAATCATTCGTTCATTTTCTTTTCGGCTTTGTCCCTTTATTAATCAGGGGTCGCCACAGTGGAATGAACCGCCAATTTATCCAGCATATGTTTTACACAGCAGATGCCCTTCCAGTACACTCTTGCACACACTCACATACACTACGTCCAATTTAGCTTAATCAATTGTCTTTAGACTGTGGGGGAAACCGGAGCACCCGAAGGAAACCCACACGAACACGGGGAGAACATGCAAACTCCACACAGAAACGGCAACTGACCCAGCCTGGGCTCAAACAAGTGACCTTCTTGCTGTGAGGCGATTGTGCTACCCAATGTGCCACCGTGCTGCCTGGCATATAGACATATTATAGACATATCATTATAGTTACACCACCTCTACCTTTGCCTCTTCTGTGACATCACTCTAGGTCACCCCATCCAGCTCTCATTGGATCTAGTACTCCGCTACCAATGAGAGGAATGCCTGAAGCTTGTCTACTGCTCACAATACAGTTGTTTAAAGTTGGATGCAACAGTCATTTAAAGGGCCATGAAACCCCCATGTCTAGGAATGGGCGATTTTTTTAATTTTGGCGGCTTTAAAACCTTAGCTTTTCCAAACCACGGTATACCTTAAAAACGGTTATCGTCCCATGCCTACTTACAAACATATTTTTGTCGCATTTTAGCAGACATGTAATCCACAAATGTCCATACACGATCGGTGCTCTCATCACAGGGAAATGGAAACAAAACCTTCATTGCGGCACATTTATAAACGCAACACTGATGAGCCATGTCTCCGGACAATTCTTCTCCTACTTGTTTGAATTATGGTTGGGAACACAATGTGGCATCTCTCTGAACACCGTAACAGGTAAAAACAAAGCTATAGTATGCTATATTCTTCAAAGCTATATTATGCATATTAAAGAAGTTGCATCTCGTTCACAATGGAGTGAGCTGATGGGTTCGAACCTAGTCCAAGAATTAAAGCACAGATGTGGTAAAAAAACCCAATGACATCACTTTGTGCCAGTACAGACAGCCAATCTCCACGCTGGAATTTACACATTGATCTCATCGCCATGATGTAGCTTCAAGATTTTTTTTTAAACCAGATTTGCTCTAAACAACACTAATTTTTACTTGTTAGCTAAATATATATGTCCTAACAGAAGTTGGAGTCAGAATTATTAGCCCCCCTTTTTATTTTTTTCCTAAATTTCTGTTTAACGGAAAGATTTTTTTTCAACACATTTCTAAACATAATAGTTTTACTAACTCATCTCTAATAACTGATTTATTTTATCTTTCACATGATGACAGTAAACAATATTTGACTAGATATTTTTCAAGACACTTCTATACAGCTTAAAGTGACATTTAAAGGGTTAACTAGGTTAATTAGGTTAACTAGGCAGGTTAGGGTAATTAGGCAAGTTATTGTATAACAATGGTTTGTTCTGTAGATTATTGAAAAACATATAGCTTAAAGGGGCTAATAATTTTGACCTTAAAATGGTTTTAAAAAAATGAAAAACTGCTTTTATTCTGGCCGAAATAAAACAAATAAGACTTTCTCCAGAAGAAAAAATATTATCAGACATACTGTGAAAAGTTTCTTGCTCTGTTACACATAATTTGGGAAATTAGAGAAAAAAAATCAAAGATGGGCTATCAATTCTGACTTCAACTGTATATGCCTATCAAAATGCGTTTTGGTGTTTCATGACCCTTTAAAAAGTTTAAAATGGTTGTTGCTGAGTTTAAATCTAGGGGTCTGTTGTCTTGTGTTGCAAATCTAATGACACATTTTAGTAATAGTACGGTTTGCTTAAATCCTCAACAGATATAATACTTGGCACTATATACAGAGGAAAACTCCCAAAAAGTGAGCTGTACTGAGAAGTACTATATATATATACATATATATATATATACACATGTATATATGATACATAACTTCTTTTGCTGCAGACTTATTTTCATTTGTGAGTGCAGTGGAAGAATTCCTGCTGCTGTTTTAAGTTTCTGGTATATTTATTATCTCAAATTAATAAAAAAAAATTATACTATGAACAAGCATGCTTAGCCTAGTGCACATCATGGTTTTAGATGTTCTGTAGCAAATTTCACTCTATTTCATTGTTGCAGATGGCTTCAGCGAATGATGCTCGGTATGGACAAAAAGACTCTGCAGAACAGAACTTTGACTACATGTTTAAGATCCTGATCATTGGTAACAGCAGTGTTGGCAAAACCAGTTTCCTGTTCCGTTATGCTGATGACTCCTTCACACCTGCTTTCGTCAGCACTGTCGGCATAGACTTCAAAGTCAAGACCATCTATCGGAACGACAAGAGGATAAAGCTTCAAATATGGGTAAAGAGACACTTTCAGTTTTCCTTTTTACTTGAGTTTTGTGTTTGTCCTATGCTGTGTTGGAAGTATGTTTTTTGAACCATCAAGACATCTCCAATCAAACTATTATGTATTTCAGGACACTGCTGGGCAGGAAAGGTACAGGACCATCACCACAGCTTACTATCGCGGAGCAATGGGCTTTATTCTTATGTATGACATCACCAACGAGGATTCATTTAATGCTGTTCAGGACTGGTAAGAATGATTATTTTTGTCAGTAAATCATGGAAAATAACACATTTGGAAAAACGTTGCCTAGTTTCTGTCAAACACCAGCCTATCCTGAGAACATGACATATATTTGCAGCAACCAAGTGCAATGTGATTTTTCACACCAACCAAAGTGCTATACGATATGTCACGATCATGTGATTTGTATGCAGGCATGAAGTTAAAACTCACTCTGGCTATTTTCAAAAAGCATGTTATTGATCTTGCTGTGAATGATTCTTCCTAGTTGTTACATCCATTTAATTGTATATTGGGAGTGTAATGGGACACAGCAATCACATTTGCTTTGTGTCTCAGTTTGATATGGGTTTGGCACAACAAATTTAAGTAAAAAATTCCCATTACTTGCTTTTTTCAGAAATTTTTAACAGGCAGACGTGTTTTGTCACAATTAGTTACAGAACTGAAAAGCTTTTTGTGATATAAAAGTACAAAATCAATAGAATGATAAAAAGTAAAACTTTATAATTAGGTGACTGTGTAGGCTATTTAAACTTTCAAAAGTTAAGTCCAACTCTTACCTAAAACAACATTAAATGTAAGATTCAATAAGCTTCAAAACTGAAATCTCATATAATGAAAATGATAACACTGGAGGTCCATCCATCTCTTGCTAATGCAGCCAGTGCAGTGGACATATCCTGTTCAATCACTGCTCTTGTGTTTAAGGGATGCAGAATGGCTCATGTGCATATGAGATGGTACAGTGTCTTATATTTTTATAGTTTTGTGGCCAATATCTGTAGCAGCACCTTTTTAGATGGTGTGTCAAGATAAAAGAATTTCAACTTTTATACAAGAACTACTCATCTAGCTTCTTTTTCACTATCAGGCCAAACAGTTTTGATCCTTTCCACTTAGCACAAAAAGTATTTCTTTCTCCACTTGGTGCTGATAACGTAACTCTTTGGAATGTAATACAAAAGCGCCAGTCGTTGCCTTGGTAACATAAGTGTAATGTAAAGAACAAAATGAACGTTGATCAGATATTTTTGTTTTTGGCACTACTTTTTCAGATATTTACTTTGTTGAATAACAAAATAAATAAATACATGAATTGGACGCTTGCACTTACAGTAGGCAGCTATAGTGAAACTGGCAGCCAGGTAACAGGGTGGCGAAATCATGCGCACTTTTGTTTCTGAGTGCTGCACCTCGTGGTTTAAAATCAAAGATGCATTCTGTGAGAAATGGCTCTTCGGTTGTTTCAATGCTGTGGTCTTTTCTGCCTTCCTCCGGTGACTGGTCATTAGTTTGTGTTGTGTTGAATTCTCTGTCAATCATTTTGCAAAGTAATTGGTAAATTTGATTCAAAGCTTTGAATAGCTTTGTTTTTCGCACGACTGTCCACCACATAGTCACAAAGATTTAACCAAACAATATTTTACCCATACAGTATGTAAATAAATTGCATCTGATTATAAGCTGCATCATGTAAAAGTGGTGTACCAGTGATATTTTATAATTTCATCCAAAAACAATGCAATATAGGTAAAAAAAAACAACACAATTACAAATGCAATAAGCATGTATTTAAGTTCACCTCACTTTATGACAAGTCCTTTAAATTAAACAGAGAAAGCAACCAAAAGAGTAATGAAAGTAAAAATGTCACTATTTACAAAGCAAGTTCTCAAAAACTGTCTTATTTAATTAAAGTAGTATTTAGGCAGTTAAAATTCTTTATCTTAATGTCCCTCATTGCTCTCAGGTCCACACAGATCAAGACATATTCATGGGACAATGCTCAAGTGCTGCTGGTGGGAAATAAGTGTGATATGGAAGACGAGAGAGTTGTTGCTGGAGAGAGAGGAAAACAGTTGTCTGAACAGCTAGGTGAGTTGTCAAAAAAAAAATCATCTAAAAAGAATGTTTACATGCTAATCTCATGCATTCAAGCTTTGTCAAATATTTCAATTATCTTAAAGTTAATCAGGGTGCTCTAAATTTTCAGAGCTTGAAGTACTGTAATGGGTGCAGTGTCATTATTATTGGCAAATTTGTTAAGGGTAATGACATTTCTTCGTTTTTTCCCATTTCATTTGTTTCGGAACTATTTTTAAATTTGGTATAAATTTTAGTTTAGTTTTATTTTTATTTTCTTTAATGGTTTTATTTTGCACCATTTACATGTCTCTTTAAGCAGCCTGCAGGTCAGATTTTCAGCCACAGGATGAGTGCTTAGTAATTCTGAAAAATGATTATTTATTTTTGCTAAATAGGATGTTATTTCAGTTGATTTATTAGTGAATGTTGTTGGTTTCATTTATAGTTTTTCATTTGACCAACAATTTTTGTCTTTTTGTTTCTGTTTACTAAAATAACCTTGCATCCCATTAGAAAACATCTTTCTAAATGTGCTGTTGACTTAAAGTTTTCCCCAGATATTGATAACTAGCAAATAATATATAAAGATTATATATATATGAAACCAACAACATTCACTAATAAATC
>CAIGQZ010001336.1:26237622-26292210 GCA_903798205.1 Danio tinwini | reverse complement strand
GAAGCCCTTGCAAGTTTGCTGAGTGAGACGAAGCCCTTGCAAGTTTGCTGTGCGAGACGGAGCAACGTTGGGCTTGCTGTGTGAGAACGTGCCTTGCAAGTTTGCTGAGTGAAACAAAGCCCCGGCGGGCTTGCTGTGCGAGACGGAGCCCCAGCGGGCAGCTAGGCTAGATCAAGGTTACCTTGTATGAAACCCGTGAAATGGACAATCCGTTATGATTTACGACAATTAATGCCTAGCGGTTTAGAAAATTGGAGTAAACATTGCATCCCCTAAATTATAATAAGGTCCTGTCGGAGAATGATGGCAGGCAGTGTCTACCCCCCAAAAATAAAATACCCAACAGTTAAGATGTTCCTTGTTGGAATTTCTTACATAGTCGATAAATTGTAGCGCAGACCTGTCCATATGATGACTAGGTGGTACTGAGCGTTGTTCTAATTTTAATTGTCTTTACGTGAACACGGACTGAGAAATACACAAACTCATGAGAAATAAACAACGCCGGGCAATCCAACTTCCGCACTGTGACCAAACTTCCGCATCATCACCTGAGTGCAGCGAAACTGATTATTTAGATGGGCTTATATATAGCTTGCTTGGTTGTTATAGGCTGACAAGATAATTATTATGAATGACGTGACATCTCAGTCTTCCTGGCAGAACTATCACTAAAGTTTTTTATGAATTACACACTTCAACAATGACTGGAAACTGATGGTTAGAGGTTAGGTATTTCCTAAATTGATTATGCATGGATGGATGAATGAATAAATGAAAAATAGATGTCCTTCCAACAGGAAGGGGGTGGAGGTGGGCATAGAGTGTTAGATGTCTTCTCTGTGGCAGTTATTTAAACTGTACACTGTTCACCTTTGCTGTACATTATGCGACAAATAACCCTAAAAGAGCCAGTGTTCTGCTGTAATAGGAAAAAGTATTTTACTGTAAAACTAGTAGAATGTAGGAAATTGGAGTAAGGTCTGTCTGCGGACTGCAAGACAGAGGCGTAACATGAATTGGCCTTAGGGACATAACTTGTAGTACATTAAAGGCGTAACTTGAAGTTATAGAGACCCACATGTCAAAACTATGTTGTCTGCAAGATGTCGCTCATCAGTTATTAGCGAGATGGGAAGTAACGAAGTACAAATACGTTGTTACTGTACTTAAGTAGTTTTTTCGGGTATCAGTACTTTACTCCACAAATTTTTTCGACAACTTTTTACTTTTACTTCTTACATTTTTACACAAATATCTATACTTTCTACTTCTTGCATTTTTTAAACCACGGTCGTTATTTTCGTTTTCATGTGTTTGGTGGCGCGATCTATATTATTTCTTGTCATTGCGCAATAATATAAGCGCATTTTTGATGCAGTCAGTCTATTTTTCCTCATTGCGCGCCTGCGTGCTGCAGCGCGCGGCTTCTTCAAGGCTAGCGCGCACCATACATGGCCTAGTTCATGAACATTACTATGAGAAAGGTAAGGATTACTACGCAGTGACAGAGGGAGTCGGCGGATTTCAATTGACTGATGCTGCCCTGTTTACATGGTAATAAGACAACTTTTGCTCGATCAGATCACAGATAAACGAGACAAATTCCAGTCAAAAACATGCTGTTTACATGATTAAGCCTTTTGTCCACTTCCGATCATAATGCACGGGCTTTCTCTGGTCTTTCAACCTAATACCGCAAAAAAAGTGTTTTTGTAAAGATTAGTACTAAAACAAATACTTTATAAAATAAGTGTATGCATTGCGGTTTATTTCCTTTATTTCTGATGAGTTCATATTTCCTAATACAGAATTTATGCTGTATGACTATATGATTTTACATATAGGCATTTACTGTTGTCTTGAATAATTTTAACAGATATTTTACAACAAAAAAGGTATAACTGGGCAATTTATGTGTATGTACCTGTCTTACCTGTGTATGTTGCTTTTAGCATAGAATAAATGTATTACAGTTTTTCTCAGTCAACTGAAATTATAAAACAGCAGGTCTAAGTGCATTTCTCAAAACAACACATATAAATAGCAAAACACCATGGATTAAGCCAGTCTCCTGCTCAAAATCCATCAGTTCATCTCAAAACTAAATTTCTGTGTCAATGAACATGTCAGTGGCGTCAGAATGACATGTCCTCGTGTCATTGTATATGAATAAGACTCAAATTACTTAGTAGTCATGTTGTCAATAACAGTAAACTCTGGAGGGCTGTTCTGGTGTAAACTATGGCAATATTTTAGCTGTTTGTACTGTAGTTGTCAGATCATGTCATTCTGATACAGAAAGGAAGATCACCGCATAGCACAAAGAAAACACAAAAGTAAAAATGTGAACAAGACAACCTCCGTTTAGACCTTTATTAGAAAAAGTCAAGATTCATCTGGGAGAAATGTAAAAAATGCGTTATGACTAAATATTAAGACAACTTGTTCAGGCATTTGAACGTTTTAATGCTGTGGGGGTGAGTCTATTCAACAGAGATAAAAATGATAATTTTTGATCAACATGACATAAGCGATTGATAACATAGGAAACATCAGATAATTGCACATAATCATTTGCATGGATGAACAAAAGCATCTGCAACTTATTCATAAAGAGAAACTGCTTCTCTGATGTGCACAAGTGACACGATGATCTGAAGATTGAACAGGGGTTTTGAGAATTTCAATTCTGACCTGAGAAATGGACCAAAGTGACTGAGAAAAACTGTGAATTCATCATGGGGACAATAGAAAAATTAGTTGTCTTGAGATTTTTTAAGTAAATAAAAAAAAATATATATGGATCCTTGGTGTTGCTATTTTTGTTTTTGCAATTGTATTAAGATTGATGTGTATAACTATATTTAGAGTATGCGTATGTCAAGGTCAGTCAACTTTATATAGCACCTTAAAACAACATGAATGTTGACCGAAGTGCTTAACAAACATGACAACAATAATAAACAATTTGAGATACGGGACAATATAAGCTACAATAAAATTAAAAATAAATAAATAAATTTAAACAATCTGTATAGTCAATGAGTTCTAAAAAATTATATTAATAGGCCAGAGAGCTAAGAGGTAGGTTTTGACTGATTTTTAAAAAACACCTAATGTAGATGAAGCTCTAAGTCCAAAGACATGCAGTACAGGTGAATTGGGTAGGCTAAATTGTCTGTAGTGTATGGGAGTGTATGGGTGTCTCCCAGTGATGGGTTGCGTCTGGAAGGGCATCCGCTGCGTAAAAGATATGCTGGATAAGTTGGCGGTTCATTCTGCTGTGGCAACCCCAGATTAATAAAGGGACTAAGCTGAAAAGAAAATCAATTAATCAATGCCACACTAGAGCTTATTCAAAGGTACAGTAAGTATCATATATGAAAGGCATACATTTGAAGGCAACATTTTTCACGTTCTTGAAATTTTAATTCTTTTTAAAAATATATCCCAAGTTATGTTTAACAGTGCAAATAAATTGTCACAGTATGTCTTATAACTTTGTTTACTTTTCTTATAATTAACCTAACTTGCCTAGTTTAACCTAGTCAAGCCTTTAAATTGCACTTTAAGCTAAATAGTAGTATATTTTTAATATCTTGCAAAATAACTGGTATTAAATGACTAGTCAAAACTGTTTAAAAAAAATCTCTGTGAAACAGCACTTATGGAAAAAAATGTGTTGCGTTACTTTAGAGTTACGTTTGCATTACTTGGGGGGGGGGGGGGGGGGGGGGTTCATTTTTAAATAGAGAAGCTCTGCAATTAAAAATGCACTGTACAACTTTCATTTACCTTTAAAAAAAACATCAAATAAAAATAATTTAGGGTAATGTTATCTTCTGAGAATTTCCTGAGCCCAGAGCTACAGTATACATGCCGTATACAGATTAGTGACAGTTTAAAGCAATGCGTTAGATGCTTTTGTACTTTTTGTCTTATTAGTGAAGTAAATGAGCATTAAGACAAACAATCCCCTTTTACTTGTCTTCCATGTGTTCAGAAAAATGAGAATACTTCCAGTGCAGAAATGTAAGGCTCTGCCATCTTGGTTTCAGTTTGTTTCTGCTGGGAGAAAATTCAACGTTAATTTTAATTCAGCATTTTTTTTAATTTATTAAACTAAAAGGTAACTTGCATGTTTTTTAAAAAAGTAACTTATTATTACTTTTTTTTAAGTAATGTGCTTGTTACTTAGAAATGTAAAATATAACTTGCGTTACTTGTAATTCCTTACCCCTAACACTGGCTGCGTCCAAAATCGCATACTTCCATACTATATAGTACGCTAAAATCAGTATGTGAGCCGAGTAGTATGTCTGAATCAACGACTGTATAAAATAGGTCTGAATTCATAGAATTCGAAAAACAGTATGCGAGAAGTACCCAGATAAACTTCTACTTCCGGCAAAATTCTGAAGTGTGCATTCAATGCACGCTACGCTATGATGACCCGCAAGAGAATTCATGATGCTATGAAGCGACACAACTTACGCAGGTTGGTCACATGATCATGACAAAATGGCGGATGTAGTACGTCCGAGTTCTATTCATGAGTTGCATTTCAAATGGCACACTATGCACTTATGCACTATGTGCTTATGCACTTATACACTCAACAGCATAGTATATGTATGTAGTGTCATAGTACATTTAAATTCAAATGTAGTACCAACTGAGTAGTAGGTAGTTTTAGATGCAGCCACTGTAAACCATCGGTGTCAAACTCAAAAAAGTTCCTGGTGTTCCCACCCTACTTCAACACACAAGTCCTATATGCACTGGCTGTGTTGTTTATTAATTTGACCTATGTTTTTTTTGTAAATAGAAAATCTATTCATATATGCTGATTTGTTTAATTTTGTTAGACATTTTGTTTGAGGAATTGATATGCTTTCTATTTTTAATAACAGTTAAGAATACTGATTAATTTTAGTAACACTACAATAACTGTATATGATATCATTAGTGTGTATGCATTTATGCTGTAAATTTGACCAGCCTTAGGACCAATCTTCATTGATTGCTCATTCCACAGTAATGCTGTGGTCACACTAGAGTTTGAGCATGTAAAATTCTGTCATAGTCTTCAGTGCTGCGAAAAAGGGGCGGGATTAAAGAGATGATTAGACATTTAAAAAAGTGAGCGATTGGTCCTTATATTTTAAATTTCTGTCCAGAGAGGTCATGCTTTAATCTTCCATTGTTCTCACACAGTCACTTGATAAAATTTCGCTGATCAGAGTTCACCAAGCTTGAACTTTGCAATGCACTGAACTGCAAAACTTGTCGCACGAACTTGCGTTTTCGGTTTGTTGCAATCGCTTGCGTATGATAAGGGGCGAAAAGTGCAGTGTGACCACGGCTTGTGAGCAAACTGTGAAGGTTTAATTAGCAGAGTAATAGTACAATTTTGCTTAAACTATTGCAATGAGGGTGACATATCAGAGTTCAAAATTGAACAAATTGTTGGTGTGCATCTTATTGGTGCATTTTTGACCAAGACAGCAAGTCTTTGTGATGTATCAAGAGTCATGTTATCCAGGGTAATGTCAGCATACCACCATGAATGACGAACCACATCCAACACAAGTAACTGTGGACGCAAGAGGAGCTGTCTGAAAAGGATGTCTGAGAAACTGAACAGATATACCTAATAAGTGGCTTGTAAGTATGAATTAGCAATATAATAAAAGCTAAAATGATCCCACATTAAAGATATATTTAATATTACATATAACTTATTACCACAGACCATATTTTGATTAAAAAAGTGAAACCGCTGGCCTACAGGGAGCTGCAACACCGGATGCAACGCTTGATTTGCCTAATTAATTTTGAAGGTTTATTAAGTAGTACTAAACAACCAAGAAGAGTTTGATACCTACTCTGCATCTCCGGATAATGAAGGATGAATGACAAGCACACAGATGCTAAACGAAGAGAGTCTAGGGAATTCGAAAAACCACATGTTAAGCGCACTATATAAATTACCTTCAATACAGCATCACACAGTCAAAGCATATTCTGAAGACCGAAGAGCCATCGAGATCTGCACCAATTCGTTAATGAATGTTGTATTAAACTTACAAGTGGAGGCCTGCAAAAAACGATAACATTTAACGCTCTTCATTATATTGCAACATTATATTGTATGGCTGTGCCTGCCTCTTGTTTTCAGATGTCCATGGATAATAGTGCTGATTTCTACACCATCTGTGATGGACAGATGATGGTGGATCTTCTGCAGTCAAACAGAAGCTTTCTTGAAGTTTCTTGGGGCCAACATGACCCTTCGGTCTGGACAGATGGCTACTCTGCAGTCATGGAAAACAGTTACTTTCCTCCAACAGAAGAGCTTTACACCATGCAGAGTGGACTAATACAAGGAGAAAGAATAAGTCTAGACTCTTATAGACCACTTCATATGCAGTCCAGAGAGCTCTGTATGAGCTTGAATGAGTTATTCACTTGCCAATGGCTGGAAGGATCAACATATGGGAAAACCTGTAAGAAAACCTACTGCACAATGAAGGAGCTCATCTGCCATCTGGCGGTGGAGCACGTTAACGTGTCAGGAGAGTCCAATTATGTGTGTTTATGGAACTATTGCTCCCGTCAAAGGACTCCATTTAAGGCCAAGTACAAACTGATCAATCATTTAAGAGTCCACACAGGAGAAAAACCCTTTCTGTGTTCATTCGGATGTGGAAAGGAGTTTGCCAGAGCGGAAAACTTGAAGATTCATGAAAGGACACATACAGGTAACATTTTTGAGTAACACTGTAGTTTAAGTAACAATTCACACTATTTACTACTAGCTTATTACCTTCCTATTATTGAGATATTAACTTTTTATTAGCACTTGTTAAGTATGAGCTTATTTTTACACCTCTAATCTTACATAAACACAACTACTAACTATCAATAAGCAGCTAATTAGTAGTCTATTGAGCTAAAAGTCGAAGTTAATGGTTTGTTAATAGTTTAAAATAACTAAAGTGTGATCCACTTTTGTTATTGCCACATTTTTGTCTTTTCATAAATGTTACAGGAAGTTTTTTTCTTGTTGTTGCAGGTGAAAAACCTTTCAGATGCCCTTTTGAGGCCTGTGAAAGGCGGTTTGCAAACAGCAGTGATAAACAAAAGCACATACGTGTCCATGCACCTGGCAAGCAATATATGTGCATGTACTGCAATAAAACATACTCTCATGCCAGCTCCCTTAGAAAACACACAAAGGTAAATTAGAACTGACTCTCTCCAGCCAACATGCTGTTGTTCTATTTTCATCTGCTTCTCTGAATAGAGTTTCTGACCACATTTTCCAGCCTTGTTAAAATATGTCAGCTTTATATGTAATAAATCGTGGTAGAAACATGTATGTTTAAATGGTTAAAACAAGCTAATAAAGTACTAGAAATGTCAGCTGTGTGTTTAATTATTCAGTAAACACACTTTATTTTTCCCTAGTTCTGCTGGTAAAAATGTAAATGTTATTTTATTAAGTGAATGATTTTGTGTGAATTAAATTACAGATATTTAGTTCTTTACCACTGTCTTGCATATTCTCTGTCTCTTTTCTTCATCACTGCAGGTTCACGTCATAGAATCAACACAAAGCTACAATTATGACAATGGCTATGAAGATCCAACATTTTTTTCAAATAACATTTTAAAAAGTGGGCTCTAGTCTGATTGAAACTATAATGGACAGATGTGCTGCTAATCAGACTGCTGTATTAGACCACAAATTGGAAAACATCGGGGTGAAATTAGCGGCTTTGCAACAAGATTTGGCCAGGACTGGAGACCAGTGACGGACATTAAATATCTGTGAAATTGGCGGATATTGACCTAAATTTGAAATACCTGCTTCTCTTTCGGCTCCCAATTTTTTTTTCCAGCCAGACAGCCTCGGCTGGAGAAAAACAACTTCTCCCGGATAGCAAGATAAGGAGACGCTCTGAAATTCTTGCTCCCTGTCAAGGACACCTGTTGGACTCTACAGGCTTACACACACACACACACACACACACACACACACACACACACACACACATACACAGCTACAGATAGACTTTCACTACCTAACCCTTCATCCCTAGCCTTCGTGTGCTTTCATCCACTGGAGGGGGTAGGCGGGTCTGTGACCAGCGCCTCCATGGCTGCAAGAATCGACGGCTGCCTGCCCTTGCTGGACTATATCCACACCCCCTTTCCCATCCCCTGTTGCGATGTATGTCATGTCTATGTGTTTTATGTGCTTGACTGCTGCGGCTTTTTTTTATCTCCCTGATCTCACACTGCTCTAACTCAAGAGCAAGGAGAGAGGGAGTTTTTTTTTTCGCCTCTCTTTCCTGAATTGTATCTTACTTCCTTTTTCTAAATGCTATCTCCCGTTGACCTGTCTTCCCCTGAAATGTGATGTTTGTGTATGGTCGGGGGGGTTTCACTATATGTCAGTGTATGTGAAAACATGGAGGTATATGTGACAAATAAAGGCTTGATTGATTGATTGATAGTTTAAAGCCTTTCACAGATTTTTCCTCCATTTGGATGGAAATAACATTGTAAAAATGCAGAGTTCAACACAAGTCCTTCATGTTGTCCCAACACAAATACCAAATTTCAGTTGTTGATTTTTTTTTTTACAAATTTAAGTTGATTGAACGTAAAACAATTACGTTATACCCCAAAAAACTCTCAAGAATTGTGAAATAAAATATGTTTGAGTGAAAACCAGATGAATGACACACTCTGAACACTAAATAAATAAACACAAAAATATATAGTTTAATATTTTATCAAATACTTAATTTGATTATAATTTGATATGCTATTCAAACATGAATTGAAATTATTAATAACAGACATTGTTTTAAAGTCTCCCACTTTTAATCAAAATCTTAGACAACCTTGTTTTATTATTTATAGTACATCTTTGTAAGTGCATGCCAAATCTGCATGTACTGCATTAGATTTCAGTACCCTGCCTGTAAATGTATTGAGAAATAAAAAATAATATGATTATTAATAATAATATTAACAATATGGAGGTTTTAAACTGGATTAAATTAAAACAAAATGTGAAACCAGGTATTCACAGTTTAAACCCTAAGCACAAGTCTAAAAGAATATCCACAGAATCTTGTCAACTTTCTTGTATTGTAAAGTGAACATGCTGTCTTTAAGTCTAATAAAACATTAAATAGCACAATTCAGGTTCATGTTGAGCATTTATCTATTTAAAAGCATTGTGAATGACAGAATGAAGGAAGAGTTGAACATTTGTAAATGTTAATGTGTCTGTCTACAGCAGAGGATGACTCTAGAAGAAACTGTGTGTTCTTTTCACTCAGACAGAATGAATCCTCCATGCATTGATCGGATGTCTCTGAGCTGTAATTATGTTTGTTAGAACAGGCTGACAGCAGCTAATCACAGTTTATCCCGCTAATAAATAAATTGTGTGTTGTACATTTAACTTAAATAGAGAATACATTTCAGTTTTGGTGGAATCAAAGTAATGGTTGGATCCTTTTAAACATAATACATAAACATAAATAATCCCTTAAACATAAATGAGAACCACAAGCTTGAACCGCATGTATACTTTGTTTTAAAAAACTTCATATGTATGTACTAATTATTTCTTTTACATCAGTACAAAAATGATGCCTTTCAAAGAAAGAATATTCACCCAAACTCTGAAACCTCCAAACATGTGTAAAGAGACTGAAAAATAATGGTAGCGAGAATTTGTTTAATTCGCTGTTTAGTGTTCTTAAACCCAGCTGACTGGGCATTGTATTCTCAAGTGATATAACTGCGATTGGCTTCAATGATCATCGCTTGACCCTCTTCACCGAATGCCATGTGCATGCATCCCTTCTTTACCCACAGATATGAGCATTTGAAAACAGTGTCTACACATCAGCAGCGCAACATGCATTTGTCGTAGTTTAATACTGTAAAAGCAAGAGTTAGGAAACAGGTAATCTTCATTTTTTCAAATTCAGATTTATTTCATATCCAAAATTGCTAATTTAACCAGTCATCAAACCTGTTATGATTTGGCCATTACATGAGCCTCTATAGGAACTAATATGTACCTTTGAGGTATGGACAAATGTAGACCTGTTTTTAAAGGTACTTCCCCAGTGACAGCTCTAATACCTTTAATTCTGAAAGCAAATATCTTCAAAATATTTAGGTTAAACTCTCTGTTAAAAAAAAAATATATATATTTTTTGTTCTCTTTATAAACATTTTGAATTATCAGAGATTTGTGTTAAAAGTCTTTCAGGGGAAGAAATATTTCAGATTTTATTACAATATCTTAAGATAAACACTTTTCTGGTTTATGAGTAAATTTTCGTTTTGGTGGTCAACTGTTGTTAGACTGATACATTCTACACTGTAAAAGCACTATAGAAATAAAGATGACTTAGACTGTCCTATAATTGAAATGGTGTTTCTCATTGAGCATGCTAAAGCTGATTTTGAAAGTGATTCTTCTCTGAATGTTTGTCCCTCTGGACTGAACAATCAGTGCAGCACCTGTCACTTATGTTTCATGTGCAGCTGTCAGCAATACCTGCATCTCTCATTTCTAAAAGTTTGACGGGCCTTCAGATGTTATAATTATGTACAGATGTCATTCTCACACTTCACTGACAGCTGTTTTCCCTTGAGTGTTTGCCGATTAATACATCGTATAAACTCATCCTCTATATCATCAGTCCACATGTCAGTGTGATCACTATTATTAACAAGTTTTTTGTGAAGTTTGTCAGAAATTTGTCATGAATTGTGAAACTGTCAACATACAGAGAGCCACAAGGTGGCGGAGCTGAGATGCTGGACGAATCATCACTACATTCAATATTTGTTGACTCTTTTGGTAATTCAGATTTTTTTACTTTTACTATAATGAATATATAGCATATTAGTTTAAAATATCAATTTACATTTTCAAACATTATATTTGTCATTAATTGTAATTATACAGTGAGATTATTGTCTGCACAAGGAGTCTGACAGCACACAGAGACAAGCCACACAGAGATCTGATCTGATCATCATCTAGTCTGTCTGGAATGACATGAAGAAAAAAAACAAGCCGATACAAAATAAATTCAGAACAACTTTGGCAACATCTTTAAGATTCTTCAAAAAACCTACATGCAAAGCTACCTGAAAAACTGGGCAAGTATACCAAAGTGTTTAAAATGCAAAATGTGTTTATACCAGATGTTGATTTGATTTAGTATTATTTTTATTTTCTACATAATTTGATAGCATTTTTACACAAGTGCCTAAAACTTTGAACAGTACTGTTGCTTTGCATGTAAGTTTTGTGACGCAAAAAGTTCTGTGTTGCCAAAGTTCTTCTGGATTTAGCTTGTCTCAGTTTGTTATATATATATATATATATATATATATATACAGTTGAAGTCAGAATTGTTAGCCCCCCTTTGAATGTTTTTTTCTTTTTTATATATTTGCCATATGATGTTTAACAGAGCAATGTCTGATAATATATTTTTTTCTAAAAAAAAGTCTTATTTGTTTTATTTTGGCTAAAATAAAATCAGCATAAAATTTTTTAAGAACCATTTTAAGGTCAAAATTATTAGCCCCTTTAAGCAATTTTTTTTTTTGCGAATCCATTGTAATACAATAACTTAGTTAACCTGATTAACCTAGTTAAGCCTTTAAATGTCACTTTAAGCTGTATAGAAGTGTCTTGAGAAATATCTAGTAAAATATTATTTACTGTCATCATGGCAAAGATAAAATAAATCAGTTATTAGAAATGAGTTATTAAAACTATTATGTTTAGAAATGTGTTGGAAAAATCTTTTTTCTGTTAAACAGAAATTGGGTAAAAAAATAAACAGGGGGCTAATAATTCTGACTTCGGCTATATATACATGAGCAGTTGGACAGGTGTACCTAATAAAATATATATAAATTAGTATATATTACATTATTCCGGGTGCTCCGTTTTCCCCCACAGTCCAAAGACATAGGTGAATTGAATAAATTAAATTGGCCGTATGAGTGTGTATGGGTGTTTCTCAGGACTGGGTTGCAGCTGGAAGGGCATCTGCTGTGTAAAACATGCTGGAATAGTTGGCGGTTCATTCCGCTGTGGCAACCCCAGATTAATAAATGGACTAAGCTGAAGGAAAATGAATAAATGATTGAATATTATTATTAATTGTAAAACATTTGTCAACCAAGTCAAATGTAGCCCAATTAAAATGCAGTAATTATATTGCCCAGTAAAAATAAAAACACAAAAAGACACTATGTGGCTGTCTATTGATGGCATTAATTTTTTTTAAGGAATAACAGCAAACAAAAAAGTAAGCACTATAATATAAATAGCAATTAACATTAAATCACATGTCTTTTCAATTTTTAAGTTTTTTTATTTAATCTATTTTGTAAGACTAATATTTGAATTAGGGCGACATGATGGAGCAGTGGGTAGCACGTTCGCCTCACAGCAAGAAGGTCTCTGGTTCAAGCCTCGGCTGGGTCAGTTGGCGTTTCTGTGTGGAGTTTGCATGTTCTTCCCGTGTTTGCGTGGGGTTCCTCCAGGTGCTCTGGTTTCCCCCACAGTCCAAAGACATGTGGTACAGATGAATTGGGTGTGCTAAAATTGACCATAGTGTATGAGTGTATAAGTGTGTGTGAAAATGAGTGTGAATGTTTCCCAGTGATGGGTTGTGGCTGGAAGGGCATCCGCTGCGTAAAACATATGCTGGATAAATTGGCAGTTCATTCTGCTGTGGCGACCCCAGATTAATAAAGGGACTAAGTCAAAAACAAAATGAATGAATGAATATTTGAATTAGGCGTCCAAATCATCACATACATTGTCATCCTCAATCATAATTCAGATTATCCTTTAGAAAGGCAGCCCACATACAGTAACACAATATACTGTACATTTACTGTATATGTCCACTCAAAGCTGTTTCTGTACAGTGATGAACCTGACAGCTCTGAAACTCATCAAAAGACACAAGTAACCTGTGCAGAATTAATTAAATCCCTGATTGAAGCCTCAGGCCGCCTTCTCCATGCATAAAACACACTTTATACATCCATTAGAGAACTTGATTTGGTTACAGTAACAGTATCATGCAGGGCTGCTGCACTTTCCTCTTGGTGACTGATGAGTCTACGTGATAAAGTCGACTGGCAGGTGCTGACTGTAAATCAGATCATATCATATATTGTTTGTAGTACTGTACATTATGATTTGCCTGAAGGAAAGGCCAGCTGTACATTTGTAAACATTCATAACCTGACTAAAATAACATGGTAAACAACAAAAACAACTCTGTCTTCAACCGCTGGTAGTAAAATATGGCAGCTTCTGTTTTTGAGCAGCAGTGGTCAAGGGCAAAAAATAAAAATAAATAAATGATATAATAACAAACACTGCATATGTCTTGTGGAGTTAAATGCCGGTCAGCTCCGAGCTCTTGGTCGCCTCTTGGGCTTTAGAGGCTTTTTAAAATTTTCTCAGAAGTGAACTTTATGGTAATTCACAATGACTGGGCCTCAAGAAACAGAGAATATGAAAATGCGTTTTTGTGGTTGTTCTAAAATAAAGACTCCTGGTGATTCCCTTTCTTGAGTTTTCACAGACGGAAGGAATTGTTTGAGCAAGAAATCTCCAAGCTTATTGTCGTAACTAAAAACTTTGATTTTCACTAAATCTAAAGTGAAATCTGAAGTCTTTTTTAAAGCTGAAAAGAAAACTGATTGATAGAAATACATTTAGAATTACAAAAAATGTGAAATAATAATGTTAAAAATAAAATGTTTAAAAGATTTAATAACATATATATATTTTTTATATTTTTCATCTGATCTGTTTTTAGGATTGTTCTTTGAGGTCTGAGAATTACGTCTGTCCTTTAGCCAGCACACTTCTCTGATTCATTTTAATATACCTGCTTATTTCACACCTTTTTCTACAGATGACTTTTAAATGAAAATTTCAGATGAGTGAAGCATTTAGTGCCTCGAGAATGATGAGAGTACAGGACAAATAAATGTCCTATAGAACAAGAAAACATTGATGTTCTCATTTTCTTTCCAATATTGACATGCTAAATTCTTTTAGTAAAATATTTTACACCTAAATATGAAGTTACAGCATAACTAAACATCTATTAATATTTAAAATGCTTGCAAAAAATGCTTTACACTCTGTAAAATGAAAGCTTTAAAACCTTGATTTTTAAACCTTTCCAAAATGCCACAGAAGATTTATTTTTGACTAACGAATCTCTCAGTAGTTCTTCAATTGCATTTTTTTTCTAAGTGTGAAGAACATTTTAATGATACATAGAAACTTTTTAAACTATAAGAGTTGAAAAGTTTCCATGGATGTTAAAAGTTCTATTTGGAACATCAATACCCAAAAAAAAAACTTTACCTTTCAAATATAGATAGATTTCAATGGTCCTGATCTAAAAGGTTTCCATCCGTATGTCACACCAGCAACTGGCACTCATCAGACTATTTAGGCAACGTTTTCCAGTGTAAACCTGCAGCTTCAGGATTCTGTTCTGTTCTTCTGTCCCTGCTGCACTTTTCAATTGCTGCTGTAGCTTTTCTGCTTCAAGGTTGTCCATATTATTTGTTCAGAGATGCTCTATTACAGACCTCGGTTGTAACAAGGTTGGTAATTTGAGTTATTGTTGACTCACTTCAAACAGTCTGGTCATTCTCCTAATACTGAACCTCTGGCAAGACATTTTCACCCACAGAACTGCTACTCACTGCACATTCTATATTTGGTCAATTTTCTGTAAAACCCTAACAATATTTTGTGTGAAAATACTAGTAGATTAGCAGTTTCTGAAACACTCAAACATCCTATTTCATGCTAACAACCATGCCAAGTCACTTAAAGGTACTGTGAAGTGCTTTGAAATGTCTTGAAACGTCATAATCTCAAGTGAAAAAGGAAGACATTTTACAGACCTAGAGTAGCTCCTGTCCCTTTTCAAAGACAGACAATTGTGTGTAGTCTTTATCACAACTCTTCCATTTAGAGTTTTTGAGCTAAAATGCATCAGACACAGTCTATAATAATAAAACTGAGTCTGATTCACCATTTCTCTTTCTGCGTAATTCAAATGGGTTGATACAGTGGGGAAAATAAGAATAACATCAACATTTTTCTCAGAAAACATATTTCTAAAGGTCCTGTTGACTTAAAATTATTACCAGATGTTGATAACAACCAAAGACATTCATGCGAAGAAAATTAATCTAATTAGTTTACAAATTAAGTTATGTGTAATAAAATGAAACGACGCAGGGAAAAAAAGTATTGAACACATGAAGAAAGGGAGGTGTAGAAAGGCAGTAAAAAGCCTAGACAGTAGCTGAAATCTCCAGTTCTTCAGCAACCCTCTGCCCTTTATCATTGTAAATTAATATTAACTGCTTAAGTCCAACATCTACATTACCAGGATAAGATGAAACCAGGATGGACATTTCAGCAAGACAAAAATCCACAGCCAAGGAAACTCTCAAATGCTTTCAAAAATAGAAAATCAAGCTGTAGAATGGTCCAGCCAATCACTTGACTTGAATCCAATAGAAAATACAAAATAAAGATTTGATAGATGAGACCCACAGAACCATTAAGACTTTTACACTCTGTTGAAATATTCACAGGAAAAAACATGACGTGTTCAATACTTATTTTCCCAGTTGTATGTTTTGTGGTCCGTGCTGTTTCTGGCATATGATCTGCTCTATGCTGCATCAATCTCTCTGTGTTGAGAAACCCAAAAGAGAACAAATTTTACACTTTCTGTATCCCTAAATAGTAGGGTACTATTCACCAAATTAAAACAGTAACTGTGTGTTACATAGTTAACTATGAATATTGTAGTTCCTTGTGTACTGACTGTATAATGCAATGTATTTTCCCCCTCAGGGCTTGTCCTAGAGAGATGCTGCACACGTTTCAAAAATACTGATAAGGAGTTCAGATCATCACAGTTTGGCTATACTTTTCATTTTTTCCCTAGATTTTCAATCGTTTAGGTAAATCATCAGTTTAAGCATCTTGAACTTAGACATGAATAACTACAGTAATAGTGTCGATAGCTTCAATAGCCAGAAGATTTAATGAGAAAACGAAGTATGAGGTGACATCAAATAAATTGACAAACCTAAAACTTTTAATCTTTATATTTTCTAAATGCGAATTTTGTCACTGCTGTAGCCCATTAGATTATGGATAACATTAAGATAACATACGTTATTTTGATTTTATGGGGACTTTAAATCACCTTTCTTTGCCATTCTGATGCTCATATTACAGCAATCCGTCTTTACTATGTCTTTACCATGTCTTTACCATGTCTTTACCAATCATGTAAACTTGCTGATTAGACATTTGCATTAGTGAGTATGAGTGGTTGATTTGAAGTAGCTACCTAATAAAGTGGTTGCTGAGTTCATAAGTGGAGGGAATTCACGTGTTTGCAAGTATCATAACGACTCAACTAGTATCATACATTCAGCATTTTACGGGTGTCATCTCTCATATCCTCAGTGAGGGATTGGAGGAGATATTCTTGGCAGTGAGGCTCTGCTCTTCATCTAAATTCCTCAGGAGGTGTTGAGTGAAGTGCGACCAGCCATATCAAACTCATGTAGGCCTACTTATTAATACAGAGGCTGTAGACTGCATGATGGATATGAGCTCTGTAGTAGATAGTACAATTATACATTACACTTTATGCTGTGTGCTCATGAGAACCCTGAAGTGGAACGGTACTGTGAGGCGAATATAGAGTAGAATAGTTTCATCCAGGATGTTTTTCTCATGTATGTGACTCACATCAGCAGTGGCAAAGGTTAGGACTCTGAGCCTGACTCATGTTATAAATGTCAAGTATCAGGGCTTGTATTTTTCTAAAGAAAATTCACATCCCAGCAATGAGGTAAGCCGAATAGTTTCGATTTTGTAAAATGTCTGAAAATTTAATGATGCAATTTAATTGAGTTTAAAGTTTTTGCTTGCCTCCAGAGATTTGTTGGCTTTGACCTTTCATCGTGTAATAATGCAGTGCAACAGTTTAGCTGAGTACACAAAATTCAGTGAACCGTACAGATATGCTATGTAAAATATTTATGTTTATTAGCACTGTCAGGGGGATAAATGTGTGGGGTTTTTTTGGGAGACAATGAGAAAGTCTCAAATATCTATTCAAACAAACTTTAGCAGTCTCTGAGGGTTCTTTTGGTGTGCTTGGTTTTTGCTCAGCCTCAAGATGGCTATGTTGATTTAGGTGTGGACAAACTATAGTGCTCTCTGGAGTACAGCTGCATGGGAATCACAGCTGTCAGTTCTGAACCGCTACAGATCATTATTGAAATCTCAAAACCACAGTTTTTTCCTGTGGGATCGAATTAAATCTGCAGTCGGAAGCTTGTACTTCAAATACTAGCAGCCTTGCTATCCGTCACAACACTGTTAGTTTGCTAATGTAAGTATAAAAAAAACTGTTTGCACGCCTCATAATATATATGAATTAGTTCACTTTTTTGAAAATGTGTATCTCTATTTACCATATGAAACTAAAGTATTTGTTAATGACATATTGTTATTGACAATTTAGTAACTGACTTGTGTATGGTTAATACAAAAAAATACTTGGAATATCGTATCACCAGTGAATCACCAATAAAATTAAACTACAACTGTTTCTTAGGTTTCATTTTAAAACTCCAGAATCACACAAAACCTCCATTTTTACAGGTTGACCAATCTAATTTGCATGCTAACTTTGAACAAGATCATCACACCATCCTCCGCTGTTTGTATTTACGTGTTACACAACACAACATCTTCCTCTGATTAATACCTCGTCTAAAGTAAATGCCAACTTGGTCTTGATAGCAAATCTCCTCCAAAATGATGGCGACCCCTTTGTTTACAAGTTTGTGGGTGTTTAAGTAGTTGTTGTCATGTGGTATGTGCTTGACAGGATGAACTGTACCTCACACTCATTTCATACAGCAAAACCAGACAATATTTGTTTTCAAGTGTATTTGGTTTGTATAAAAGTTAAGATTTCAAGCTTTATGTGGATATATGTCTATGAATAGGGTTGGGCGATGACAACCAATTTGGGATTGTACGATGTCTAATGTGAAACATCGCAATTGCATCGTCGTCATAGGCGGCGGTGAATTCATTAATTCATTTAAAACTAATTATTTGTAGCCTACTATTTTAACTAAATGACCTGCATGGTCTTTGTTTTACTCATAACCAAATCATAAATAAATAAAGATAAGTTACGAATCACGTCAATCACTTTTTCTGCTGGACTCTGGCATGAATAGGCGGAGTGATCTGTGTCGTTATAATGGCGTCAACAAACTTGGTTGATAAAAAAAAGATGCACAACCAACAGGAATCAACCAACAATATTTTAACAATAATAAAGTTTTTTTTACTAAAAACAATTACTAAGTACAAGTTTACTAGTAAATTTAGTTTACTACTGAAATTACTAAGTACAAGCGTGAAAGCGAAAGATTGAAACAGTGTACTGACGCTGTCACACGTTACCTGGTACATCCTTGATAAACTGTCCAACGTGCACTGCTCTCTAGGGTGACTGCTGTAGCTCAGAGTCAGACGTGCGTATAGCCTACACTGCAGCGCATGACAGAGGCTGTTACTCAATTCCAAGAACGCAGAGAACGGACTTGCGTTCTTGTGAAGACCGGTCTTGCCAGGTCACCTCAGAAGAACAAACTCAGGAGACCGCGAGAAAAGAGAACGCGTCCTATGAGAAATAAGATGCTGCGTTCTTCCTGATGGCCACGTGACTTTCACACGTTTTGAACTGAAAATTATTTAAACATTACAGCATTCATACAACGATTTATTTTTTTTCCCCTTTTCCCAATATAAACTATGCATAAAGACTTTTTTTAAATACATGTTGCACAATACAAATAAACTGATTTTAAAATTAAATTCAGCAAATAAACACCCTTCATGTGTTTATGCCTTTATAAAGATTTTCACGGTGATGTTTACTTTACCCATTTCATTTAGGAAAACTCCTGAGATAAATAACTTATATCTCTGAACTTTAATAATAAATCTATACAAAGTGTTGCGCTTCCCACCTCCAGTGGCAATGACTTCTGGGACTTCTAGAACGAGTGTTGCGCTCAAGTCTAAATCGATGCGTCCTCTATGTCAAGAACACATCCGGGAATTTTCACGCGTCCTCTGTACTTGCGTTCTTGAGTATTGGAACAAAATTTTGGCGTTGATGATGACGTTACACGAGTACACGAGGACGCAAGATCGCTGAAGGACGCATATTGAGAAACAGCCAGAGTGTGGCTGTTTCTTAATTCCAAGGACGCAGAGAACGGACTTGGAAGTCTTGCTGGGTCACCTCAGAAGAACAAACTCGGGAGACTGCGAAAACAGAGAACGCGTCCTGTGAGCGAAGAGATGCTGCGTGCCTCCTAATGGTCACGCGATCTTCACGCGTTTTTAATGGAAGCTTAATTAAGCATTACAGCGAAGTAAAGACCGGGGTGGGGGTTTGCAAAGTTTTATTAGAGAAATAAAGTTTAGAGAATTAGGGGCACTTTCATGCATTTAGGGGGCATTTTTCTCAGAGAGAAAAAAGGGCAGGTGCTTAAGCACACAAAGTTCATTTTTAAACAGCAAGGGAATTATGAATTAAATATATAACAAACGCTTGAGTGAAATAAGGGGAAACGAGAGAGTAATATAAACATAAAAATGAATAGGTCTATTAAATACAAAGCAATAAGCTCAAATTCTAGGAGTTTAAGCATCACTCTTTAGGCTAATACTTCTTGTTTGAAATATAAATAGGGGTTTACATTTATTTACATTTATAGATATAAAACTTTCTAATATAAATGTAAAACCTAAAACAAGGTGTTTTGATTAAGTCTTAAACAATGATTAAGATTACTTTGGATGATGAAAGTTTTTTTTAAAAAGCACTTTAATCCAAAAAGATTGAACAAAAGGACATTCCTAAAATAAGTGAGCTACACTTTAAGTAGAAGTTTCCCAGACAGAGCAGGTACATCAATGTCACTTTTAAAACGTGTGCATAAACGGCTAGACAGGAAAAAATACAAATTTAGAATCATATAAACCATTTCATAATTATTTATAAAATAGTTCTTTAAACTAATTTGTTAAGAAACCTTTAGGGTGTCAGGATCAAATATGATAATTACTTTATTTCAAGTCTGTAATACTTATTTGAGTTAATATTTAGATTGTTCACTAAAATATATCATTTAAATCATTCATAGAGCTGAATGCAGTAAATCCAGTCTGTATAAAAAAGGTAGAAAATAAACCTATGCAAACAATCTAGCTATTATAACCAAATTATTTAGCAAAAAATTATTACTAGTTGCTGTCATGCGGTGAACTCGGCCAATCGTGTAATATTGGTGTCATCATCGCAGCTCCAGAAGTTGCACTTCAGATGCTGCACCGGCTGAATCAGTCGTCTGATCTCGGAGCGCTGTCGCGGTACTAATATGCCACATGTGACAGTCACGTGGCGTCTGCGCAGCGTCAATCCGGACAAAATTTCTAACCAGCATGCACCGCTTTAAGACAGATTTCGATCGATATGCGCATCGCTGCATGGTCGACGCACCTTTTTGTGTGTGTGTTTGTGTGTGTATGGTCACGTGATGTGGAAGGAGGGCTTTTCAGAAATGCTAGGTGAATCGCCAGTGTGGACGTAAACCGTTTTCATTCTAAAATGCCATTTTAAAACTAAGACATATTAGTGTAAACGGGGCCTAAGTGTGTATTTTTTGCGAGCAGGTTGCTGCTGCGTTGGGAGCGGGGCGGAGGATCACAATGCCGACTCAGCATGTCTATCGGCCATCGTCAATGGACGATGGCATCGTCTATCGACCCAAACCTACTGTGAAGCAATTAGTCCCTGAGATTCCTGTGCATTTGCCAACCCCAGATGGTTCAAAACAACTGCAAAAACCGCAAAAAGATGTTGCATTTTAGTTGGGAATGAAAATTAGAACAATAAAATTAGAACCCAACGTCAGGCCGACGTCAATGTCCAATGTCGGACAGACATTGCATTTTTGTTACTTTCCAACGCAACCTAAAAATAACAAAATATCAACATCTTTATGTTACAGATTGTTGTTGTGTGGACATTAACAATATGACGTCTTTCAGATGTTGGATTTTGGTTGCCATACCTAAAGAATAATTTCAGTATTTTCAATGTGACATTGGTTTAAGATGTTGGCTCAACGTTGGATTTAGGTCACTTTCAAACAAAACCTAAAATCAACCAAATATCAACGTCATTTCACATCGATATTGGACGTCAAAATAACATTGTTCTTAGACACTGGCGACCTACAGTACATCTAACCTGATAACATCTTATGATGTTGTGTGCCTTCTGGGTATATCAAACGTTCAGGTTAGGTTTTCTCAAGCCAACATCAAAGTCAAAGTTCGTCAACATTTTTAATGCTCTCCGCATATGGTCAGTTGTGCTGCGCATGTGTCACACTTGCCCATCCACAATAGTATACTTTTAGTAAGCAGAATGCAGGAAAATAGGGTATACCCAAGCATTTAGTGTTACCAAAACCTGCTAGAAAAAAACCCTTAAATAAGAATAAACCTTTAATAAGAAGGATAAATCTGTCATCCCTGGCTTTATAAAATGAATTGTATACACTAGATTCAATATCTGATACATTATCATAAGAATTGTGATTACTAACAGAATTGTGCTCTTTAACATTTACCCAAACAAACAGGTGGAACAAATATCCCTAATAATGACAGGGGTGACTGCAGACATCAGCATCCACAGTGTTCCCTGAAGGCAACATTAACTTTTGAGCACATGAGTGTATTGAATTAGCCTCCTCTTGATGCTGCAACACCTAATCCACTTACCGTTATACTCTATCTCTGGCCAGTCCTTGAAAAACCCACCTTATTTATTGCATCTTTGTGCAGACATTTTTATAAGTTTATATATTTATATCTAAACACAGAGCGTCATAGAACATCTCTAAATGCTAAAAGTGTCCATTCCAGTGCGGGAACATTTCTGGTACAAAATAGATGCATTATAAGCGGAACAGATTGGCATGTCGAGAAATGATATGTTAAAGCAACTCTCTCACAATTCAGTTGCTTTTAGACATGACATCAACAAGTTTTATGTGCGCAAGCGTTTTAGCGGAGAAAAACTATCCGCTTTGATTGACTGTTCGAACTCTTTGAAGACTGAATGGATGAAGCTGTTGGATTTGCCCCTGGGAGCAAAACAGAGGCCTAGGGTCTCAGAGGCCCTTAAAAAATGAGGGAAAGACTAATAGCAGTCATTATTATTAGCAGTCAAAAGTATATTTAAACTTAAAGGAAACTATTTGTAAGATGTCCTTGTGTGAACAGTTAATGCAACCTTAAAGCAGTTCATAACTTTTTAATTTAGTGTCTTGTTCGTATGAATTCATATGATCTCATATCTACAGTTTAGGATTTTCTCATGCTCTTCCGAGACAGCTATGTTTAGGGTAGAGTCTTCCTTTAAATAATTGCACATTTTAACACAAATAACATTGTATACAAAAATGAGCCTTCTTTTTACCATTCGTAAAATATAAATATTTAGTTATGCTAATGTAAAAAAGCACATAACAAATATGTTAACATGTAATTCATTTGATAATGTCTGCATCATGCAATAAAAGTGCACCATAATGGACATCAACATAATATCGTACCATTATAATTTCCCCCTGCTGCTTAATGAAAGTGGCTTAATGAAATATTATTCTGTTATCAAACAGAGAGCTTACTTTAATATTTACAGAGCCATTTGTTTGCTTATTCATTTGTACCTTGCTTTGTTGATATGCGTAAATACAAAGCAGTCAAAATGAATTGTCTCTCTACAAGTCTTAATGTATTTACATTTTGTTTTATTGGATAATCATTTAATGTGTTTTATGCAAATTTGAAAGCCAAAAAAATATGTGTTTAAAGTGTAAACAGAACATGTTGGGGAGAAAAAAGGTGACCAAAGAAATGATGGGAAAGTCTGTCTCTTCCCCCAAGGGTCTCTCTCAGCCTTTCTCTCTCTCACCCCCTCTTTTTTCCTCTCATGGTCATGGACGTTTCCGGCTCCTGCAGCGCAGCCCCCGCTGCAAGTCCCTGGTGTGGTTGTAGGACTAAGAGAGAGGGGTATAAGAGAGACGCTGAGGAAATCCATTGGGCACTCTGTTATGACCGAGAGTCAGGACAGCTCTCATAAAGTCATATCCTGAATTTTGGAACTGGCAGAGAGGCTCGGAGGTAACTTTCACTAAAGGTAAAATATCAGTTTTGTTATTTCATTATATTTTTAATCACACCATCAATTCGTAGAATGAACTGGACACAACCTCAGGAACAAAACAGTGAAAGTGTCTAACAAAATATTTTTTATTATAAAGTTTGTAAGTGTGTGTTCTCTGTTGTCTCTAGCTATCCATTCATTGATTTGAATGAGTGTTCACGTTAAGATTCTCAGTCGAGGTAAGTGCAGTCTCAAAGGACTTCAGCAGGTATATAGAGAAAACTACTAACTAATAGTTATATCCTAGTTGATTGATTGCATTAAAAAATATGGTCACACTTTACAATAAGTTTTATTAGTTAATGTATTTAACGTGAACTAATAATGAACAATACTAGTACAGCAGCATTTATTAATCATAGTTCAGCAATTATAGTACTAATGCATTACTAAACTCTAATGTTATCTAAAATCGAATGCTTGATAACATTAGTTAATGCACTTTGATTTGATTTTGAGTTGAAGTTTTTAAGAATGAAAAACTTTCTTTTCATAACATTAACAACAATGAATAAAAACGGTAACAAATGTCTTGTTCGTTGTTTGTTCATGCCTGTAAATTCATTATCTAAAATTAATACAAGCTTATTGTAAAGTGTTACCAGAATTACACACTTTTTTGTATTTTGTACTATAGATTGTTAAGAATGTTATGTTCAAATATGGAAATGAGGTAACATTTCTGGATAAATGCTGGTTCAAATTTTTTATTTCTTTTAATAGCATATTAGAGTCAAATGTTTTTAGAGCAGGGATTTTGGGCATTTCTTTTTAAATATAATTCTGAAAATGCTGCGAACAGCCAGAAAAACATAGTCATAACGTTTTTTCAAGAATAAAATGCTTTACATAATTAGACAAATTACGTAAGAACATATCGCTCTGTAAAAAGAATAGTTAAAATATAGAATAAAACTGTGGTGTAAGTGCTGCTTAAGTGGAGATTTATGGCTCAGTATAGGGCAGAAAAAGTATTTTGAGAAAAACTTTCTTTAAACTTATTTGTAATGTAATTGAATTCTGCAGACATACATTTATTAAGTGCGACTGAATACACTTAAAAGTTTTCTTTTCATTAGACAAAAAAATCACTATAAAAAGTAAAAAATAAAACATCTCCCTGCAGTATCTCACTTTAAGGATATTTTATGCATAAACCGATCTCCGCTGATTTTGTCACAGTATCCATCATTATAGGGAGTGCAACATTTTATTAGACCACCAAAATAAAGATAAATGAAAACCAAAACAAAAATCTCTTATCAGTTTGACAAATTCGGCTATTCTGATCAGCCATCGCTTCCTGAGCCACAGCGGATGTCAGATAAGCATATTAAAATAGATTGAATGATATTCAAAAGACATGAACCTTGAAATGCTGTGCCGTCTGTTATTGGTTCTTGACTCCTTTGGCAGCAAGCCTGCATTTGCTTACATAATAGCTTATGGAAAAAACATCTTGTGCAGAGCAATTTTAATAGCTTATTTGAATAAATCCAGAAGCGATTCAGGTGTTTGGGCCAAATAAGTTACATTTAAAAAAAAATTTGCCTGGGTGGCTTATTTCTGAAAAATTTGTACACAAAACCTATTGTATTAGATATTTTAATGATGCATTATTTATAGCATGTGCTTTTGAAAACTGAATGCAAAAATTTTGCATGAGTATGAAAAATATATGTAGTCTTAGTAAATGCTTGCTAAACAATATCTTAACATGATAATCCAAAAGATATATTTGCACTGATGGTGAGAATGCAGCGTTTATAGGAGAAGACCAGCTAGAAACTAAAGTTTGACCTTTTCCAGAGGTCAGTAGTTCAACCAAGAGCATTCTTTCATGCGTTTTCATTATGGTATACAGTTTTGGGAACAGCTTGAGAGACTGAACAGCTCTCACAGTACTTTGGAGATATGGAGGTCATAATTAATGTGGAAAAAACAACGTAAATATCTTCAGAGACTCAAATTGAGCTAAATATGCAATATGTGTTGTTGCATATTTATATACAGTAGTCAATATTTGAAGTGGATCAAAACCTTTCATCAAAGTTGCCATAAAACTATTAAACAACACCCATTTGTCTCTTAAGAGAATTTTGAATTTTGTGATCCACTTTAAATGTTGACTACTGTTAATTACAAGGGCGTAGAGAAGAGCTTAAATGGTGATTGGTGAATAACTGCAAAAAGGTTCAGTTTTTCAGAAAAAAAATAACCACCCCTTTCAATAAGCTGGGTACGGGCTTGATAGTGTAATGTAAAATAATGTTTATTAACTGATAAAGAGAGAGTGTAATAGGCTTCCGTTTATTTTAGCCATAGTGCAAATGAAACATGTATTTTATCGGTATTTTATAAAAGATGGAGCACAGGCTGTATTTTTTCTGACAAATTGTTTCAACCGAAATTGGACATGCTACTCTGAGAGATTAGAAGAACTGACAGGGATCATAAACTTTTACATTTAGCTGTTTATTCTGCAGTTAGTTTTCAGGGCATATTAATTACAGACTATTTCAGCCTGCTATAACTTATGAATATGTGTTTGTGGGTGGTGCGACTCGAGGAGAGAATGTGATTTAACCGTTTTTGCATGTCTAAGTTAATTTTGACAGCGCGATTATTTTAAGTGAATTAAATTATTGTTGGGTACATGTCAGTAGTTGGTGGATATTGATGAGGATGTGTCCCCTCCGTCCATGCTAAATGTACTCCCCTGGTTTATTACTTATTACTAGGCTTACACAGAATCTGGGCTTGCAGATTTCCGCAGATTTTATTCTGTTTATTTACTTGTGTAAATGTGGGTAAATTTATATTTATTTAGTTTTTAAATTATTATCAGTAATATTACTGACTAATATGAAAATATTCACATGATTTATTTACAATACAGTTTGTAAAGTAATATTTTCTGTCTTTTAGTAGATATATTATATGAGAGACTTGCTTATTTTACCAAATAAAGTGGATCTAATTGGATTTGCATTGTATAAACATTAAATAAAAGTTAAAAAGGTATTACTTTTTATTTCATATATAAAGAATTCAGTTATGATACTCCCAAAATCATTCCGCAAAAATATAATAAATGTACGCAGATTCCGTCTGGCCCTACTTATCACTATTGACTACAGTGTCTGTGTTTTTATAATTTTCTTGAAAAAAAGATCTAAACAATATTTTGCAGTTCTTATATTCTATAAAAGTATATATTTCTGTGTAAAATGACACATACCTGAAGATGGGCAGGTTACACTAATAATAAACTTTTATAATCTATAAACTAATTTGAATCATGTTGATAATTAAGAGGCTTCAAAATGTGTGTATAAAATATAAAAAATATAAGTTAAATGGAATCAACAATAGTTACTGTAATGCATTAGGTACCATAAACTAAAATTAACCTGTTTTTACTATATATATATATTTCCATATTTATTGTAATTTTTACATATGGGTCAGACAAAACAACAATAAAATGACACCACCCCGAAATCATGCATATTTAAAACAAGAATCATTTGATGACATTATTAAAAGACTACTTTTAAGGATCACAAATAATAGAAAATAATTTGAGCATTTTAGCTTTAGAGTTTGCCAATTTAACATTCAGAGGCTGTGCTCATTTGTCGATGTAAAGTTTTTAATCATTTCAAATGTAGTGTAATTACTTGTTGTTTTATATATTTTAATAAGTACAGCTCAGAATAAGCGTGTCGTTTCCTTTTTATTTTTAAATAAAAATATCTGTTACACTGAATGACAATGAAACATTATTTCACCAATATTCTGATATCTCATTTTCACAAATATTACATTGTATATGCTTGTAAATAAAATCACTTTTGTAAATTAAATTTAATGAAGACACCAAAAGAAGACTACTTGTCTATGACCCATACACATTTTTAACATTTGAAGTTTAATAAATTAATTAATAAATAGCAAATGTACACAAATTGTTACTGACGAATGGTTTAATTATAAACGAACAATATATTTGTAAAAGTTTTGTATTATACATTAATAGTTCAAGATTCCTATTGTTAATGTTCTGAAACTTACATTAAAGTTCTGAATGGAGCTGCTGATCAAGTACAATCAATCCAACTGTAACCCAAGACACTCAAACTCTTAAATGACATGAACAGGGAGACCTCTGGTGTGTGTTGTAAGTATTACACCTTCACATTGCAAACTTGTACACATAAAGCCTTTCCTCATATTAACTATCAGTGTCCTCTCTACGTTCACAGAACTCCTTTAATAATGATGCCTCTCTTTCATCTGTAAAACCAACAGCGTGTTAACAAATCTCCAAAATGGACAACATCACCTCCGACTCCAACAGGGGACTTGCCCTCGCCTGTAACATGACAGGACACCACAGTTTCATCTTCACCTTCATCCCAGTTGTCTACAGCTTCAACTTCATCATCGGACTCATAGGCAACAGTCTGGTAGTGGCCGTCATCTACTTCTACTTAAAACTGAAGACAGTCGCCAACATATTTGTCTTTAATCTAGCCGTTTCAGACCTGACCTTTCTCCTCACCCTTCCCATCTGGGCCATTTCCACCGCAACAGGCTACCATTGGCTTTTCGGAGACCTCCTATGTAAAACGATTGCTGGTATGGCTCTTCTCAATCTGTACACTAGTATTTTTCTCCTCACTGCTCTCAGCGTTGACCGATATTTGGCTATCGTTCACCCTGTCCAGTCTAGACGTTGCCGTACGGTGATCTATGCCCGGGTAACATGCGTGCTGGTTTGGGTGGTATCATTTGGCCTAAGCTTGCCCACAGCCATCATTCGTGGGACCCATTTCATCCAGGAAAGAAATGTTACCGTATGTGCCATTTATCACAAAGAAAACATTCTTAATGTTCTGGCAGCTCTCAGTCTGATGAAGAGCATTTTTGGCTTTCTTCTGCCCATCACCGTCATCCTCACGTGTTACTGTCTGATTGGTCGGGCTCTGCCTAAAGCGAGGGACATTCAGAGGAATGTCAGGTCAAATGGGGATGAGGTCTTGAGCATGTTGGCTGCTGCCGCCCTGTCCTTTTTCCTTTGCTGGGCTCCGCATCAGATCTTCAACTTTATGGAGATGCTTCTCCTGCTCAAAGTTATCACTAGCTGCGACGTCGTGGACATCATCGACACCGGGATGCCATTCACCATTTGCATCGCCTTTTTCAACAGCTGCATGAATCCAATATTGTACAGCTTTGTTGGGAAGAACTTCCGAAGGAACTTGTTGAAGCTCTTGAGGTGCTCCTCGACGTCCGTGGCCTCTCATCCGGCCCTCAGCACTAAGATGAGCTCACTTTCATATCGAACTTCAGAGTTATCGCACCTCTCAGTCATTAAAACCTCACTACCTCGGGCCACATGAGAGGAAGAGCGGAAAAACAGGAAGGGAGTGAATCATCTTTCTTTGTTCACCGTGATTCAATTCAGAAGTGACTTTTGTTTAGTGGCTGGTGACTTGGTAATGGAATGGGAACAACATATAGTGATTCATCTGTCTTTTATGGGGCACGACCACATTTAGGAGGGAGCGCAAAAGATAACTCTAGTATTGGGTTATGAGTATGGTCTTAATACATGTTTTTCTGTGTTTATTTAGAAGTGAAAAGAAATTTGAAATATCCAAGAAGCCATGTTTAGATCATTCATTCATTCATTTATTCATTCATTCATTCATTCATTCAATTCATTCATTTATTAATTTTCCTTCGGCTTAGTCCCTTTATTTATCAGGGGTCGCCACAGTGGAATGAACCACCAACTTATCCAGTATATGTTTTATGAAGTGGATGCTCTTCCAACTGCAACCCAGCACTGGGAAACACCCATACACTTTCGCATTCACACACACTTATACACTACGGACAATTTGGCTCACCCAATTCACCTATACTACATGTCTTTGGATTGTGGGGGAATCGGGAGCAGCCGGAGAAAACCCACGCAAACACGGGGAGAACATGCAAACTCCACACAGAAATGCCAACTGACCCAGCCAGGGCTCGAACAAGTGACCTTCTTGCTGTGAGGCGACAGTGCTAACCACTGAGCCATCGGGCCCCCATTTAGATGATTATGTAAATATGTGCTGTGTTTCCTTTCAATAACAGAGTTAACATACAACTACAATTACAGAGATGAAAACAGCAGTTAAGAAAGCATGTTTCGATCCAAAGATGCAAGATAAAAGATAAAGCACTGTTTCCATTCAACGAATCCAAGAGAACAAAATAGTCACTTCCTGATAAACTGCCGTCAAATATCAATAAGAAGAAATTGCTGCAGTAGGAGAATCCTATTGCATGCAGCGACACGATGGTGCAGTGGGTAGCATGATTGCCTCACAGCAAGAAGGTCGCTGGTTCGAGCCCTAGCTGGGTCAGTTGGCACATCTGTGAAGAGTTTGCATGTTGCAGGTTTCCTCCGGGTGCTCTAGTTTCTCCAACAGTCCAAAGACATGTGGTATAGGTGAATTGAATAAGCTAAATTGGCAGTAATGTATGTGTGTGAATGCAGGAGTGTATGGGTGTTTCCCAGTGTTGGGTTGTGGCTGGAAGGGCATCCGCTGCGTAAAACATACTGGATAAGCCGAAAAGAAAATGAATGAATGAATGAATTTCTTGCACTTCAGAAGATGAAATGCAATGAAAGCGCATTGGCTTTTGGAGACACAAGACTGCTCCTGGGAGCACAGCCACTCAAGACTCTCAGGTTCTGGTGGTAATAATATCGAACCAATTTGAAGATGGGATTTGAGGAATTTTAGAATGACCAAAACAACAATTCAGATGTTGTGTAATGTGGTTGGTCTGCTGGTTTGTCCATTAATGCTGTCCCATTGCACCTATTTCTGTTATTACATGATCCGTTAAAGCAAATTTACGTGACTTTTGATGCAAACACTGAAATTTATTCGGGAAATTTGTTTTCATCTTTCTTATCTTTTTCTTATCTAATCAAAATTTTCAAAAATAATGTGCATCTTCACGTTTCTATTAATCACTTTTGATATTCTAAAATAGAATCACTTTTGATATTCATTGGTGCTTTTGATTAGAAATACATTTTTCTATAAAGCAGATTTTCATTGGTTTAGCACCCTAGTTTAGAGAGTGATTTTAACCACAAAACAAACAATACAGTTGCTATTTCTGCTGAGGAACAACATCATTGAAATTTACTTTGAAAAATGTGCTGTCAGTGATTGCAAGTTCTAAAGTTAAGGTAAAATGCAAGCATGCATGCATACAAAATTAATTTCTGTGATATTGCATATTGAGCAGATTGACTGCAGCACACATGCACTCATTATGCTGCTTAAAGAGTTAGTTCAGCCAAAAATGAAAATTATGTTATTAATTACTCACCCTCACGTCATTCCCAACACGTGAAACCTTCATCTTCCATCCTTCAAATGTTTATCTTTGAAATACAAATTATTTTAGATGAAATCTGAAAACTTTATCATCCTCCAGAGACAAAAAGACTTGTTTTTTGTTATTGCCATAAATGTACTGTATTTGTAAGTTTGATCCAAAACCACATGCGTGTATATATGTACATATTCCTTGTGTCTGAATTAATGTTAAATGTACAACAGTCTTTTCTAACCCAAACTGGTTTCAAGCACCCTGTGTCTCACAGCTCTATTGATTAGTCCAGGGGTTTTCAAACTTATTTATCAACTCAAATTACACTCAAATATGATTATTTTGTGAATTGCGAGGAACATGTTTTCCTGTTGTGTATATGAAATGATGTATTATGATGATGTGATTTATTTATATAAATAAAAAATGTATTCACTACCAGTCAAAGGTCTGGAAACATTAATATTTGTAAACTTGCATTGCATTAATCCAACTTGCAATAATGTAATGTCTTTTTTATTTCTTTGATCAAAAATACAATAAAAAAAAGTAATATGGTGAAATATTATTTTAAAATGAGAATAAATGTTTTCTGGGTGAATACATTTTACTCACTGAATGAGCCTTCATGATTCTTATTAACATCTGTCTTTTCAACAGTTCTATTGCCTCTTTTTTTGTCTGGAAACTGTCATATAGTACCATTAAAATTTTAAATATAGATTTAAAAAAAACGGTTTAACAGTATAAATGTTTTCCTTTTAAACATTCTGTACTTTTATATTCACGAAGAACACATTAAACTGGTCAAATGTCACACACAGTTTTGCTTAAAATAAATGCTGTTTTGTTTTATATTTTGCAACTTTTCATTTGTCAAAGTTTAATCAAATGTATTCAACAAAAATATGAAGCAGATTAAAACGTTTTCAGACTAATAATTATTAAGAAAAGACACTTCACAAGAAACATAAATATGTAGGCCTATTTCTTTCACCATTGTCATTTCATATTCCAAGAAGGCTGTATTTATTTTTTTACTCTAAAATGATTTTGCTCTATATAATGTGCAGTACTGGGAATGAAAATATATAGATATGCTAAGTGGTGTCTTTTAACATGAAAAACGTTTTTTTTACACCAAATACATCAATGAAATGAGATGATTTGTTAAACAAATGAGAAACTTTGTAGTGTATTTGTAGAGTTCAAAATAGATAACTCAGTTTTTATTTGTTTTTATAAATTATTTTAGCGGGCATAAAAATTTATTTAGAAAAAAAACAATGTAAATTAATAATCATTAAATAGTGTTAGTTTTCTTGTAACTTTTTAATTTCGAATAACATAATGGTAATTTATTTTTATTTCATAATCATATCATGAATTTCATACATTAGATCAAACCTGTAAATGTGAGTTTTGTACCAAAAATTCTTCACCTGAAGCGTCATGAAGTGGCAGAAGTGAGGGGGGCGTGTCTGTTGTCAGCGGTCACGTGACCGTGTAAAGTCATGTCACTATAAATCCACTGACAGAGCACGTCTCGCTTCTCTCCCAGCGTTTCAAGCCGAGGCCTTGTATTCGGTTCGGTTTGACGGTTTACGTGAGCCATGGCAGGTAAGCAATGTCATCAACGTCGCATGTTGTCTGTGTCTCTAAAATTAAAAACAGTGTAAACTGCTGCGTTTGCTCTTGTAGCCGCACTCGGTCTGAAGCACGCGCTGCGTCGAAGGTCGCAGGACGCGCTGGATGTTACAGCAGACATTTAATTTCGGCGTTGTGTGGACTCTGCCGTCGTGTAATATTTTATGATACTACTAATTGTTTAGCGACTGATCAGTGGTTTAACGGGGCCTAGTCACCTCTTGCACGCGGAGCAACGGTTTGGTGCGCTGTTTACGGTACCGTTCAGTGGCCTGGCATTGAGGAAGAACTGCCGTTAGTTTGTCACTGCATCCCGGTGTAGTGGCGTTGAGTGCGGCGGTGCAGCTGAGAATCGGTTTGGCACAAACGTGTATCTCTTGCTCAGCTGTTGTCAATTACTTTGGTTACATTTACTAGACTAGTGTTTTATTAGTTGTTTTAAAGTTGCGTCAAACATTTGATTAATTGTTATTGGAGCACATAACAAACATTTAAGTATTTAAACTTCAGTAGAAGCTGCAATGCCTTCTATTAGACTCCAGCTATACTTTTAATGCAATATTGCTATTGTATTAATGTTTAATAAAATGGATGCGTTAATTAACTTAAATTATTTCCTTAAAGCACATCAGCTGCTTTAACTCTTGAAAATACTAACTTTCAATGAATATTAACTTCATATACACACGTTCCAGCCATATTGGAGCTGTTAGCTGGTTGGTGTTGGCTATTTTGTTGCAAGAATTTTTACTTTTACTCTGATTTGGCAACATTTGAAGTGTCTCAGAAGTGGCATTTAAATTACTCTTAATAAAAAGAGGAAATTGGCTTCCAGATGCAGAGTTGAAAACGAGGCCTAGCTGGACACATGTAATGCTAGTTGCTCATTCAGTAATGTTTATAATATGCCATATTAGCTTGTATTTCTAATTGTTAATCCGTTTGGTACAGTAAGCTGTAAGAACACTTAAACACACACAAGGTGCTGAATTTTCTGCCAAGGCATACGTTTTAAGTTTCGTTTTAACAAAAACTTGACCTGTCCCAAGCAAAATTGTAGTTTTAGGTCTTTGAAGACTTTGTGTTTCACCATGTGTCAACAACCATTGTTATACTTGTATAAATATCTATCTGCAATGCAGATAATTAGATTTAAACTAATATCATACAGCAAGATAAAGGCATTAGGTAACACAAACACATCATTTGTTAAATTTAAAACGATAAATTAAAGGAAAAACAATTGCCATGTCTTCACATGAAAGCTTGGCTAATTGTTTCCAGAATTTAGGTTTTAGTGAATTTAAATTAAAGTTTTAGTATTAAGGAAAATATTTATTTTTATTTATTTTATTTACTACTTTACTGTGAGATCCATGATACAATGGTGGATGCATCAGCATGTCTGGAGTGATAAAATGTTAAGTTAGTATATCTATGCTCCACTTGTAACAAACCTCTGTCTAACTTGTCGATGACTAATTATAAGCCGATTATGGCCAAAGTCTTCAAGTGAAATATAAGATTTCATGGTCAACACAGTTTGGCATTGAAAAGTACAGCATTCAACAAAATTACTATACTCAGATCATATTTGATTGTGACTTGAAGCTTCATCTGAATATACTTGCATCACAAGTCATGCGTATTTATGAAGTGTATTGTAAAGCTGGCATCATTATGGTCAGTTTGGCAATGTTCAAAATTGCCACCTCAATGCATGGTCAAGCTGAGTCTTCACAAAATTCACACATTTAATTAACGTTTGGCCCCCACTGCTTTCCATACATCTGCAGTGTTGCTCAAGTGCGAATACAACAATTGGAAAACGACAATTTACTTTTAAATTGTCAGCAGAGACTCAAAAGTGTTGCAGAAGGCACAATTCTGATTAACATCCACATTTTCACTGATCTAAAAAAAATTTAATCCTCCGTGATAAACAAACTGAAAAGTTCTAGTGCTGTTATAAAAATCACCCCTCTTGGAATGATGATTGGCTGGGCTAAATGTTGGATGATCATTGTTTTGCATGTATGGTACAAAGATATTAAAGTATTTTATGATAATGGTGTGTGTTCGTATGCTATTGCAGACCAGGCTTTTGTCACTCTTGCTACAACTGACAAGTATGCCAAAGGAGCAATGGTACTTGGCAAGTCTTTGAGGAACCACAACACATCGAGGAAACTAGTGGCCTTGATTGGCCCCCATGTTTCAGAACCCTCCAGGTAAATTGTTTTTGAAGCGCAGGCAAATTACAGTAGTTTTCAGTTATAGTACGGATGTTGATGAAGGTCAGTAGTCAAATAAAATGTAGTACATTTAGTTGTTTCGACCACGTGCCTGAAGGACCACCAGCTCTGCACATCTTCCATGTCTCAACTAAACAAACCTGATTCAGATCAACAGCTCATTAGCCAAGACCGAAAGACCTGTGATGGGTGCGAATGGACAAATGAGACATCCAAAACATGCAGTGCTGGTGGTCCTCCAGGAGCATAGTTGAGAAACACTGCTTTAGTACATGTAGACATGGATGTTTTGACTCATACATGCTAGTGTACCATTACAAATCAATATGACTTCTGATCATGTACATAAGTTTGGCTGTTGTGGCTTCTGTCATGTTGACATGGTCAAATTCTGGTTATCAAATTTCACGTTTATATATTTAAAAATTGACCCAAAGATTTTTTTTTTTTTTTAAAGATTGAATTTTATTTATTTTTTTGGTCACAGCTGTTTGATTTCCATGCTACATAGTGTGATCTATAGATCAATCAGTCTGACTTTGCTCTGTGTGCTCATTGTAGAGCAGTGCTTCAAAAAATCTATGATGAGGTCAGGCTGGTGGATGTGCTGGACAGTCGGGATGCTGCACACTTGGCCATGATGAAGCGACCTGACCTGGGCGTCACCTTCACCAAACTCCACTGCTGGACTCTTACAGATTACTCCAAATGTGTCTTTATGGATGCAGATACTCTAGTGAGTGCCTTCAGGCTTCAATGCTGGTTGTCATGGCTTTGTCTTTTACAGATTTTTAATAGGTTTGATTTCTCCAGGTTTTGTCTAACATAGATGAATTATTTGAGAGAGAGGAGCTTTCTGCTGCACCAGATCCTGGCTGGCCTGATTGCTTCAACTCTGGTGTGTTTGTCTTCCGCCCCTCCAATGAGACCTATGGGAAACTTATCACCGCCTGTTCGGAGGGCGGCAGCTTTGATGGCAAGTGACCTTTTTAGATTTGTTAAAGGAGTCATGGGTGGAGGTTCCTAAATTTGAGGTTTGCATAACTGGATTGCATAATGATTGTGAAAATTCAGAATTTTTTTTTTTTTGGTCTCCCTCCTCCATAACTTGAATAAGCTATTTAAAACCTGGGCTGTAAAAGTTGCGCAAACTTCAAGCTCAACAGGGTCATGACTGAGTTCTTTATCAGTCCTGCAGGCTGAACACAAGGCGGCTCTATAGTTTCCCATTTTTGCGGGGTCCACGTCTATACCCCAGGGAGTTTATTCCTGGGAATGGAGTAAAGAAAGGCTTTTAAAATGAGACCACTCCTAGTACCTTGTAAATTCACTTTGCTTTCTGTGAATTTTAAAGTTAATACCAGTCGGAAACCATAATAAGCCCTCAGGTACCACCTGTGATTTATATATATATATATATATTTTTTTTTTTTTTTTTTAAATGCCTGAACATTCAATACCAGGTTAAAACTGGGCTGGAATGTCTGCAATTTTATATTTAAAAAAAAATTATTATTATTATTATTATTATTATTATTATTATTTTGTTTTCCGTTCCTCTTTGAAATTAAGACATTTTAATGAAATCATGACTTTCATTCTGAAATCCATATCAAGTCTTTTTTTAAACCAAGACTTTATTGTTGTTATTATTATTATTATTATTATTACTACAATCAAAGATGGTAAACTTTCGTATTTGGTGAGCTTTATGTACAGTATTTTGTTAAATTGCTGTTCATATGGTGCTCTAAAATGAATCCATGAAATTTGGCTACACATTCAGTGTACTGACTGCAAATATTTTAATCTGTTAAAAGAAATCTCAAAATGAAGTGAAGGCGTTGAGCTTGCCCTTCATCATACTCCCTTTTCACAATCAAAGTGCTATTTAATCAAACTCTATGCTAGTTCTATTGCCATTTTGGAGTAGAGCTACAGAATTTCTCTGTATTAGAGAGCCAGCTCTGATACTCAAATTATCTGGTCTTTCCTAGCAATGGTAGTGCATTAGTGGCAAACACATGGTGTACAAAGAATTGCGTTTGTTCACTGCTTGGTGAACCTGCTTTGGCAGCCAACCTGGTAAATCCAACATGTTTATGCAACTCATTGTAATCTCTTTTCGTTTGTTTCAAGATGTGCTTTAGCTGTGACTTAAACCGGCACTCAAAATGCCTTGATGCAAAAGTCTTGTAATGTGTAGGTGGCTACATGTGCTTTCATGTAACCTGAGCCTTTTATTTACTGATATCTGAGGTCAGCTGAACCCAGGTCAGTTTTCTTTGCTCGCATGCCTTTTTGAAGCAAGGGTTAAGGTTAAACAAACAGCAAAACAAGTGTGTCCCGAAGCAATCTTGCATGTGTTCCCTTCACCAAACCCTCAGTTTGCTCAATCTCTGATTGCTTTAACCCTCTGTAAATATTTTTTGTAGCACAGCAGAGCACCAGAAACATCATCTTGACTGGAGGACTGTGTCATTTCTCATTCAGTTTGTTTTTGATGTTTTCATTAGGTGGGGATCAGGGTGTCCTCAACAGCTTCTTCAGGGATTGGGCAACAGCAGACATTTCAAAACACCTTCCGTTCATCTACAACCTCAGCAGCATCGCCATCTACACTTATCTCCCAGCATTCAAGCAGTAAGAGAAATGTTAACATGCTAGTTTGCGTTTAGGTTTGAGCTGCTTAAATGCACTTAGAATTGTTAGTTTGAGGTGGTGCCTTCATTTTGAGTTTTATCAGTGTTATTTGTAATCGTCGAGTGCAGATTTGATTGTTAGTCAATTCTGTAGTTTTTAATGTTGTGCAAGCTGACATGCTACTTCACTACAAAAACCTAAAAGTATCCATTACATGAAGCTTTATACAGTGCTGTTTAAATGGTCCTATAATTCAAGCAAAAAAAAAAACCTCTTTGGTTAAGCTATTGTATCGGTGTTTTTTTTTTTTTTTTTTTTTTTTAAATGTAGTGTTTTACAGAAGTTAATCACGTATTTTATTTATTAACAAATACAAAGTTGAGGCACAATATTAATGCCTCAGAGCAACAGTGTAGGATTTAGTTCCTGACTGAATTGTTTGAGTTGCACTCATTGATTCTCACAATTCAAAAAGGCAGTCGCTTAATTCACTAAACATGGCTGATTCATTTAGAAATTAACTGTTTGAATGATTCAACATGTCTGGGACTTATTCCAGGGTTTAAATGTCAAATTTATCCAGAACTGGCCTAATCTAGACCAGGAGCCTGCACAAATACAATTTTATTTATATAAAGTAGTTTAGTCATACTTAATGTTGCTAGTTTGTAAATATTTGTTGTCGGCATAATAAAAGGTGCTAAGGTCAAATGAAAGCCTGATCGTGCTGCTACTTTGTAACAAGAGCTGAAAACAGCACCAGAAATCTATTCTGTTCTTTGCTTTGCACTGCAACTTCCTCCCAATCCAAAATAGAGGGGCTATTTTAGGGTCTTTACACAGAGCCTAAATGTCATTATGAATAGTTTGCTACATGATCTTTTTTCCATTACCAACATGCACACTTAGTCAAGCTTTGGTTTGGCTCTGATTTAGATGTACACTTTTATTGAGTTTTTAGGATGCCATTTAATGCCAAATATATAATACAATTTGAGTATCAAATTTGACCCCCATTTGGCTGGTCTCTTTTAGAACTTCCGTTTGGTCCGTGTTCGAATTTTCTAAGTCATTGTAATTTTGGCGGGAACGATCTGATCATTCCTTGTTCCACTAGATACGGCCATGATGCCAAGGTAGTTCATTTCCTTGGCAAAGTCAAACCCTGGGATTACAGTTATGACACCGCAAGCAAAACGGTAAAGGGACAGTCCCAGGACGCTGACATGCACCCCAACTACCTGCTGCAGTGGTGGGAGCTGTTCAGTTCTTCAGTGTTGGCCCTCATGAAGGAGGAGTACGGGGACCAACCCTTCCATTCCGGTTGCACAGAGGTGAGCAGCGATTTCACTCTATCTGCTCCACATCACCAGTCATTATAGAGGCAAAATGTGGAATTGAGGACTACGACTAGCTCTGTGTTTGTACAAGGATTTATATTCATATGTTTGGGATTTGCTAGTGTTTAGTTTTTTTTTTTTATTATAAAATGCACATGCACTTTATAGTTTTTCAGTGTACAGTATATTAATTTTTTATATATTTTTTTTTTCTCAAGGGGGTAATAAAATGACCATACAGTGAATTTGCTAGTACCTTTTTTTTTAATTCTCAGCCAGGCAGCCCAAGGGCTTCCGGTGACCTGTCTTTCCATTACATAATTGTCACATTTAAGATCTGATTTCCTTAAATCACTGATCTTCACTGCCTATTAGATATACGATATGAAGTGGGTCTAAGATCTGACAAGAAGCACTGCATTAAATTCCATTTTCCTCCGCCATGTCTTTAAAATATGACTTCATTTTGCCCTACTATTTTCAATGGAATTTCTGTGCTAGCCTGTTGCTACTGATGGTGCTAGCAGTTACAATGGTCCTTCATATAGTTTTTATGCTTGAACAACTAAATGAATGTCTGAGTCTATTTAACTGAATGTATTGTAGTTGCATTACAACAATGCTGTAAAACTACCTTGTGAAATTGAAAATAACATTTTAATCTTTCACCGGAAGTTTATCATTTGGTTTAAAACTCTAGCTGTGCATAGAGCCCATTGAGTCGAAGAGTTTATTTGGTGCATTGCAGCTGATCAACATTCTCTTTGAAAAGTTGATGCACTGTGTGTGACTCAATGCACATGCTTCTCTCAGATGGCTTTTTTATTTTTTATAAATGCTGCTAGTACAACAAACGAAAGGTTGCAATGAAATATAATTCCGCCATTTCTGATTTATTTTTTTTGCCCCCTCAGAGTGATCTCCATGTTGACGTGGGTCAAATGCATGTATCCCATCCCCCTTCACCTCCGATGTCGTCTCACGAGCGGAAGCAGAAGTGGGAACAGGGTCAAGCGGACTACATGGGAATGGACTCTTTTGACAACATAGAGAAAAAGCTAGATTCCTTCCTTAAGTGAGATCTAGAAAATTAGATCTAGTTTTGTACTGGAGTATGTATGTACAGGCCATAAAACAACATTGGAGAAAAAAAAAAAAAATTGTGCATTTTGATTTTTCTACCGTCCAAATCATCTATGCAGCTCTATGCACTTAACCTCTACCACACTGTGGTCTGTTTGCACCAGACATTGACACCATGTTACTGACTCAATGTTTCTGATCTCACTGAACAATACACTACTGTTATCTTTTCTTGTTCAACATGCCGTAACATGATTATGGTCTAACAACGTTCAGGTCTTACCTCCTTTTATTTGCCTTGTTTTTGAAAGATCAGAAACATTTGAAGGGGGGGGGGGAATACAGCAAACAAATATCAAACCTTAATGTCCCAAATCTAAATTGTGCATCACCACCATTCACTATTATCTACTGGCCACCTTTGCAATGACATTGTTTACAAGGCAACTAGTGCGCTGCCAACTTAAATGATTTCTGGCTCTGATACACATTGGCAACTCTTATGTGAACTAGGGTCAATCCGCATGCTCACTCCCTGTACCAGGAATGAGGGTTTAGCTACACATGGTTACAGTGACTAGTAGTAATATTGTAGTTGACTAGTTTCTAACTTTCCCCACACTTGTAACATCTAAAATAACCTACCACTATGAGTCCCATTGACTGGTGTAAACAAGTTTGATCTTTCATTCACCAAAATGGTTTATTGTAAAGAGTCATTTGAACAACAGTGAGAAATTGACCAGATAATCCTGTTGACATACTGCATATAAAGTAATGAGCAAAACCAGTGTTTACTAAAGAATCCTTTTGAAATGACTGCAGCACAGTAGTGTTAGCAGGAAAGCTAAATCTCCATGAGGGCTCGAATATCATCTATCCGTGCCTGTTTTACAGCCTGTGGGTTTTTCACTCCAAAAGCTTTATCCACCAGCTCCTGCTTCTTTTTCTGAATCTTCACCATGTTCTCCTCCACTGAGTTTTTCACTATAAACTAAACAGAATGGGAAAACAGGAAAAAGTTTTATTTTAAATGTCATGATTTAAATCAAACTGTTTATCTGTGAGAACTTGATATAAATGCCTAATGCTGATTTCACGTTATATGACAAACTATGGCTGATGGACTGAAGACGGAGAGCCACATACACGCTCTGCATTATGGCAATCATCTGCTGATTTTTAATTTCTGTTCATGTAATCTTAAGTGAAGACACTGACACATCAGCTGGATGTGTGACTGTTGAAATCAGGATGAACGCCTGAAAGTATTCCTGAACACCTAGTTTCAATAGGAGACCATTTATTTTTATTCTCCAGTCTTGTTGCCATAATTTGTCTTTATTATTTTTGTTGCACAGGTGGATTTGGCTGTATGCAATTTGTTTTAAAAGTATTTTAAATATTTATTTTTAAAAATATTTTGTCCTCAGTTCTAGTTTACTTCAAACCCACTGGCAGTCAATTGCCCTGCATTGTGCAGACATTGATGTGTCAGAATGAGCTTTTCTCCCATGTTGCAGTGTACGATTATAATAAAGCATCCCCCCTCCACTTTGGCTACATTGTGGTGTGTGAGCTATTTTTATGACTCTCCGGAATAACTGACTCTGATTGGTCTGTTTACGATTCACAAACTAGCACCGGCTCATCAAAGTGCTACGAATTATCTTGCCCATTAGTAAACATCCACATTTATGTAACAATAATAAGTTTGTGTTTGTTGCGTGCAGCCTTTTTGTTTTCAGCTTTACATTTAATTAATAATTAATATTTAGTTAATAAATGAATACAGCCCAGATCAACGTTTTTGTGTCTAATTGTTTAGTTTGTTGCAGGTAGCTCTGTAATAACTGATAATGTACATCTATGCGGTTGTTTTTGCAGAATATAGCCCTTCAGTCTGCTTTGTGTCAGGCTGCTAATAACCCTGTCAGGCTTTATTCTGTGAGAATAACTGTCTAGATCAGGTGTGTCCAAACTCTGTCATGGAGGGCCGGTGTCCTGGAGAGTTTAGCTCCAACCCTAATCAAACACACCTGAACCAGCAAATCAAGCTCTTACTAGATATACTAGAAATGTCCTGGTAGGTGTTGAAGCAAGTTGGAGCTAAACTCAGCAGGACGCAGGCCCTCCAGGACCGAGTTTGTACACCCCTGGTCTAGATGTACATTATCCCTTACATGACAACTGATGACACACCCTGCAGTGTAGTGAGCACCACAGTGCTAGTCTTGTTACTACCATACTGTAGTGTGAGGAAATTATATGCATCTTTAAACCCTTTGATATACTCTTCGGCACACTCTAGTGTTACTAGGGGGCATTACAACAATTCTGAACTTTAATGTCTTTAAAAAAGTAAATTATATTGTAATCAATGTCAGTAAAGTTACCATATATTAGTCTTTGCGGGATAAAGGTTTAATTGACTTGTTAACAAACTGGTTTGCTCAATGTGTTCATGGTTACATGCAAACATTCTTAAAGGGATGTTTCAACAAAATTATTATTGTCATTCCAAACCTGTTGCTTACTTTTATTCTTTGGAACACAACAAATTGAGAATTCTTACTCTCAAGCTTTTATCCCCCAGTACAAGTCAATGCTCAACACATGTAGTTATCAATATTCTTCTTAATAGCCTGTATTTTGAAATTAAAAGTCCTACAGGTTTGGAATAACATGAGGATAAATAAATGATATTGTTTTCATTTATAGGTGGATAATCCCATGACAGAAAACAATACATGGGGCGGTATAAGATTTTAACGCTATGATAACCTTGGATAAAACGATTACGGTTTCATGGTATTGTGATTATGAAAATATATACATTTTTAAATGTCTTGGTAAAAAAAACAAGAACTTCCGATATGAACACTATGTCTGCGTCTGAAATCACATACTTCCATACTATATAGTATGGTAAAAACAGTATGCGAGCCGAGTAGTATGTCCGAATTCATTGTATTTGAAAAACAGTATGCGAGAAGTAACCGGATGACCTACTACTTCCAGCAAGATTCTGAAGTGTGCATCCGATGGATTTCATGAATTTCATGAATGATAGTGAAATGGGTGTGTCACGTGATCATGATAAATGGTGGATGTAGTACATCCAAGCTCCATTCATACTACTCGCATTCATACTGTATAGAACATACTTTTCTATTGGTCAAGTAGTACATTCAAATTCAAATGCAGCAATTCAACTGAGTAGTAGGCCATTTCGGACACAGCATATTTTATTTTGAGAAACATTTAAAATATTGATACAGTAAACATGTTAGGCTAAATAATTCAAATGAATCATTGACTTCTGCTGTCTTCATTAGTTTTAAAAACACTGATTTCTTGACAATTTAAAATGGCAGCTTTGGATATAACTTATGCTGGAGATACTGTTGTCCTATAGACGAATTACTAGTTTGTAAACGTTCAGGATGCGTGCGCAGCGAGGTTGCAGATAAAAACCAGGAGCGCTAGCATTTACAGCGAGGGAATGACATCAGATGCGGTACAGAATTTGTTGTTGTATTAGAGAGAAGTTATATTGATTACATATTATATAAATTATTTACATACTGCTTTCAGCGTATTATAACAGCTTGTCACCCAACGATAAGCATGATTAATTGGCAAAATTACAGGTCCATTTGCGATAGCACCCTCCCAATGGATATTGAATAAGACGAAATGACCAAGCATTCAGCCCGATATATACAACTATCTCATTGAAACCATATGATTTTACAAGAGAGAAGTTAAAGGCCTACAAGTCCTTGGATGCCAACAATTTTGTTCTATGTAGTCATGTGCAAGAAATAATGTTCCATGATTACCAGATTCAAAATTTTGTAGTGCTAAAAATTGAGGTTCTGCCTAGACAAAGACAAGGAAAGAAGACGGAACTCTTCTGGCCTGGGTAATCATCAACCAGCTAAACAACTGCATTCTGACACTGAACTGCACCTGTACGGCAGGGTATGTATATATATAATATAAAAATTGGTATGTAAATATATATATATATATATATATATATATATATATATATATATAAAAAATTACATTTCATTCTAAGCATTCCGTGTCCACAGTTTCATTAACCATATTTAACAGTTTTTGCTGAAATCATTGCTGCAATCAAAATGAGTAATGGTGTATGATTCAGCATAGCGTGAACTTACCTGATATAAAATGAGAACAGCAGAGTCGAGCATTTTTAATTAGGTCCATCCGGCTCTTATGACAGCTGTTGGCCAAAGACATCTGCGGTTGGCATTAAAAGCAGTGCCGTGTACGGTAAAATTTAAATTTTCTATTTTTGGATGAATTTGGCATCCTACCACACAACACGACATGTTTGCTATTGCAATCAATCTTTTTTTGCAACCGGTATGCACGGTTGAACCTGTGTAATGTCATATGTGAGGTAGGTTGGTAATTCCCCTATAAAAATAATAATAATAATAATCTTATACCATATACCGTAGAAACAGTATAACAGAAAATTTTGGCGGTTTTAAATCCTTGACTTTTCCAAACCGTGGTATATCTTGAAAACAGTTATTGTCCCATGCCTACATCACAAACTATAAATATGTATGTTATCCCCAGTTGTAAACCTTTGATCATTTCTATTTTTTCCAACAACTGTTAAGATTAAGACTTGTAGTCATTATCTAATGAGAAAGCCATTATTGTCATGCTTGGTTACATTTGTCAGCACCATCTGTTTACCACTGAGAAAAACGCCAGACGCGTAATAATAGCCATTGGGATTAGCCTTTAACATTCCTCCGAGCGCCTGCCACGGCAGAAATCAAAGAGCGTACCTTAGTGATCACCACATCTCTGCTCTGGCCCAGTCTATGACATCTGTCGACACACTGATCTTCAGCCGCAGGATTCCAGGCCTGAACAAACAGCACATTACAACACGAACAAATCAGCTCTTTGACTGCCTAAGCCTCAACTCATTCCTCATTATAGATCTGTGCACACACACAATCAAACATTACTCACAGGATCCATCATGAAGACTTGGGAAGCTGCGGTCAGATTTAGCCCAACGCCTCCAGCTTTGAGTGATAGTAACATTATGGTGGGGCTTCCCGGAGTGGAGTCTTGAAAGTCCTCGATGGCCTTTGCTCTGGCCCTCTGCATCAGAGAGCCGTCCAGGCGAGTGAAAGAGAAGCCATATTCCCTTCAGACACGAGCAGCATCAGCACAGACATAGCTTATTTCAGGCTGTAGTTTACATTAATCTTGAGGATGAAGATTGTACCTCAAGGCGACCTCAAGGACATCTAGAAACCTGGTAAACTGAGAGACCACCATACTCTTGACAGTGGGGTCTTCATTGCGGAGTTTCAACAGGTTGCTCATCAAAGCGAGCGCCTGCATAAAGCAAAGCGAAAACATGGCTGTTCATAATGACAACAAGCTTAAAAAAACATACAAAAAACTAATGCTCTAATGCTTACCAGGGCAGCCTTTTTTTGATAAACAAACAGCAACGAAGATGCATCAAATAACTAGTCTAGTCAGGATAGAGGGAAAGATGAATGCAGCAATGTACAAAGACATCCTGAATGAAAACCTGCTTCAGATTGCTCTTGACCTCAGACTGGGGCGACTGTTCATCATCCAGCAGGACCATGACCCAAAGCACACCGCCAAAATATCAATGGAGTGGCTTCACAAGAACTTGGTGAATGTCCTTAAGTGGCCCAGCCAGAGCGGTACTGCAAAGAGGACTGGGCAAAAATTCCCAAAGACAAGTTGGCTACCAAAGGTGCACCAACAAAGTATTGAGCAAAGGCTGTGAATACTTCATTACATGTGGTTTTTCAGGTTTTTTTTTTTTATAAATTTGCAACAATTTCAAAAAAATATTTTTTCACATTGTCCTTATGAGGTATTGTGTGTAGAATTTTGAGGAAATAAATGAATTTAATCCATTTTGGAATAAGGCTGTAACATAAAAAATTTGGAAAAAGTGAAGCGCTATGAATACTTTCCGGATGCACTGTATATACACACTCACCGGCCACTTTATTAATTAGGTACACCTTACTAGTACCAGGTTGGACCCCCTTTTGCCTTCAGAACTGTCTTAATCCTTCGTGGCATAGATTCAACAAGATGCTGGAAATATTCCTTAGAGATTTTGGTCCATATTGACATGATAGCATCACACAGTTGCTGCAGATTTGTCAGCTGCACATCCATGATGTGAATCTCCCGTTTCACCACATCCCAAAGGTGCTCTATTGGATTAAGAACTGGTGACTGTAGAGGCCATTGTCATGTTCAAGAAACCAGTCTGAGATGATTCATGCTTTATGACATGGTGCGTTATCCTGCTAGAAATAGCCATCTGAAGATGGGTACACTGTGGTCATAAACGGATGGACATGGTCAGCAACAATACTTAGGTAGGCTGAGGTGTTGACACAATGCTCAATTGGTACTAATGGGCCCAAAGTGTGCCAAGAAAATATCCCCCACAATATTACACCGCCACCACCAGCCTAAACTGTTGCTACAGGGTAGGATGGATCCACGCTTTCATGATGGGGACGCCAAATTCTGATCCTACCATCCGAATGTCGCAGCAAAAGTCGAGACTCATCATTTGGCGATTCCTGTTCTTATCTGACAAAAGAGGCACCCGGTGTGGTCTTCTGCTGCTGTAGCCCATCTGCCTCAAGGTTTGATGTGTTGTGATTCAGAGATGCTCTTCTGCATACCTCGGTTGTAATGAGTAGTTATTTTAGTTACTGTTGCCTTTCTATTATCTCAAACCAGTCTGGCCATTCTCCTCTGACATCAACAAGGCATTTGTGCCCACAGAACTGCCGCTCACTGGATATTTTCTCTTTTTCAGACCATTCTTTGTAAACCCTAGACATGGTTGTGCATGAAAATCCCAGTAGATCAGCAGTTTCTAAAATACTCAGACCAGCCAGTCTGGCATCAACAACTATGCCATGTTCGAAGTCACTTAAATCACCTTTCTTCCCCATTTTGATGCTCTGTTTGAACTGTAGCACATCGCCTTGACCATGTCTACATGCCTAAATGCATTGAGTTGCTGCCATGTGATTGGCTGATTAGAAATTTACGTTAACAAACAGTTGGAAAGTTGTATCTAATAACGTGGCCGGTGAGTGTAGTAGAAAACAAATTTGCAATCTTCAAGTTGGTGAAGACAAAGCAAACTATTATATATTTACGAAAAGTATACAGTTTCACAAGCCTTGCAATATCATTTAGAGTAGAAAATGTTTTTGTGCATCACAACACACCTTTTCCTTCAGTCCTTTTAATAATAATATAGTAGCTGAGCTTTATCCTTGTTATTATCTTTATAATATTTTCGAATAATATCCCTCAATAAATAATACAAAAATGTAATCATTTAAATTTTAAGCAATCCCAACCAAATATATATATATATTTATTTAATTTTTTTTAAGTAAGCCAAATATTATTAAAAGTTGAGTTTACTTTGGAGCTTGATCTCCAGTTCTCTCCAGTGTCTGACCGAGCCTCCGCTTGTTCTCCAGGATACTCCACTAGTTCTTTGGTCTTGATTTGAGCTCGACACAGAGGACACTTAGCCTGCTCCTAAAAGACAAAAATTTTATAAAACACAGAAGTCTTCAGGAAAGCTCAGAGATAATGAAGCAGTGCTGACCTTCTCTGAGCGGATGACCTCACAGATGCAGGGTCTGCAGAACACATGAGCACAGAAGGTGATGACGGACTGACGAAGGGAGTCCAGACAGATGGCACACTCCTCATCTGAGCCCGAGTTCAGCACTAATGTAATCTTCTGGATCAGACGCTCTCTCAGTTCACTGGGTGTCCCAGGAACATCTATGCACGTATAAAGCATTTGTTTTTATAAAAATGGTGTCTTTAATCACCATGCACATGCAGCAGTAGTAATAGTATTCTAATTAGTTGTGTTGTAAAGTTTGACATGTTAACAATTCTATTTAATAATAATAATAATAATATTTAAATATTACTACAATATTGTTAATAAAATAATACAATATTGTTCTGTCTTGGGGCAGCACGGTGGCGTAGTGGGTAGCACCATCGCCTCACAAGAAGAAGGTCGCTGATTCAAGCCCCGGCTGGGTCAGTTGGCATTTCTGTGTGGAGTTTGCATGTTCTCCCTGTGTCCGTTTGGGTTTCCTCTGGGTGCTCCGGTTTCCTCCAAAACAAGTGATATAGGTGAATTGGGTAAGCTAAAATTGTACGTAGTGTATGTGTGTGAATAAGTTTATGGATGTTTCCCAGTGATGGGTTGCAGCTGGGTAAAACATATGCTGGATTGGTGGTTTATTCCGCTGTGGTGACCCCAGATTAAAAAAGGGACTAAGCCAAAAAGAAAATTAATGAATAATGTTCTGTCTTATGTAAAAGTACTTGTATAGTCTGTCTTGGGTTATGTGTGTAGTTAAGTACGTATTTATAATATATGAATAGCAAGTAGTTAGTATAGTTACTCTTATGCATAGTTACTCAATTTTATGATCATATTTATTATTACCATCATGGTCTTTCAAGACATGACATTTTGTTCCACTGTATGTCCACACATGTAGTGGGATCACAATAAAGCTCAACTTGATTGGACTTGACAAAATTTTATTTAATGTTTAAAAGAGCCCCTATTATGGGTTTTTGAAAATGACCTTCCATGTAGTGTGTATCACAGCTCTTAGTGAAGTGAAATATCCAGCTAAAGCTTAAATCTGAAAGTGGACAGTTTTTAAAACTATTGATTCATCTATAAAAGAGTTGACTCATAGTGGTTTAAATGAATTGTCTTCATAACGAGTCTTCAGCCGTTTCGGCGTGGCGTCATCGCGAAACATAATGGTTGCGCGCGCAGACCCGGCAAAATTCAAACCTGCGGCCCCGCCCAATAACACAGCAGCAAGACGCTCATGAAGACGCTGTGTAAACCTGGATATTGTTGGAATTGTGAGGGAAAGGAGTCGTTCAGAAATCTGCACGTTTACAATGGGTGATCTATCACTACATAGCTCATGCATTAGTTTCTGCCTGACACCAGGGGTGCAGGCAAAATAAGGACAAAAAAATAGGTACACTGGTAGGCTGCTGAACGCTGGGCTTCGGGCTGTTGAGCAGCACTGAAAAGGCTTGCGAATGGAGAGCGGGAGCCCGCAGAGATAGCTTGTCAGAGGACAGAGGATTCTACAACCTCCCGGCTGGGGATGTGATCATTTAGAAAAGCAGAGTACAGGTAAGCACTTAAAACATACAGCAGTTCATGGACGAGGTGCCACAGCAATAAATCCAAATAGAAATTATCTACATGTTTTGTTACTAGTAACTGCGTGTACTGTATCAGGTTAACTCTTTATATTCTCATATCGTGTCTAATGCAACGTTGTAAACGCGACTCGTGCTGCTTTGTTTACAGATTTAAATGCTTTCGTGAGCTCGTTCCACTGCCATTTGTCGTTGCTATGGCCACCGTTAGCTGATCCTGCACACATGCAGCGGTCAAGGTTCAGAATAGTTTAGCTTTGCTGCTGTGTGGATTAAAACTGAATGTATGTCATACATATGCTAGTGTTTAACTGCACTGCTTTCGGTGCTGAGGTGTCTGAATAACACTGTTGAGAAGCGGGTACTGTTTACTGTGGTGTTAGTAAGTTTACTTTGAAGTATGTTTCGAGCATCCGCTGCGATCCAATGTTGGCGACCCGCGGCCGCGGGCTTGATAAACTACGCTGGCCATATTACTGTCTCGCGCTGAACGCTGTCGACCAATGGCAACAGGCTGTCATCGGTCCAATCAGTGCAGATTAGCTTCGCGCTAAGCAGGGGTTTGGGAACAAATGAATCGCTGAATGATTCATATGGGAGTCGCTGGGATAATTAGGTAAAAATAAATGCATATTATAAGACCATGAACGTGTTTTTTGACCTTGCATACATATCAGTATGTTGTTAGAGACCCATAAAACCGAAATATGACCCTTTTCAATGTGTAATAGGGGCTCTTTAACAGAAAAAACACATCTGACTATAATTTACACAATCAAAATGGCATCATTTAGACTAAATATTTACAAACATAAAAAAAAACATACATTTTTAATTCGCCTTTGTGAAAGTTTGCTGAAACTCCAAAAATTTGAGTTTATATCTCACAATTCTAAATTAAGTCAGAATTTGGTGTTTTTGAACATTCTGACCATTTACTGACATAATTTTGTCCTTCCACAATATTGAGTATCTCTGCCCCTTATGATCTGGATATGTGCGTTTTACACATATGTAATGTATGTATGCCTAAAAATGCACTACTTTGAGAAAAAAAATGCAATTTCCTTTCTTTTTGTCAAAAGATTTATTTTTTATGAAATCCATTTAAGAGCAGAGATTTGGTTCTTTATTTAGATTTAAAATATGCTCATATATTCTTAGCAGAAATTATTCAGAGGGCGGAAATCATCAAAATGCTGGCGGTGACTGGTAACAAAAAAAATACTAGTGAGGAAAAAAAAAAATAAATCCATGTTTTATATATACATATATATCTGAAAAGTATTAAGGTCACAACTTCGAGATTTCAATTCCACAACAAATCCTTTTTATATACTAATATTCGGAACAGAAAATATTTATAATAATTTATTATAAGATATCTACAAGTATTTGTGAAATGTGCCATGCAAATTGTCACATGGTTCTGTTATTCGGCACAAATCTGGATGTCTATTTCAGAGAATGTTTCGCTTATGTTTTGTTTACTGCCTTAATATCAGTTTAAAATATAAAATACAGCATATTTCATATGACAATGAGATAGACATAATGTTGGGAAAACATGGACAACTGAAAGCAATCAGTGGCTAATCTTTTCTTCATACCTGCCGCTGTGTAATTGCCCACCAGACTGGGGTGACAGCAGCACTGCCGCAGACGCACAAGGATGGTCAACACATCAGCATAGTTTGCCATGATTGTTCCCTCTTGGAAATATCTGTAAAGGTACATTTTTCAGACTTCAAACATGATTAAATGCTAAAGCTTTTAGAAGCTGTAACAAAACTACACCCACCTGCCGACGATATTTCTGCCCTCCTTCTTGACCCGTTCATACTCTTTCCTCTCCGTCTCAGAAAGAGTCACATGCTGCACAAACACTCTCCTCTCTGGTAGCTGAACCAACATCCCTCCGCTCACTTTACTGTTCTTAGTGCGCCTCAGCGTGATGCCCTTCACCAGCGCTTGCAAGTTCCTAATCACACATTCATATGCTAGAGCAGTTCATTCAACTTCATAAATTGGGAATGCTATTTTGGATGTTGTGTTTATTAATAAAAAGTACTTCAGTCCAACTCTATCCCCCATGGTGACAGGCCTCTGAATGATTCTGCTCCACCACTCCTTCACATCAAACGGCTTCAGCTTCAAAAAGGACAGCAGCATGAACAGATCCTTCAGAGAGTTTTGAATGGGGGTTCCTGAAGGTCAAGATACAGATTGAAGGAGTGGGTGTCCAAATGATGACTACTCCAGGATTGGCAAATATCCTTTCTGTGATATGATTACTAATACATCTGAATTTGTGTTTAAAGGACTAGATCAGGGGTCACAAAACTTGATCCTGGATGACCGGTGTCCTGCAGAGTACTATTCCGATAAGATGCCTGCTAGAGAGCAAGACATCCTTGAAGTAGATAGGCATACTTAGTGAATGTGTTCTTTATCAGAGAAGACTTGATTGCTTGTTGCTCAAGTAATCTTTTTAGATTTCAGTTTTTTGAGAATTTTACTCCATCTAATTCAAAAGACTGCTCAACATCATCTGTCAAATATCAATATGTAGGCAGCTTTAAATTAATCCACACAACCCCAGCTAACAAATAAGGATCTTCGCAACTCATTTTAGAAAAAAACAAAACGAGTACTATTTAGTTCAAAACCTCTCAGCTGGCATATGAATTCTGTATATGTAGGAGTCAAGAAGAACTGCCCCATTGCTTACAAGGTGCAAATACTACACAAGTACCTTTCGTACTGTTGTTTTAGATGATTTTAAAGTTAGAGGAGAAGAAAAGACCCTACCTCTTTGACTGAAGTACTCAAATAGAAATATTTTGAGATGCACTAACGGAAAGATTAAGTGAGATGTGGTGCGTCCAGTTTATACTAATGACCCTTGGTCAAAGCCTTTAGTTCACACTTGTGGTCTTGGTTCTTCCTTGGAACAATGGTCTTGGTTCTTCCTTGACCTCTCCAGTGTGCATATATCATGTGAGAGTTTGTAAACTAAACCATCACATATGCATTGCAGAGCTGAAACAAGACTAGCAACTGTAGTTAAAAAGTAAAACATTTTTTTTTTTACTAAAAATGACAGATTGTTTCAGAAAAGACCCTTATTTGTCTGCCAGAGTCATGTGGATTACTGTGAAGTTGCCTACACCTGGATATTTAACTAAAAATGGTCTACTTGCTCAGCCAATTCACTTGCATACAAATTTCACTTTAGCTGAAGAAAGTCACAAACACATTAAATGGCCTGAGTAAATAATAATAATTCCTTAATTAATCTTTTAGTACTATTAAAGGGCAAAAAATGTGAATGAAGAAACTACCCAGGACTAAGACTGAGGGAGTAATCTGCCAACCTCCAATGGTACTGTAAGTGAATGTACCTGACAGGATCCACCTGCGCTCTGACTGGAGCTCCAGTACAGCTTTGCTTTGAAGAGCGTTGGGGTTTCTGACGACGTGACCCTCATCCAGCACCACCCTCAGCCACTTCACAGTGTGTAGAGGACTGCTGGCTTTGTTCTGCAGAATGGGGGTTCAATTTTAAAAAAGGTACATTAAACCTTCTCTGGTCCTAAAATCCATACCCAAAGCCAATCACCCTAAAACTTTTCTTATCCAAAGCTGTCATAAATTCATTTTTAAAACAAAAATCTGACCCAAGTCAGACCCAATAAAATTAGACACAAGTTCAACCACACTGCATTTATATTCAAACTTGACCAGACTGAAAGTCAGTGGAATTGATGTGTGTACAGCCTACACACCATTTTAACCTTATTACATTATCTGCCAACAAGGTGGGTTGTATACTGTAAACAGAAACTGTGCTAAAATGTTCAATACTTGATTGAACTCATCTGATTGAGTCCATTTGAAAAAAAGCATATTTATTTTAAATTAGTCGAGACAACTACTACAAAAGCTGAGCCGTATCTGTGACAAACGTCAAAGTTTTGGGTCAAACCTAGGGTTTTTAGAATAGTGTCCATTCACAAATGCAATGTCACACCAACTGTGCTAATGACTGTTTAGTTGAGCCAGACAAAATTATGGAACAAGTAAAGCCATTGAGACTCTCATGAAAAGAAAGTTGATTTAGCTGATAATCTGATTCGACTGAGTAGAGTTCCAAGCTCTTGCATTTATGATCTTAATTCTTCTCCTTTTTCAACTGTACACAAGCATAAATGCATGGGTATTTTCTGTTGAAAAAGTGTATAACGGCTTACAAATAAAATAGGATGTGGTGTCTGTTAATAGGAAAGGCTGGCATACCGGCCACAACATGTGCCACCTGTAATCCCCCTAATGGACCTTTGAGGAAAAGCTTTACTGAACAGCAAGTCCATATTCCAGTACATACAATGTAATAATATCTTGTAATACACTGAGATGCAGATCCTGAAGTATCTGCCACTTTTCCACAAAGTAAAAATAACATGTGAGCACTTTACAAATGACACAACGCTATTAACTTTATAGTAAATGACATTAAATTGAGTGCAAATAGCATTCTGCCAAGTACTCTCCATTCGGTTTTTATCATTAACATGTCACAGTAGCAGAAACAGCAAGACTTTTAAAATACACTCACTCCGTAATCAGAGGAAAGCACATTGTATGTCGTGAGAACCACATCTTGCTCCGACAAAAGGCTGACCGATCTGTTGCGCTCAGAACCATAGTACAGGTACACTTTTACGGTGACATCCGTTCGGATATGTTGCTCAAACTGGTCCTGGATTGAGATGAAGCACAAATGAGAGAAATGAGAGTTAGTAATCTTTTTAAAACAAATGTGAAAAAACTAATTTTGAAAAATGTGTGCATGTGTGTGTGTGTTTTAATAAGCTGATTTTAAACACTCACCAGCCAGTTGCTAAGGACAGACAGTGGACATACAATTAAAGTGGCTCTGGCCCCGGAACCCTCACTAATTCCAAATGGTACTACAACACACACAAAGCAGACTGATTGCTTTAAACAAACCTCAAACCTCAAAGAACAATCTGAAAAAATTCTCATCAGCATTACAACTCACCAGAGCTCTTCTTTACACTCTTTTTTGATGGCACAACCTGTGAGGAACTGCACTCCAGAGCGGCGGCAAATTCCACATCATCCAGCAGAACTACTGCTATGTATGAGAGAGCAAGATGAAGAAAATATATCAAGTACCAACTTACCTGAAAAAAAAAAAGTAAGGTACCTTTTTTGGAGCTGGCAGACTTTTTCTTTGTGGTTTTTGCTATAAGAAACACAAACAAGTGTGAAAAAAATACAATCTATGCGAATTTGCATAATAATAAAGTGTCAGTCACATGCATAACCATAAATGAACAATAATGCATTTTATGCATC
>CAIGQZ010001336.1:26206595-26237222 GCA_903798205.1 Danio tinwini | reverse complement strand
AACACTGATCATAAGAAATGTCTGTGCAGCATTTAAGAATAATTTCAGATTTTTTAGTATCTCAGTTTCCTTTAATTAAAACTTTCTATTAATATTTTTTTTAAATTGCAATATTTCACATTATGTCTTCTGTTTTACTGCACAATTTAACAATGGTGATCATAAGTGATGCATTTCAAAAATAAAAGAAACCAACCTTTCTTCTGAGGTCCATTTTCATCAATAGTGTCATCATGCAGTCTTTTTAATTGGGATAAACCCACTGATTCTTCATTGTCTACATGTTTCTCTGTAAAAAAATAAATAAATAAATCTACACAAAATGTTAAAAATATAGATAAATAAACTTGATGAACACACACATACTGTACATACATATTCCATTTCCACATGATCTGCTACTTTCTTACCTTTTAAGGTTGCTTTCTTTCTCTTATCACAAGTCATAGATGGTCCTTCCTGAAAAGTGGTGTTTTTTGGTGTTTTGTGCATTATTAAATTTAGTAATTAGATTAATTCATTATTTTAACAAAACATGAAGAATATGTTGATCTGCATCTTACACATCTTTCCAGTGGTAAAGGCTTCCCATTGCGAAAATTCGAAACTATCAAGGCAATAGTTGTAAGAGTTTTCCCCTGAAACACAGCACAACATTTGTGACTACACAAGCAGAGCTTACCAAGCACTAAAAGAACAACAATCAGCCTATGGTCATCTCACCAGCCCCATATCATCAGCCAAAATCCCTCCAAGCACTTTCTCTGGCCTCTGCTTCACAGTAAAGTTAGTGAGAACATTGAAGTAGAGGCCTTTGTCCTCCTCCCAGAAGGGGGGCAGATCATTGCTGTTTTCACGAGAGCTCATCCACGATAGGGCTTGCTTCTGATGGGACAGCAGAGGAGTACACACTGCCTGTACAGATGAACATCAACACATCAGTACATGACTCACAGTAAACAAAAACAACCTTATGTCCATTTAGTCCATGCTCACCTCTGCTGGCTCCATTTCTTTTGTTTTATCCTCCATTAAATCATCAAATAGCTTGTCAAAGGCATTTTTCAGCTGATAAGATGGAACAAAAAGTTTTATTATTACTATTATTTTTAAATGTATTATTATTTTAATATTGCTCCGGTTTCCCCCACAGTACAAAGACATGTGGTACAGGTGAATTGGGTAAGCTAAATTGTCCGTAGTGTATAAGTGTGAATGAGTGTGTGTGGATGTTTCCCAGAGATGGGTTGCGGCTGAAAGGGCATCCACTGCATAAAACGTGCTGGATAAGTTGGCGGTTCATTCCGCTGTGGCAACCTTGGAATAATAAAGGGACTAAGCCGAAAAGAAAATAAACGAATGAATGAATTATTTTAATATTAGTATTTTAAAGACACAATATGTAAGATTTTTCAATTAAAATATCTATTAAATAGTGTTCTTTTGCTGACTTATGTACTTAAGTTATCTTAAATGTTTTAAAAAATATAAAAATCCAGAGAAATAAGGAATTTTAACTATTGACACGACCAGTGTCCTGTGTCGCCATGCTAATGACATCATGAACTCTCCATTTCCGGTTTGGTTTTATAGAAAACAGAGAAACACCAAAGATGCTTTAATATGTTGTGTGTTTTATTAGACTGCACAGAGCAGCATTATAACACCCTAAACATATGTAGTATGATAAAACAGTGCTGCTTCTTGCCCATGTGATCTCGAATAAAAGAACTGTCAGCTGTGGCATAATAAAAGTTCTGCTGATTTTGTGATACTTGGTGCTCATCTCTCATCAGCAATTGGGGGAAAAAAATGGAACCTGATGCTAATTTTTTTATTATGGACAAAAGTTTCGGAGGCAACGTGTAAATGTCATTAACTCAATGTGAGGCCATTAAAAATTTCAAACTTGTTGTGCAATGAACTTTACTCATTGCTTTATACTACAATGATAACTTTAGATTATCCATGAAATAAATTCAGCAGGAGTCCTTTAATATGTAATGAAGATGACAACTCCCATAATTCCACATTCAGTCATCAAACTACACCTTTGTATGTAGTAAATATGCACCCTCTAGCATTTTACATACGGTGCCTTCAATGTTTGATAATTTAAACATTCTTGCTGGTACGGTGTCAGTATTTAAAAGAAAGAAAGAAAGAAAGAAAGAAATATTTTTTATTCACTTTTTATAACCAACATGTGTCACAAGAAATGTACCTCTTCAGCAGTCAAAGGAATGGCAGATATTTTTGGGGATAATCCAAGCAGATCTCTTCCCAGAGATGTTTGTGAAGAACCTCCTACAAGATCAAAGAAAAATGGTCATTAATACAAACATAAAGTGTTCAACAAAGTGCATTAACCAACAAATAAATTACTGAATGAACCTCTGAAGTCCAGTTTGAAACCAAAGCGTATCATCAGATTATTCACAACCTCCCTGTTCTCCTCTTTACCCCAGAAGGTGAGGATCACAGGCATTGAGAACTTATTTTTCTCCCCATATGGCACAATCCTATTAAAAGATCAAATAAGGAGAAGCTGTTGAAATAAATTAGCCAAAAAAAAAAAAAAACATTTGAAGTAAACTTCATTAACTGCTTTAAATATATTGATAGAAAAAACAGCACAGTACCCCTCCACCCTGGCCAGTTTGTTGTCCATAATGTAGGCCATTGCAGCTGCCAGCTCTTTCTTGATATGCCCCACCTGACTGCCATACACATTGGCAACCATCACTGCATTTTGGTCATAGGGATTGTGTGGCTCTCTCACCAAGGACACCATCTCTCCTTTATTGACCTATCACAATAAATGATTATTAGTTTTTTTAAATGAAACAATCAAACATACTAGATTTTATGTTTTGTTTTACCCCTAGAGGGCATTATACACTGTGTGGTGAGACCTTTTTACAGTCTATGGGGGAGACAGGAACTACACAGATTCTCTCAGGTGATGAAGGCGTCAGAGATATTGAGACAAATGGCGGGAGAATTAATAAAGGAACTAAGCTGAAAAGAAAACTAATAAATGAAAGATTTTGAAACTTTGAAAGGTTTTCTGATCTTTTTCTGTCATCTTTTACTTGTCCTCTATATTTCCATAGCTTGTTTGAGTTTCTTCTGTTGAACACAAAATAATTATTGACTTTCATAGAATGTTTTATTACTATTATGGATGTCAATAAATGTTTTTTCCCCCAATGTTCTTCATAATATCTTATTTTGTGTTCATCACAAGAAATGTATAAACTCTTTGTATAAATGTATAAACTACTTGATTGAGAGAAAATGGTAAGGAAATGTTCATTTTTGGGTGAACAATCCCTTTAATATATTTATATTTTTTCTGTTTCCACTAAGAGAGTTTGTGATAAGTGTTCATTTTAAAATATACTAATACACTATAGACCATTTTGAGGGATGTAAACAAAAGCGACGGTCCCAACAAATTTGGTGTTTTCCATTTTTAATTTTTATAGCTTCCGAGAATATAAAAAGAGCCACATATTGATAAATAATGTTATGATAGCTGTTTTAACATTAAGTATGGTTGAATTGCCTCTTTTTACAGTTATGAAATAATTTGATCACAAGCAGGAAATGTTCATGGACCAGTGGCATGACCACATTGAAATGGTCTATAAAAAAAAAAAAAGTTGTCTCTCTTTATCTGGACCTGAACTAACAATGAACAGTTGTATTTTTATACAAAGATAAAAAAAAAAGTTGTAACAAATATATTGTCCATAGTTAGGTGATGTTAGTTATAAAGCCTTATAATTATTGTTAACTAATGGAATCTTATTGTAAAGTAGGGCTGCACAGTATTAGAAAAATCTGATCTCTGATAAATATTGGGTTATGAATATTTTCTGGGGAGTCTAACATTATTCAAGTACAGAAATTAAATAATCACAATGCAAATTTTTTTTTCATAAATAGCTTTGTCTCATTTCTAGTCCAAATATCTAAGATTTTTTAGATCAAGTAAAAATATTGTTTAAGAAATAAGTCAAAATTAAGAGATTTTCCTTAAAACAAGAGAATTATCTGCCAGTGAGGTGAGTTAAATTATCTTGTTTTCGCTTTGAAATGTAAATTCTTGGAAAACAAGAAACAAGACAAAAATTCTAGATGAGAAAACCTTTTCTTTTTTGAAAAAAATGTATTAATTCTGTATAAATACCATGATTAAATACAATTCTATAGTTCTTGGTCAACTGTAATTCAGATTCAATATTGCATATCTTGCGATGTGACAATTGTGGATGTGCACATTGTGATATCGTTGTTGAAGCGATATACTGTGCAGCCCTATGGTAAAATCTTTCCAGTCTGGATTACTACCCAAAATTCTTGCAAGCAGGAATTGTTCGAGAACAAATACATAAATAAATATTTATTTGCTTTATAGACAGAACCAGACAAAATGGTGTTAAAATAATAAAAATAATAATATATAAAGTAAATAACTTTGTAATAAGATGATTAAGCAAAATTTTTAAAAATTAAAAGTGATAACCCTATTAAAATCCTATTATTCTTAAATATAGCTATGTTAGTGAGTTTTTGCACAGATATTTGTACACACACATTTGCCCATATTTCTTGTTAAATTCGACAATTCATACCGCTCCTGTGTAGTAGCGCAAACCAACAATTAGGCCTTGAATTGAACCAAACAGAACATTCCCCTCTGCCTCCAGCTCCTGTCCTGCATCTTCTGTTAAATTTGCAAGTTCTTGTGATAAAGTCATTGTGCTGCCCACGTCCATGAAATCTATGAAAGCTAATGGATGACAGACAACAGAACTGATATTAGACTTCCGTTCAAACATAATGGAAAAAGTTATAAAATGTAACGTTAATTAATTAAATTCATCATATAGTTGAGAGCACTAATAAATATTCTCATATTAGAGACATTAGTGTTTTTATTACCGTATCTTGGCGGGGCGCTGCTGGAGGCTGTTGACCTGTTTGAAGACTGCATGTCTGCAAACCGCAACATAAACACTAAACTTCACTGAACCACGTCCTAACAACAAAAGCAACAGACAACCAATAATTAAAGAGCAAAGACAATGTATAATAAAGCAGAAGCAAGACAGTCCTTTACATAACCTTACATATAATTTACAGTAATGCACGAGTCTTAATTAAGCTACAATTTCAAGCAAAGCTGTTACCGTGGATTAAGTTAAACTGATGAGTTGCAGGCCACACCCACCTCTCGAGCAAAGAGTCCAGTACAGTAATGTTTGACTGTAAATGAACCCAACTGCAAATGTTGCATGGGCGATGAATATTGCAGCGTTAACAGGTTTATTGTAGGTCGGTTGTCTAATTCTGAATACAAGTTTCGCTTCTGTGACGCCAGTGAGAGGCGCGAGTGTTTTGAAACCACACGTCTTCTTCTTCTTCTTCTTTTTCTTGTTTTATGGTGACTAACTCATTAAAAGCATTATCGCCACCTACTGTACTGGCTATAATTCTGACGACGAGTCTGAATATTTAGAAGGTGCAGAAAAAAGAAACGAAAAGGGAGGGACGGAAAGGAAAAACAAAAACAAACAAACAACAACAACAACAACAACAACGATGTTTCACATTCTCCAATCTTTGCATTCAGACCACTACTCATGTCAGCGCTGCGTGTTCAGCTCCTCTAACATATAGGGTCTTTATGACCATGATTGAGAATACTCTCATCCATAAATATTAGCCTATGATCTAGAACCTAAACCCAAATCTTCTAAATACCTAATAAATGCTCTTTATACTTGAAAATCCATTATACCTTTTCCTAAAATAGTTTTATAAATAAGTTTGTCTTCCCCACACTGACTAAATAACATATCACGATGTTTGTTATATTTGCTACACATAAAGAGTTCATGATCCACATTTTCGGTTACAAAACATACATCAAATTTTCCATCTTCATGTAAACCCATCAGTGCAAGTGTTGCTTTCAACCCTGTGTGTCCTAATCTTAATCTTGATAACCATACTTCTTCTTTCCTATTTCTTCCTTGATAATAGTGTTGTCCCCCACTGTCTGTATAATACTATAATGCCATCTTCCAGTATTACTATTATCCCATCTAAATGGCCATTTGTTTGTTAGTTTTTCCTTTAATATTGACTTTGCCTCCCTTTTCCCCAAAGGTACATTCACCTCCACCTCTTGCTTATTTAGTGCTTCCTTTGCTAATTTGTCAGCAACTTCATTACCAGATACCCCAATATGTGATGGAACCCAGCCGAAATAAACAATTACTCCTATCTCCGTCAATCTATATAGAGATAAATAAACTTCTGTTATTAAATCCTCTCTATCTGATTTTGAACTTGCTATGCTAAATAAAGCTGAAGATGAATCTGAACAAATTACTACTTTGTTTGGTCTGGTTTGTTCAACCTACTGTAGAAATCACACGTCTATTTTCGGCGCCAGTAGGCGCTCTACATCACTGTCATATGAACCAATCAGGAGAGACTGTCGGCGGTCGTCACCATAAAAATCCTCTGAATATATATATATATATATATATATATTTTTTTTTTTTATTATAATTTACTGCCATTTGCACCTTAAGGAGTGTGAAGAAATTTGTCACTTGTTTTTTTCATGCAATGTATCATCATTTCTTTTGGATTGATTTGAGTTCATATTGCTTTTCCAAGGTTAATATGAGTTGTAATTTGCACCTTAAGGATCATATTTGTTATTTTGAAAAGCAAAACAAGTCATTAGAAGCTACTGTGAACTTTCTGTTCTATACTTGCTGGTAAATTTTAATTTCACAATCACAGGTTTCTTTAAAAAAATACCAACTCTTATAGACCTTATGCGAAACAGAACATTTAATTAATTCACTTAGATTAATTGATAGTAAGAAATGTGCTTTCTTGGGTAAACATGATGAGATCGTTCATGCTACTTGAATTTTTATCTATCCTTTTTTATTGCATTATTATTATTTTTTATGTTCTTAATTTTTTGGTTTTGCTCTTTATCTTGTTTATCTAATGTGGATATTGTGTAAAAGAACTGTTCTCGTTTACAGTATTCTATAATATTATACAGTTTCTTGGTATTATTAATAATAATATTACATTAAATAACAGTTTATTTAATAATAATAATAGTATATATTATGATGATTTCTATATATTACTACTACTACTACTACTACTACTTATTATTTTCCATTCTTCTTTATTTCTTCTTACAAATAATTACTGTTTTACAAAGAAATGTAGATTTTTTATTTTTTATTTACATAATGACACATATTTATTGCTTATTTTATTTATTTTATTATTTATCACTTGTTTTAAAAACATGTATTTAATTAGTTGTATTGTTATCCATACTACTACAACAACTCATTATTAAAATTAAGAATATTATTTATTTATTATTTACTTAAATACTTAACTATGCAACCACTGCAAGCAAATGATAATGATAACTAATATTAATAATAATGATAATAATTCATTTATTCATTTTCCTTCAGCTTAGTCCCTTTATTCATCAGGGGTCGCCACAGCGGAATGAACCGCCAACTTAACCAGCATATGTTTTACATAGCGGATGCCCTTCCAGCTGCAACCCAGTACTGGGAAACTCCACAACAAACTCCACAAAGAAAAACACACACTGACCCAGCTGTGATTCGAACCAGTGACCTTCTTTTATAAGGCGACAGTGCTAACCACTGAGTCACTGTGTCGATTTAATTAAAATTAAAATAATAATAATAATATAGTTGTAAAGTAACCAGAAAACTTTATTTAAACATATTCTATTATATAAATTAACTGAATACCCGGAATACAACACTTATATGTACAATACTTTATTTTTAAAAGATACACTTATCAAGAAGTGATACGAAACAACATCATTCTTGTGGAAGGAAACGACATTCACAGTATGCAAGTTGTTACAAATTGTAATTGTAATTACAAATTAGTACTTAAGAAAGACAATTAGGGAAAAAGATGTTAAACAGGTCAACTGAAATAGAAATATAACCTACTTCTGTAAAAATCCAATGCAGATTAAAACGAAAGATTTGGCACTGACAAAAGAACAGCATAGCGACAAAATGATGACACATTTATCAGGTACATTACATTACATTACATATTGGCTTTAAAGTCACATATTGGGCTTTTTATTTTCCTCAATAATTATCTAACTGTCTTTATTCTCACACTGTCCTCGGCAGGGCTCTTTAGATCAAATAATGTAATGTATACGTATAAACTGCTGTGAGATTTTGAGATTTGTTCTTCATTTTTACCCCTTTTAAACTGACACAATGAGCCTACAAACATACATGAATGCAAAGGCCAAGTGAGAAATTATTTTTCAACTGCTGCACTGCATTCAGTTGTTCAATTATAGCTTATCATCCTGATATACTGTATACCAAAGATGGCATTCAAATGTGCTAAATATCCCATAGCAAGGCTGGAACAAATGCATATTTATTGTATGTAATTGTAAATTCAAGAACATTACATTTAATCAAAGAAGGTTTTTACACTATCCCAATGCACTTTTTTATGTTGCTGATGAATAACAGGAGGTTTCAGAGACTCTAGGCTCAGGTTAATGCTTTTATGAGGTACAGTTTATCTCCATGTTCACTGGTAAATATGGGGGCCTTTTTGTAATGTTCCACCAGATCCTCCATAGAGCTGAACTTGCGCTGACCAATGCAGTAGAATCCATCATTTAGCTGCACCTTGAAATGCTTGTTCTTGTACAATGCCTTCAGAGAGATGGAGAAGTCGTTTGGCTGAAAAAAAAATAAATTAAAAATGAGTGATTGCAGTTTTAAAAAAGCACAAATAAAATCAATGCATATACCCTTCAGAATGCATAAATAATAAAAAAAACATAAATAAACAAAGCAGCCTATGTAAAGTATGTATGTAAATTATGTCTATTATGGCATTTTAAAGATTCCTAATTTTGATGTGTATGTCTCCTACTGTTGAGATCAGAACAGAAAACTGATTAAGATTGTGGTCAATGCTTGAGTATGGATGGAAATTATGCAAAGCACATGAAGAAACTGACAAATGGCATGGGTATTTGAATGAAAATAGTATTCTGCTACCAGTATTAGTACCAGCATATTACTGCCAGTAATATACTGTAAAAAAATCCATAATTTTACGGTTTATTTCCGGCAGCTGGGGTGTTACTACCGATAAATTATAGAAATTTACTGTAAAATACAGTACTGAAATTTACCAGAAATTTACATTTAAGGAAATTTATGTAATTTAATGTCCGTTATTTTACAGTAAATTTTTGTAATTTAATTGGCCGTTATTTGATGTTTTTTTCTGGCACCCCAGCTGTTGGAAATAAATCGTAAAATTACAGATTTTCTTTACTGTGTATATAATGGCAGTATAAGGTACAATTCAGCATCAGCATCTTTGCTTAAGAAATGAGATGGAATAAAATATCAGTCCATAAGAACAGGATGAGGAGCCTTCAGCATTCAATCATTCTCAGTCTCAGTGCTGCAGGTGGAAATGAAGAGCTTTAGAAATATAAAACACCTACAGTAAATTTTGTGTACTGGTGTTCACTAAGAGAGTAAACTGGGACTCTTCCAGTTAAAGAAGAACTAAAAAAACTCTTGGAAGAATGAGTAAACTGCACAAATGAATTACTGATATGATGCCAAGAAAATAAGACAAACAACATACAAATAAGTCCTACAGTGGCGATTCCTACAATTGCAAAATACATGATTTATGGAAGTTAATAAAACTGTTTTTTAGATTACGTATTGAAGATTTCAATTGCAAAAAACAAAACAAAACATTTATTAAACAAAAAAAAATGTAAAAACCTCTTCTTATATCACCGTTTTAAAATATAAGTCTGTTTAAAGCAATTTCACTGGCCACGCAATGGATGGAAACACAATGAAGAGATATAGTACTATATTTCAACTCATTATCGGCATTGTTTTTTTTTTTTTTTTAAGTGATTAAAGAGATTTTCTGTATAAAATTTTGAACAAAATTTATGCTAAAATGAAAGAATAAGTCTAATCAAATATGATCAAATATGCCTATTGATTGAAGGTTTGTGAAGAAATGTTTGTTTTCAAAATACAACTTACAGTATTTTATTTTGATACATTTGCAGCTGATGTATTTTGTAGTTTATTTTGATACATGTAAAATTGAGGTATTTGGTATTTTATTTTAACATACATTTCAATTACTTTATGCCACCTTGCGGCATTACATAGTACTGCAAAAGGTTTAATTTGAGTAAATGTTGAATACTTCAACAAGAATTGTCCTTTGGTCTGAATGTGCAGTCAGTTCTTAATTATCTTATTACTAAAACCTGAAACTGACAACCTGAAACTACCTCAGGTGGCCTTACAGACACACCAGTGCAAACACACATTTTTTCCAAAGGTTTCATATTTCGTCTGTCTCTCCCATGTGCCTTTTTTATATTACACTTGTGTATGCACAGTCATAAAGTCTGTTATAAACTAAGCTCTTTTCTCTGTTTAATGCATAGAAACCCCGATTTCTTTTTTTCCCCCAGCATAATTCGCACTGGCCTGACAGAGGATATGGGGCTAACAAAAATCAAATCTGGCTTGTTACATTATGTTTGTGCAGAACCTACGGGAACTATAAATTTTTTTTATAAACACTGGTCATTTATTACCGGCAGTTTTGAGGGCTTAAAACCCTAATCGTTTCACAAACCTTTCAACGTTTTTTGAAAATAATACAGTTCATAAAACAATAAATATATATATATATATAAAATGTAAAAGGTGTGGATTATTTTTGAGACCAAAAATATGATTTATAGTTTAATTTACTGAATATCACAAATGCATACGGTATGCATTATATTTAAGACATACATGTTTACTTTACAGTTGTTTTTTTTAACTGTACATCATTCTTTCAAATGCTATTGAAGTTAGAGAAGTGTATACCAATGTCATATACGAACTTCAGAAAATATTGAGCGTCCAACCTCAAACCAACTTGCCTAGCTAGCTAGCCTTGTGCATACATATTTCGTGCTCAGTCTATGGGCTTGTGCAAGTACAATAATGGCTACTATAGTATGTGTGCCTGTGTGTTGCTTTACACCACCATTTACTAACCTGAAATGAATAATACAGAACTTTTAAGAGTTTTCCCAGATCATTATCATATATAATGTACACTGAGACTAGAATTACTGACGACTCATTTTAGGCAGTGCAGAAGATGTTGGTTTACTGATTATATAGCATATGACAATACTGTCACACTACAGTGTGAGTAACTGTTTTTATTATTTGTTTACTATTGCTTTGTCAGATATTACAGATTATTTGATATTCGTTTTAATGCATTTTTAACATAAATCACAGCAGTGTCTGTCTATGAACGATGTAGGTTGTTCATCACATGCAATGGTTTAAATTAGTGGCACGCCAGCTGATTGGTCAAACTTTTGAAAATTATATATGGAACAGTGTTAGCCATTCAAAACAGTGGGTGTTACAAATAACTTCTGAATGAAACACTATGATTAGAACATTAAATAAGGGGGATTTTTTTCAAAGAAAATGGATGCCTCTAATTGACCTCTGACCACCTCAGATGTATTTTCTTTAAAAGTGTGACTGCACTTATAATCACAGCTGGACTTCTCTGTTTTAATATTATTATTTGATTCTTGCTACTACTTGTATTCATTAACATCTATGTTTCAATAAATAATGGTGTGTTCCAAACAAGATATATTACCTGCTGAAGGACACTTTGGAGTTAAAATAATCATAGCAGAAATAATGAAGTATCATTTCAAACTGAAGTGTTCAAAACTGGCCATTTTGAATGCTGTTTCAGAATGTAGAATTTCAAAGTATCTATATTGTTCAGTGTTGTACACTGCATTCCATTCTATTCCATTCCCTATGCCCTAATCCCTTCAAAGCTGTCAGTCTGGAGGGTTAAACCTTAGTAGGGATTAGGGCATAGGGATGAGCCCTTCCAAATGGAATATAGTTGAACATAGAATGGAACTTAGTCTAAATCTACAATTGAGAATAAAGTTTCTGCAGAGCAAATGTGGGTTTTTCTGAATTTTTGGACACTAATGATTTCCCTTACCTGACCCGACCCCTAAACCCAACCTTATTAAATAAAAAAACACAGATCATGCATTTGAGACCTGAATTAAATTTGTATGATCTCAATCATACATTTTAGTGTGATTTGCTCATCCCTCAATGTGGAAAAGCGACATGAGGAGAGCTGAGCTCCAGCAAGGGGGACCTTGAGCTCCAGCTCCTCGCTGCACTTCTTCTACAAGTGATGTCACTGGGGGTTGGGGCTAGGGGCGAGGTAGATGATCACATTGAAACAGCTTATAGAAAGAGGAGCTGGAGCTCAAGCTCCCCCTCATCAGGGGTGAGCTCCACCCAAGTGGCTCTGCAGCGAGCACCATCTCCGTTCCCCAGTGATGGCTGGGGTTGGGGGAGGGGTTTGGGGACATGCCTATAAAAGTGGGCAGTTTTGTACAAATTAAATTGTATAAATTTTAGAAAAATTGCCACTTTTCTGACAGGACGTAAAATAGTTATGTTTCCTCATGAGATTGGGCTGGACTTACAGTAGACTCGCTGTCTCTGATGAGGAAATCTCCATCTACACCCCTCTGGTTCAAGACCATCTCAGCCTGGTGCCGTGTCAGTTTTCCATAGTACCATTGTTTTTCTCCAAACTTTCCATCCATAGAAGGCTTAATGTCATAGTTTGAAGGAGGCGGTGCTGAAATCCCCAATTCCTTATGTGTTTTCTGCACAACTGTCACATAGTTCTTGGGCACCAAACCCACTTGCCCATTTTCCTTTCTACACTTCCACCACTCAGGATCGTTCTCTGGCTTCTCCAACACATCCATGAGTTCGTCCTTGTTGAAATTCAGCTCCTCGACATTGCCAGAGCTGAAATGATAAAGTGCCTGTACAGTCTGCAGAACCTGAGAGCTGTTGTTATTGTGCCCCACGGAGGACAATTTATCTTGGAGAGAGTTCACGGAATCGACCCTCATTGTCCCGTCCACGTCTTCTGTGACATAATTGGAGGGAAACCATCCAGAAAGGCCATTATAGGATCCTCTCCACCAGCCGTCGCTGCACTTCTCCATTACGATGACCCTTGTGCCCTTGATCAGAGAGAGCTCATCCTCTCGTTCTGCGGTGTAGTTGAACTTGACCAGCGCAGGAAGATTGAGGTCGTAAAGTCGCTCATCGCCATCATATTTCTCTGCACTGGAGGGCAAATCACGCACACAGCCTTTCTGCTTCACTTTCCCAATTCCTGCAGTCAGAGAGAGAGTAACGTAAAGTTAATTTACTAAATACAATTAAATCAACAAATGATTATACAATTAAATCAACAAATGATGCTCACAAACTACACAAAAAATATATTTTTATTTTTGCTCGTTCAATCTACTTATTTAAAATAAGCTGAATCAACACAATTCTTGAGATTTCATTGGGACAAATTTATTTTTTATGTGCAATCCACATAATAAGTTAACTTAATCGATTTGTGTTGGGACCACATGAATGAATTGTGTGGAAACCTGCATTTTTTAGTGTAGTATATTGCTACTTCAGTTGTTCAAAATAAAGAATAAACCAAAATAAAAAAAAATAAAGAAGTCTTTATCATGCATGGAAACTTTACAATCCAAAAAATGTTATAGTAAAAAAAAAGGATTCTTTGTATTATTAAAATTATGTTATAAATTAAAAAGAGGTTCTTTGAGGAACCAAAAATGGTCCTTCTCTGACAAAAATCCACTTTTAAAACCTTCATTTTTAGCATCCTGAAAAAATACAACAATTAATCATCAAGCTAGACATTTTATCCACGGTTAAATCCCTTGTAACTGATCCTAAGGCTCATAAAAGTAAAAAAAACCGAAACAATTGACAGTAGAGTATATAGGTTTAATTGGAACAGATTGTGGGTCAGTTAATGATACATAATTATTTATGGGAGAACTATAGTTTTAATAAATGAAAATGATAATAAAATGGCTATGATTAAATTGTAAAATGATTATAACGAGAGAGTTTTTGTCAAAGTGCATAACTCGCACTAAGCAAATGTCATGTTTGTGTCATCAGAGTATAATGTCCCATTTCTGGAAACAATTATTTTATACGTATAAAAATAATTGATAACCTTTTTGATGCAAAGAGTTTTAAGCATTTTGGATGATTGAAGTAATATCCATCCAATACATATAAATATTAAATATTAATAGAACTATTTATTAAATATTTTTAATCCAAAATAATTTGTAATATTACTATTGAATAATTATTTACTCTTTTGATAAATTGGTTCAATAACAGTGTTATATTTACACAATCACAGACCATCTGACCAAAAAAAAAAAAAAATCATCAACTAATCATTTGAATGCTTGAGATCTGCAAATCATTAGACTAACTATCAGCTCGTGTCGTCAAAATCTTATGTCTAGAGTTTGTTAATAATGTAAACACTGACAAACTGACATAACAAGCATGTTTGACAAGTTCGCTAAATCAAGTCAGGAAAGCACACCCATGATCCTAAAAGAAAGATATTCCAGATTGGCAATTGGGTAACAGAACATCAGACACTCATTTCTGGGCCTCAGTCTGTGTGTCTGCACAAACACTAAAATACACACCCAACCGGTGCTGTCAACATATCATTCTCCTTTCAGACTAATGTGGGTCATAACGACAACAGAAATGACAAACTCTCAAGGATAAGTTTCAAAAGGGTGTTTTTGCAGTGATGCCATAGAAGAACCATTTTTGCTTCTAAAAAGAATCTTTTAGTGCAATGTTTCTCAATCACGTTTCTGGAGGACTACCAACACTGCATGTTTTGGATGTCTCCTTTGTGTCACACCCATTACAGGTCTTTCAGTCATTTCTAATGAGTTGATGATCTGAATCAGGTGTTTTTAGTTAAGGAGACATGGAAAATATGCAGAACAGGTGGTCCTCCAGGAACGTGGTTGAGAAACACTGTTTTAGTATATCTTTTGCAGTGTGAAAAACATTTTAATGATTCTTATTCCAATGTTCCAGTTGAAGTCAGAATTATTAGCCCCCTTTGAATTTTTTTTTCTTTTATAAATATTTGCCAAAGTATATTTAACAGAGCAAGGAAATTTTCACAGTATGTCTGAGAGTATTTTTTCTTCTGTAGAAAGTCTTATTTGTTTTATTTCTGCTAGAATAAAAGCAGTTTTGAGTTTTTTAAAAAACATTTTAAGGTCAAAATGATGAATAATTATTAGCCCCTTTAAGCAATTTTTTTTTTCCGATAGTCAACTGAACAAACCATCATTATACAATAACTTGCCTAATTACCCTAACCTGCCTAGTTAACCTGATTAACCTAGTTAAGCCTTTAAATTTCACTTTAAGCTGTATAAAAGTGTCTTGAAAAATATCTAGTCATATATTATTTACTGTCTTCATGGCGAAGATAAAATAAATCAGTTATAAGAAATTAGTTATTAAAATTATGTTTAGAAATGTGTTGAAAAAATCTCTGTTAAACAGAAATTGGGGAAAAAAAAAACAGGGAGGCTAATAATTCAGGGGGGCTATAATAATTCTGACTTCAATTGTATGTGAAAGCTTCTCAATGGAACTACTGACAATGGTAATTAACTTTCATGTTTAACAATGCAGTTCATTTTCAACAGAAATTTTCTGACATTTTGAAGAGTGACGTTTACCAAACATTCTTGCTGGTCCCCACTGTCTTCTATGAAAAAGTATATAATAAAAGTCAGTGGTAACCAAAAACCATTAGTAAATAATAAAATTTTCTAATTTGGCTGAACTATCCCTTTATCAACTTTATTTTTCGTGCAAGAGCAGGCACGGTCATTGTAACCTAATTGTGTGACTTTTGGTCTCATTAATTTCCATAGATTTTTAGCCATATAAAACAGCATGCTTAAACTGCGAATTGGTATATTCATATAGTATTTTAAACACACTGGTTTGTAAAGCAAGTTTGACCATTTACTGCCATATTTTTGATTATTTCTACACTGTAAAAAATATCCGTAAATTACCAGTTTTCTGTGTTTTGAGATTCATGTTTGTATTTTCTATTTTCTCTATATTTTTCTGAATTGCATTATGAGACCTTGATTTTCTTTTGAAAACTTTTAACTTTAAAAAGTTGGAAAAAGTGACTTTTATTTAAAAAAAAATTAAAGTTTAAAGTGATATATTGGGTAACAATTTATTTTGATGGTCCAGTTGATTATTAGTATACTGTCTGCTTAATATCTGTTGATACTGCTCTTTCAACAAACATTTAACTGACTATAAGAAACTTTGCAAGTACATGTCAACTTACACTAACCCTGACCCTATATTCAACTTAACAGTCTACTTATAATCTAATCAGAATTAGTTGGCATGTAGATCCATTGCAACTTAAATTCAACAAACGGACCATCAAAATAAAGTGTGACCATATATTGTCTGGGTTAATGTGGTATTTTATGGTACAAAAACCTTTTAATAAGCTGCCAGTACATTTTCTGCCTTTTTACAGACTTATTTCTCTCTATATATTTTTTTGCACATTATATTATTCCAAACTACTAAAATTTCACTAAAAGCAGATATGTTAAACTGTAGAGTTGAATTTTCAACATCAAAAGTGGACAGAGCAGAGATCAAGGTCCCATAATGCAATTCACAAGCGTAAAAAAGCAGAAAACACAAAATGCGAAAACTGTTAATTAACAGATATATTTTCAGTGTAGTCATTTACCCAAACGAATCATAAGAAAATTGCAGAAAAGAGCTTACTTTCGCATTGCAAAATAAGGTGAATAGAGACTCAGTATAAAAGCACCCCATAGCTAGGCCCACACGGAATTTGCGCGCGCAGAATTCCGCAGATTTTTAGCCCATCATTAATTTAGTTTACTTACTTGAGTAGATGTGTGTAAATCTATATTTATTCCGTTTTTTTAATTAATTACAGTAATATTATTGACTAATATGAAAATGTTCATCTGATTTATGTACAATACAGTTTGTAAAGTAATATTTTCTGTCTTTTAGTAGATATTATAAGAGAGACTTGCTTTGTTTACCAAATAAAGTGGATCTAATTGGATTTGCATTTTAAAATTAAATAAAAGTTAAAAAGACATTATTTTTTATTTCACATATTAAGGTTTTAGTTATGAGACTCCCTAAATAATTCCGCAGAAATTTGCTAATTTTTACCAAAATTCTCAGCAGAAATAGCAAAAAACGTCCGCAGATTCCGTCTGGCCCTGCCCATAGCTTACACAGGATGATTTATAGAGAAACAGATCATTTGGAATCACTTAGTGACTCTTTGTGGAATCATAAAGAGACAGACACTTCTTCACCAAAGGATGCATTAAAGTGTCTCAGAGGTGTTATAGACAGTTTAGTCCATTTAGCCCTGATCAAACAGTTCCTACAACAGCACATGGTCTTATTTGTATATATAAGTGTCAGATTAGAGTTTATCCTAAAGGCCAGCAGCTTCCCAGGGTCTTGTCTTCCCTGTTGCTGATGAAACTGATATTTGACATGTAGTTTTCAATGAAGGCCAGCAGTGAGGGGCTGTTCCTCTCCTCTCCTCATCTTGTTGTTGTGCAGCAGGGGAGTCACTTCTCTGTGTACTGGTTAAATCCAGTTTGCTGTGTTCTTCATGGAAAAGTCTTCAAAAGAACAGCAGGCTAATGAGCTTTTTAGAAAAAACGTGTTTTTCATGAGCATTGTTGATTGTTGAAAAAAAAAATTGAAACCAAAATTTCAGAAGCAGAAGGGCACTCAGTACTCAAGCACATATAGACAGTTTGTATATTATTATGAAATATATATACCAAAACGATTAGGCCTCCTGTGGAATTTTAAATATTTAACAGACCATGGTAATTTTAACAGTATTGTTTTTTTTCTACTGGGGAAAGTCCTTTTTATTATGGCTAAAATAAAAGCAGTTTTTATTTTTATTTTCTAACAATATATTTTGTTAAATATTATCACCCCCTTGATTGTCTACAGTACAAATCACTAATGTCCAACAACTTGCCTAATTATCCAGCCTGATCTCACGAAGAAATGTAAGTATTTTACGTTTTGTCAGTTTAGTGGCTAATTCGTACGAATTTGTACAAGTTCAGTTGTACGAAAATGTAGTTTTAAAAAAGAGGCGTGGCACCTAACCCCACCCCTAACCGTCATTGGGTGATGAGCAAATCATACATATTTGTACGAAATAGATCGTACGAATTCATACGAATTAGCCACTAAATCAAAAAGTTACGAATTGCTGTGAGATTGCGTTGAATTATCCTAACTTGCATAGTTAGTTAACATAATAACCTATTTAAGTAATTAAATTGCTCCTTAAGCTGCTTATTAGTCAATCTTACAAAATAGCTAGTAAAATATTATGTGCTATCATCATATCGAAACCCACGCGAACGCAAGGAGAACATGCAAACTCCACACAGAAACGCCAACTGACCCAGCTGAGGCTCAAACCAGCGACCTTCTTGCTGTGAGGCGACAGCACTACCCACTGCGCCACAGCGTCGCATTTATTTTATTTTATTTTATTTTATTTTTATTCAGCTAATAACGCAAAATGCCTTTCGGATTCAGACTGATAATATTTTATAAATATTTATTTTTATTTAAAATATTTAGATTTTTTTTAAATAAATGTAATTTTGCGCAGCTATGGAAAATAATATATAATAATATAATAATAATAATGTATTCAATGTTTTAGGTATGATTTTGAGTAAAATTGAGAAAAAAAGTATAAAATATTAGTTTTATTAGGTCTGACATTTCTAAAAAGTATATGTGTAGAAATCAGAATTATTAGCCCAACAATCCCCCAACCCCCAATAATTTTTTGCTGATATACAGCAGTTATGTTAAATGTAATTTACATAAATTTACTACAGACAGAATCTTCTATTGGTAAGCCATTATCAACGAGAATAAAAAATTATTCATTCCAGATCCACTCAAGTAACCAGAGATGCTACAACTATCTAAGCATTGTTAACATATTACAATGTACACACACACACACAAACACACACACACACACACACAAAAGCTAACAAACAGAGCCGTTCCCTTCAAATGAAAAGGAAACCACATTTTTGTCTATCCATGACTATCAACAGGAAGAAAAAGCAGAAGAGTGACAGAAGAGTTTCCTGTAAAATAAACACCCGTGTAATACATGGGGCAGAGTGTTGAAAGAGCCTCATGATCCTGTTAACTCATTCTTATGCGTGGAATTACAGCTCATAACTTTCCAAACTTATCCATAACCAGCCTCTTCATTTCACAAGTTGTCAGTGATAAATCACAATCACGGCCATTTGTGATGCAACCCATTTGAGAGGTAAAACCATCATGCGTACGTGTGGAAAAGACAACGAAGTCGAACTTTTATTTCAGTGGAAATTCCAGGCAATGTAATGAAAGCGGGATCCACACAGATTTTGACTGTCTTTATGACATGACTCAAGGACAAAGCTGGAAGCACTGCGTCCTGTCTGCTTTTGTTTAATTTCCTCTGACAGCCAGAATAACTGTAGCTGAGCTTTCCAGTCAGTTTTCCACATGCGTAAAAACATTTAAAAGCAAAGATAAGGCAGAATAAGGTAGAAAAAAACCCTTTGGCATCACATGTCCATATGAAAGTAAACCTGGAATGGGAAGCTCATAAAGTCAAGAGCTGAACAAAGATGCATTGAACACTGAAGGTTTGAAATGAGTTTGCATGCATCTGGCAAGGTTTGCATGTTGTTTTGTTCCAGTTTTGCCATTTTCCACACAAAACACAACTAAAGCTGTTGCATTGACCTAATTTTGTTCTTATAGTGATTGAGATCTCTCGCTCTGGCCTGGTTTTAAAAAAGCTGAGTGTGATTATCGATGTAATGTGACCCTTGGCAAGCTGCAGTTTGGTATCCACGACAGAAATTGAGTGAACACAGCCAAATCACCCCGCCTTTGTTTCTGTTCGGCTGAGCTCACTCCACCAATGACATCATAAGACAAATAGCCTCTTCACAAACACATGTAGCATCCAAGAACTGTCAGCAAAGGTAGCGCCGTTAACTCTCAAAGCAACACAAATACACGCATTCACACAAACACAGACCCGAGATGACTGTCGGTTTGTTTTTCTGTTCACTTTGATCTTGCAGATGCAGTGTCCATCCTTTACTGTATCCTTTCAAACAATGACATTTAAAATGAGCACTCAAAAAGATATTATAGCTGCTTGTTCAACTACACTGTAAAAAATGCAGGGTCCCACTCAATCCCTTTATGTTGTCCCAACACAAATCAATTAGGGTAACAATTGTTTTTACAAATTTAAGTAGTTGAACATAAAACAATTAAGTTGCCCCCCCCCCAAAAAAAAATAAATAAATTAAGAATTGTGTTGTTTCAACTCATTTTGAGTAAGTGGTTCGAACAAGCAACAAAAGTCATTTATTAAAGTAAAAGCTTAAATGTTTTATGGTCAATCAAATAAATGAAATAGTAAAAAAACAAAAAACATTAGGTTAACTTATTCGATTTGTGTTGGGACATGAAGGGATTGAGTTAAACCCAGCATTTTTTACACTGTGCAGCTGTAGACATATTTGTACACTGTAAAAAATTCGAAAAAATGCCAGAAAATTGCAAAAGAACCTTACCATAAAAAATATGGGAGAAAAAAAACAGTAAAGACAGAAGGAAAAAGAAAACATATCGGAATAGTTGATTGATGATTTGATGCTTCAAAAAGAGAAGCCTGATTCTAATCTCTTTGTCAAATATTTGTGTTTGGTAAATTACAAAATGAGGATCATGCCATTTTTGGCTACATGAGGGTTCCTGAATGTCTGATTTTACATTAAACTAATGTTTTTCTCACATAAAGTTCAAATATTGCCTGTTGTCATAATGCTCTAATCAAAATGTGAAAATGGGAAATCCTTTAATAAATTTAAAGGAGCAGTATGTAAGTTTGACACCCAGTGATTGAACTAGGTATTGCACTCCTGAATCAAAATAACGCAAGCCCAGGATGCCAGATTGAGTACAGGAGCGAGTGATTTAAACTGTGTTCTAAATAAAAGCAAAGACACGCAATTGAGGGAAATAGAAATATTTTCCATATTAAAAGGAGTTTTGGTTCTAACCAACACCTCGAATTGATATATATTTGAAACGGCTTCTATTTCTTACAGCTGAACAACAGAAACCTATGACAGTGATCCCCTCAGGTTAACCTCGTGTGTTTTATTCAGTGCTAAATGCTAACAATGTGAGTTTGAATAGATTCTAAACCTTACCGTTTCATGAGTGAGTGCATATTCTGTGCTTCTGAATGGCTGTATTTAAATTTCTGTTGTGTTTCGTCTGGTGCAAACAGCCAAACTGCTCATCACTGCGTATCTCGTCACATCGTATCTCGTAACCTGCTCACCTAATGTTTACGTTTCTTAATATTTATATCATTTGCTAATTAATAACCTCGAGTGGAACTGAATCGGTCTCATTTCGAAGTCTGAAACTGTCCATTTCGCTCATGGACGTATGCTTTCAGAGCCTTTCTGAATGAATGAATGAAATACGCTGTTTTCCAACAAGGCAACCTGGAGTGCTGAAATATAATTGGCTAAACTGGCATTGTGCAGGTTAAATTTACCTAAACAAAGACAGCGTTTCGGCACGGAAAAAAACATTTTCAAAGCAGAATCTCTGACTTCAGCATTGTTTTTCAGTTAAACAAGTATGTTCACTTGAGATGTTTCTTAAATATCTGCACACATATTATTGTATTTTTAGGCTTTAGAAGAGTCAAAAACGTACATACAGCACCTTTAATGTGCATTTAAGCTTCACTTTCCATGACAGACGAGCATCTATAAGCAGCAGGGATTTAAATATTTTATAATGTCTGTGATAGAAAATTTAATAAATGCATTTTGAATTTATAAAAACTGTGAAGGCACTTTGTAATTCTAACAGATGATACAAAAACAGGAAGAAGCAAGTTGTGTCAACAGCTTGTCATCCCTCAACAACAACTCCAACAACTCAACAAAGCTTTTATTTTTCAATTATGATTTAAATATGTAAATCCTGATTAGGTTAGTTATTTCTAGTACAAATATCTAGGAAAAAACTAAGAAAAAAACATACTGTCCTTCTTTTTAACAAAAATACATCAGATTTTATGTGCCCACTCACACATGAAAGAATATGCTAACTATAGTGAGGATACTGTTAACAATTAACAGTCTTTTAGCATAGCATTTTGCAGTCTTTAACCATAAAAAAAATCATGACCACATTTTTTTATACCACAATGTTTTTTTTATCATGGGGCTTTTAGTTTATTTAGCTTGTGTACCAAACAAATACAGTGTTGTCTGATATACAGTTGAAGTCAGAATTATTAGCCCCTCTGTTTATTTTATTTTATTTTTTAATGGAGAGAAGTTTTTTTTTTTCAACACATTTCTAAACATAATAGTTTTACTAACTCATTTCTAAAAACTGATTTATTTTATCTTTGCCATGATGACAGTAAATAATATTTGACTAGATATTTTTCAAGACACTTCTATACAGCTTAAAGTGACATTTAAAGGCTTAACTAGGTTAATTAGGTTAACTAGGCAGGTTAGGGTAATTAGGCAAGTTATTGTATAACAATGGTTTGTTCTGTAGACTATCGAAAAAAATTCTAGCTGAAATAAAGCAAATAAGACTTTCCCCAGAAAAAAAAATATTATCAGACATACTGTGAAAATTCCCTTGCTTTGTTAAACATCATTTGGGAAATATTTAAAAAAAAATAAATAAAAGGGGGTTTAATAATTCTGATTTAAACTGTATCTTATTTTAATCAATAGAAAGTTATTTATAAACCCAAGATTGACCTTTAATTAAAAAAATCTTAAGATAATTTTTTGTGTGTGTGTTTTTACTTTAACTAAAACAGGACAGTAGCTGTACAGGAAGTCAAGTTGGAGAGAGGGAGGTAGGATTGGAAACAGCCTGTGAGCCAGGGCTTGAACTTGGGGATGCCCAAAGCGCAATATTACTACATGTCGGCATACTGCTCACAAGACTGCAATGACTAACCTATTAATCTATGTCATTTTAATTAGTTCGACAATATACTGTTCCACAAACTTCCTGCTATATAAGATGCTCTGTGTTTTTTTATTAGAAACTAATATACTTCAAGTATATTAGTAGTGAAGTGACAGATCACTGTTTATAGGCATCACAATTGTCAGCAATCATTTCTTCATCTTTGCTACTAGTTAAAGCATTAAATAAGCACGACTGAACATCTCACATCTCATGTTATCCTTCAGTCAGTGTTACAGACCTGAAAATATATTAGTATAGCCGCTTATAATTTATAACCGCTAATATAATTCACCACATTTAGAATTATACAATATTTAACTCATGTCTACATCTGGTCATAAGTTTGTTAGAAAAATGATCTCTAGAGCAGTGGTTTTCAAACGTTTTTCACCAAGTACCACCTCAGAAAAAAATTGTCTCACCAAGTACCACCATAATGACCGGTATTAAAAAATACTGTAGCGTAGTAGGCCTAATTAAGCAACTACAGCTCTGCACAGTTCAAAAATGTGGCAGATTAATTCTTATTATTATGAATATTTATTATTGTCAGCCACTTTAAACATTATACATAGTTTGAACATTAACACTGCACTGTGCTCACAGGTAGAAAAAAAGAAATTAAACATCAATGTTTAAATTAAAACATGCTTTTAAAAGTTAATAAAAAATGACACTGTTCTTAAAAAGTCAAAAGAAAACTGCTGTACTTAAATGTAAAGTATTATCATAAAGTAGGCTATTCATCAAAACCTTGAAATGTTCCTTGAACCTCATAAATATAGGCTATATGTCATCATATTTAAATATAAACTTTTTAAAATAAATTTTAAAATATGTGATGCATGCATATATGACTTATTTGTATACCTTTGAAAACTAAACATTAACTTGTATTTTACATATATGAATTGGATTTACATATTTAAATTTACTGCACGTTATGTAGGCTATTTGTGTCAGAAAAGAAAGTGATTAAACTATACCTGTCAACATTGGGATATAAAAATACGGGATACGCCCCCAACAACTGTTATAAATATGGGGAGGAAATTAGTTTAAATGATAGAATGCATAACAAACGATACAAAAATGTAAAGTAAAATAAAATGTTTAGCATATTAAAATGTATTAAAACTGTGGTAATTTTTTTTACTTTTTTCCTCCGCGTACCACTAGAAGGAAGCCTGCGTACCAGTGGTACACATACCACAGTTTGAGAACCACTGCTCTAGAGAATGACGCTATATTAACCTACATTTCCATTACACTAGCTTAACCCATGAGTAATATCTTCAGTGTTTCATGGATATGTTTATATGTAAATCTTTCATGGAACTTATCACTCATCGTGTAGCCAACATTCATTCAATTACCAGCAGCATTTTTTAAGAACGCAAAATTACTCAAAACTTGAGACATTTTCCCTTTGTGCTGGGATCGGTTACACCCCCGTTTGGTATACAATAGCCTCTCTGAACTTCCACTGCATGCTAAAATGCACAGAGAGAGAGTGAGAGGGAGAGACAGGGAGGGAGAGAGAGAGAGAGAGAGAGAGAGAGGCAGACACAGAGAGCAAGAAAGAGAGCTGGCAGGAGGCCACCAGAGCAGCCAGCAATTTTTCCCCTCTTCTCCCAAATTTTCAAGTCTGGCTATTCACAAGTGAGCAAACAAAAACGCAAATAAGGAGTCTCATTTGTTGAAGAATGCTTTTCCCGTCACTACTGTTCTTTTGTCCTCCAAAGATCCGCTGTTTGCCTCTGCCAAGTCACGACACCCCACTGTCTTGTCCACTGTAATACGGCAAATAAAACACTTCGAAATGCTGAAAGTGTTACAAAGGAGAAGCAGCGTAATGAGAGAGAAAGAAACCCAGAGTCAAAGACCTCAATTATTCATTGCCTCACATCCTTCTGTTTTTCCTGTGCTAGAAATCTGCGTTGAATTAGAGGGCTTCCGGCCGCCTTCACAGAGCAGCTCAAGTTGACAGTATAGAGGAGGTTTGAGGGGGCCTGCATGGGTTTCTGCTTTGATTTTTGCTTTTTAAGAGAGTCCAAGCTACCCCAAAGGGCCTGGTGCTATTTCCTCCCTCTCTTATGGGCAATTTTATAGACAAAAAGGGAGTATTTGAAGTACCTGAGTGTAGTTGCCCTTTAAAAAGTATGTCAATGGAGTGTTTGTGTGTGGGACTTATACAAGTCACATAAGTGGCACACACACACACACACACACACACACACACACACATTTCATTAACCACTAATTCTGGATAAAAAGTTTATAAAAAATAACACAGGAGAGTATTTTTTCATTATGAGCTGCATTTAAACCCGTATTCACCTACTTTCAGATGGTCATGTGAGACAAAGAGGGCAAAATAAACACAATGACACTTGCAACAGACTGACAACACAAGTTTAAAACTACAAAATCACACCCAGTACTCAGAGAAACTGTTCTTTCCAAACATATTATGCTAACACAAAGCAATGGCAACAACGTTAGGCAAAACTCGGTCATGTTTGAAGAGAAGAAGATTATAAACATGTACTTACGAAAGAAGTGTTTAAAAAGATTGGCCATCTCCATTCCCAGCTCAGCGAGCAGCCGCCCTCTTTCACACACACTGTCTTTCTCTCTCTCACAGTTCTTCCATGAACTTCCTGAAAGTCCAGAGTTATTGACAGAGCCGCTCTCCACCCCACACACACATGACCATCTGTAGCCAATGGCTGTTAAGAGGCTCTCTCTGTAGGCTCTGTAGTGGCTGGCAGATCCCCAAAAACACTCAGAGGGGCTTCTTGGGAAACTCAAACTCAAGGCAACCGTGTTTATCACTATGATGAGTTTACAGATGGAGCTTTATGAAGAGTTCAGATGCAAAAACCTTTAAGTGCCTCTGAAATTTTCTTCTAAAATGAGCATTTGTCTCACGCTCCTGTGTGTAGGTTTCATTTTTTTCACTTTTATGGCAAAGAATATGTTATTTTTCATTCCCGGAAAAAAAGATTCTCATTTTTGAAGAAAATTGCAGAGGGCATTTTTTTGCATCTGTATGTTCTGCTGAGCTATAATATGTGTAAAAATTATATTTGAGGTTTGTATGTTCGAATCTAAATATTTTATATAGTCTATAGCTTTCGAATAAACCTTGCATTGTAAATACACCATGAATAATGTTGGCTTAGTGATTAATTGTTTCTCAGACTTGGATGAAGTGGCTTGTTAGATGAATATAAATATTTACACTTGCAGACTTTGTTCTCTGTGCTAAAAAGTACCCAAATTGGGTGGTTTTCAACCCAGTGTTTTTAGATTACATAATATCTATTCCTGATATAATGCAAATGATGAAAAGTCCATATCAGGATAGAAATAGTTTAAAGAAGGTTTTGATGTTTTCTATTAAGGTATGATAACATTATTTTTTATACTGTGAATACATATTTTTAAACCTTTAAACTTTTTTCAACAAAAGAAAAGAAAACAAAACAAAACTTGTTGTGACAAAAGTGTCACAATAAAATTGTTTTAATCTAACAATTATTACTTTTATCTTTTAAGTTTTAGTATGATAATTTGAACTTTTATTTCATATGTCGGAATTTTGACATTTCATCAAACATTTGGCTGCCACAATTTCAACTTTTTAAATTTTTATAAGTATATTCTTTATCTTAAACATCCCAGTTTTTTAGTAAAGTTATTTATTTATTTAGGGGCGGCATGGTGACTCTGTGGTTAGCACTGTCGTTTCACCGATCACAGGTAACATCTAATGTTTACAAGATGGGCCGTTAGCTCAATGCTCAACCCAAACTTGGAGGACTAGGCATACACAATTCACCTATAGCGCATGTCTTTGGACTTGTGGGAGTACAAAGACAAGCGCCACCATATCACCCCTGCATGTATATTAATAAGGAAAAATAAATATATATAAGCATTTAAATATCTATTTAACTTTTCTTTTTCATCAGATGGGTTAAGGTAGTGCCTCTGTCCTGCTGTGCTTCAGCTAAATTCAGCATCACAGACAAAATGACCACCTTGTGCCCTATAACAAAATATAATTGATTAATCAGCACGGTTGTCAAGGCAGAATTTCAAGCGTAACCAATCATTTTAGACAGAGACATGGTGATTCCTTTAAAGAAATTAAATTGTTAAGGTCAGAGAACTTAAAATATTAATTAAAAGTTGTTGTTTTTTGCTGCCTAATGAGTAAGTTAAACACACCTGTTTAAGTTTTGATGCCAAAACTTGGTATTTTAAGTAATGTTAAGTTATATTACCTTAATATCTTTAGTAATGACAACAGCGGGGTTTACAGTGTAAATGTACATACTATACAATAAAATGTAACCATTCAGTCAGTGTAATTGTGTTATAATTGAACATATTTCTGTTCTTGCAACAGTTTTCAACTCTGAATTTTATTGTGATAATATTCTGATCCCAAGCTAGTGTAAAAAAAGTTACAAAGCCCCTAAAAAACCGACAGAGTAGTAGAACTCATGACAGAGTGAATAGCCTGTACTGCAGTTTTATTGACCTGATGTGGGTTGCCTTATGGCTGGTGCCTCAGTGGTTCAATAATGTGTGTAATGTGAGTAAACTAAGCTGCACATGAGTAAGTTCTCACAGTTCTCTCAGCTCTTCCGCTGTTTAGACAGGCTGTCAGACGTACCTCTGGAGCACCTGGTCCAGCAGACAGAGCTGTAATTTGGAGCAATGAGGTCACAGTTACAGGGGCCTGAATTGCTTCCTGAGGGGTGTGAGACAGTTTGGGGACTGAGGAAATATATAGACAGAGTGATATAAGCATTTATACATGAAACTGAGATTTGACAAGCATAGACAAAGAGAGAGATGTAATATTGTATTGATTAATTAAATAATCAACTCAGCTTCAGCACAATCAAGTTCTACTCTAAGAAAATAAACATGCTTTGATAAATTATCTTTGACATATAAAGTCAACGAGATCCTAAAGCCCAAATGTATGCTTCCATTGTCAAATTAACTGTAAAAATATTAGTTGACTTTACTTAAAATAAGTGAGTAAACCTGTTGCTTTTAAAACAATTAGTTGACTTGAAAAGTGAGCAAACCAATTGCATTAACATTTTTAAGTAAATTAACTTAAACTTGATTTATTCATTCATTCATTCATTTTCTTTTAGGCCCTTTATTAATCAGGGGTCGCCATAGCGGAATGGACCCCCAACTTAACCAGCACATATTTTACACAGCAGATGCCCTTCCAGCCGCAACCCATCACTGGGAAACATCTACAAATACCCATTCACACACATACACTACACCAGGGGTTTTCAAACTATTAGGACACACGCCGCCCCAAGTTTGGCCAATTTCACTCTGAACTAAACAGAAATGGAATTAACATGTGGAGTATACATATATTAGTGGCATTATTGAAGTAAACACAGCAATCAAACTATTACCGTCATGTAAGACTTTTCGCCAAATTTTCCGACAAGATCCACACACAGGGGGCTGTCAGTAAAGGGCTGCATCACGAAATGCGTAGTTTTTTTTCTTTCCATTCGACTAGGGGGTAACTGCAGTCTGGAGAAATGGGCGTGGCAAAAGGTAGGGGCATGGCAAAAGGTTTTTCATTGGTCAAAGTTTTTTCTGGTAGGGGCGTGGCAAAAGGTTTTTCATTGGTGAAAGGTTTTATATCCGGTCAAATGTGTTGGCCAATTAGATTTATATATTAGATAAGCTGCTCCTTTAGCTTAAAGGTGGATCATTCTACTTTATGCTAATGGTGTTTAGAATAAAGAATAAATTAAACCTAATCATAAGTTTCATTAAAGTAATGCAAATCAGCACTCTAATGGATACAAATGCTGTAATGTCATTAGACAAATTATGTTTTTGGTCTTTTTACTTGGCCATTTATTCAGTACTATTTTAACTGTGATTTAGTTGTTTCCCAAAATAATTTAAATTAAGAAGATTTTAAGAATTGTTTTTTTTTGCCTGGTAAATATATATTGTTCAAATATCACAAATTTATAATAAAGATAACTCATTAGTAACCTTATGTTAAGTGATATTAATCAATTTAGAACACAGACAAAAGTTCATTAAACATTTCAGTTTAATTATCAAACAAAAAAACACTAGTAAATAAAACAATCTCTTAAAAAAAACATCCCATCCACTGATTAAAAATCCATACATGCATCATTTCACCACAAATATCCATTAAGTACAAATCCATCCATTCATCGTGTAGCAGCAGTGCATAGAGCAGAAGCCATCAAACTCTTGTCTAAATAGATTGCTCTGTACACCTCTTTCCTCATCGCCACAGTATCCAATGGTGTTTTTGTAGAGCCAACCACAGGATTCACATCTGGAGAGCTTGAACTCCACTCTGTATTTGACTAAGTAAAAGTGTGAGGAAGGCTCCATCTCCTTCATCATAAACATCTAAAAGAACCTTTCTGAACAGGTCTAATGGTAACTGAATTAAAGACAAAATACACACGCACGCACGCACGCACGCACGCACGCACACACGCACGCACGCACGCACGCACACACGCACACACGCACGCACACACGCACGCACGCACACACACGCACACACTAATAAAATGACGAATGTAAAAGTGAAAAGTAAACTATAAAATAAATTATAAAATAAAATTCAAACATACATCACTAAGACCTCCTCTTGGATCCAGTGTATGATGTATGCATGCATGTATACATATTTTGTAAATACAGAATAAATATGTATACATGCATGTTTTTACTGTAAATACAGTAAAAACAGACTTGCGTAAGGTCCAAAAGAAACAGGTTATATCGGAAAGCCTCCACCAAAGCGAGCGAGAGAGTCTAACAGAAGCAGACACAGGAGTGAACAACAACGAACTGATAATGCTGACTACAAAACACTAAACATATATAGCGCGCGAAACGCGCAGCAGCTGTGACTGATAACAAACATCTGTGCGTTAAGAGTAGCGACAAAACACGTGACCTCCCAACTGATAAATGTAAACACACATACACACACACACCACATAGTGAAGAACCCAAACAAGACACACCCACTTCCCACACACACACACACACACACACACATGCAAGAAAAACAGTAAGACCCACAAACGTGACAATTTTATTTTATTTTGTAATTTTTTTTATTAATTTGTGTTTTGTTTTGTTTTATTTTATGAATATTGTGAGATTGCAAACTTTTCTATGCAAAAAATAAAATAAAATAAAATAAAATAAAATAAAATAAAATAAA
>CAIGQZ010001336.1:26177281-26199856 GCA_903798205.1 Danio tinwini | reverse complement strand
TTTATTTTATTTTATTTTATTTTATTTTATTTTATTTTATTTTTTGCATAGAAAAGTTTGCAATCTCACAATATTCATAAAATAAAACAAAACAAAACACAAATTAATAAAAAAAATTACAAAATAAAATAAAATTGTCACGTTTGTGGGTCTTACTGTTTTTCTTGCATGTGTGTGTGTGTGTGTGTGTGTGTGGGAAGTGGGTGTGTCTTGTTTGGGTTCTTCACTATGTGGTGTGTGTGTGTATGTGTGTTTACATTTATCAGTTGGGAGGTCACGTGTTTTGTCGCTACTCTTAACGCACAGGTGTTTGTTATCAGTCACAGCTGATGAGCGTTCCGCGTGCTATATATGTTTAGTGTTTTGTAGTTAGCATTATCAGTTCGTTGTTGTTCACTCCTGTGTCTGCTTCTGTTAGACTCTCTCGCTCGCTTTGGTGGAGGCTTTCCGACATAACCTGTTTCTTTTGGACCTTACGCAAGTCTCCGTCTCTTTGATGTTGTTACTACTGCCTGCTCTGAAGACTACATTATCTGTGAAAGACTTCACCTCAAATCCGTTTCTCTAATGAACTTTACCGTGGGTAAACTCGACGATTTCCCTGAGAGCGGCTCCTTAGCGTGACCCTCCCTTTCCCTCGATATCTGGTGAGATATCCATGAGATACTGCTATACGACATTGGTTCATGGATAAATCTTCATCGCTGTTTGGCGTGTTGTATTCTGGTGTGAGCATCCTTGCCCTACACTATATCTGGTGAGATCTATACCAGTTGTGACTCTTTAAATAAATCATCTTGTTTTCACTTGCATTTGGGTCTCCTGTGTATATCATTGTGACAAAAATACACAATCAAATCTAATTTCAAGAGTTCGCACTTAGATATTGTTGGACAAATGTTAGCTGGTTTGGCATGCTGTCCCGGGAGAGAACCCTGAGCTCGAAGATAGTTGAGCCCAGGGCTCCCGCCTGGTCGATGGAGCATATAAGGGGAGTACGAGATCAGGTGGTTCTCGAGAGCTCCCCATGGTAAAGGAAGAAAAGGGGGGAGAAGGGGTGGAAGGGGGGTTTCTTCGAAAATGAAGGGAGTGATTTTTTCCTAGGCTACTTATAGTGAGTTTGAATTGGTCTGATTGGCTAGCTAATGATTGTAGATGAGAGATCAGCTGCGGTCAATCATATCACGTGTTCCTCTCGAAATTTGTTTGTGAAACTTCACTTAATAAATATTTGGGGCACATATTACCCCAGAAAATAAGGTACATCATACACAGCACTGCCTGTACTATCTCTATTATACATTTTTAATTATTTATTATTATTTCTTTTCTTTTATGTTTTATTTTTGATGTATAGCATGCAACAATACAGACAGAGGTAATTATTATTCCATATCTAAGTTCAAGATTTTACTGTTTGTTTGGCAAACCATTAAAAGAACCAAAAGTCCACCTGTGGCTGATATTGTGAGAGGTACATCTGCATCATATGAGGCCTGTGAGCAGTCAGAGAAGTAAACTCTAGCACGCTGCTATTCTTTGAAGCAGCAGCAGCCCTGATTTTCAGAGGTCCTTGATCCAGACTTGTTTATTTCTCAAGAGAGGCAATAAATGTTTGCACGTGATGTTATGTGATGAAATTCAGGCCTGGTTGGAGGCCTACAATTGTGTGTGTTATAAGACCATAGAATAATTATAACATACTGTGCTGGTTAAAATTAACTGTATGGTCCCTTTATTTATCAGAGGTCGCCACAGCGGAATGAACCGCCAACTTATCCAGCATATGTTTTACACAGCGGATGCCCTTCCAGCCACAACCCAGTACTGGGAAACATCCATACACATACAAACTACAGCCAATTTAGTTTATTCAATTGACAAATAGCGCATGTCTTTGGACTGTGGGGGAAACCGGAGCACCTAGAGGAAACCCGTGCGAACACGGGGAGAACATCCAAAGTCCACACATAAAAGGCAACTGGCCCAGCCGGGACTCAAACCAGTGACCTTCTTGCTGTGAGGCGACAGTGCTAACCACTAGTGCTAACCACTAACTTATAAAATTATAAGTTTACTCCAGATTTAATGTAATAATTTGGTCCTTTTCTACCCCCTTGTGGACACTGAGGAGATTTCAAATAAAACTTTGTATTCAAAAACAAATTGAGCTTGAAGCCACTTATTACAGCTTTAAATTAAATGAAATGCACAATTTTAAATGAATACATGATTTTATTATTACATGCTGTTATTAAAGAGAAAGCACATTTTTATAATCGCTGTCATTTTTAAAAGACACAAAAGGAATATTGTCAGACTTTAGTCACGTTAATTCATTAAAAAAGAGTTGTAATTGACATAATCATTTTTGCATGGCTCAAACATTGACTTTTCTGTAGAATGAAAGGCATATCTTTGTGATGCTATGCATTCTGTCAAATAACTGAAAACTTTAATCTTTGACTTTAGCCTTAAATGTGACAAATATTATTCTTTGCAAAACATATTACCTATATTGATTAAAAGTTTTTTTTATTTCCAACTGAAACTCTAGAGAGTATTACTCCATGATACCATTAGCTATTCAATGTTCCTTATTAAAATGGAAATCATGAGATCATATACCAACAGAAAAGCTTTGGCAGACAACAGTGTGAATCACTGTTGCCAAAACAGATTTGATTCACTCAGTCAAACGAGTCCATTTCCAAATACTGTTATGAGGGTCGCATGACCACTAAACGCCAACAGGGGGCGCTCTTGACCACGTGAGTTTGGAAAATGTGCATATTTATAAAACTCATGTTCTCATTGCAGAGACATTTATTTGGATGTACATCACCAAACATAACCTAGACAAAACAAGATAATTTATAATTGGCGATGAGAATCAATTTCCTCTTTGTGATTTCACATAATACAGCAGCAGTCAAAGACAACGTCACAATGGCACTTCAGCAATAGACACAAACTTTACAAAGATCTTTTTCTCAGACATTCACAGTAACCTCAATCACATGTGAGTAGCGTCAATTTAAAGCCAGAAAAATAAATCATAAAACAAATAAATAAAACAACTTTAATTCATAAGGAATCACTTTATCGGTGAATCAAGGATCTCTTCATACTCCTGTCTTTTGCTCTTGCCCACCCAATAAAGCTTTACGGCTGTCAGAACAACAACACTGATGATGATGATGAGGCCCCCGATGATGTCATAGACCGAGGGGACCATGTGGAGCACAATGAGCTGCAAAAGCATGGCCACAACAATCTCCATATGCTGAACTGTGCTCACCAGAGCCGGATGAAACTTGTTGAGGGCATAATAAACGCCCAGGAATGCCACAGTGGAGCAGACGCAGATGCCAATCAGATACCCCCAAGTCTCCCCATCCAGAGGAATGATGGGCTCCTGGAGGACAAACATGGTGGACACCCCCCACACAGTCCCAGTCCAGCCGAAGGTGAAAAGAGCCGTCCACATGCTCACTCTTTCTTTAATGGCGCGGTAGATGATCATGGACATGGCCGCCATTAAGCCTGCCATCACTGTCATGGTGTAGCCGAACGCTTCCTTCCAGAAACTCAGAGATCTGTGTTCGCCTACGATGTTGGGAATCATGACCAAGCAGAGGCCGAAGACGCTACTGACCACCGTCACCACGTCGGTCATACCTAGTCGTTCATCGATGAGTAAAAATGCCAGGATGGCACTGAAGACCGTTGTGGTTGCCCTCCACATGATGGTACCGTTGCTTGGTGGGACGATGGCGAAGGATGTGTACGCACACGTGATGGAGATGACGTTGCACACGCCGTAGAAGAAAAGACGCAGTCTGTAGCCTTGGGGTCCAAAGGGCGGCTCCTGGTAGTAAAACACCACCCCAATAGACAACACCTGGATGACGGAGCGGATGAAGAGGAGCTCCAGTGAGGGCACTCGAGAGCGGTCGGCGGCCAGCCGTGTGATTAAAGCCACACACCCATGTGCCAGAGCTGCCCCAAACAGAGCGGCCCACGTCATTCGTGAGGCGAACACTGAGGCCTCCCCGAAACTCTGCAGCTGACCTCCAACCCCTTTGTCTTTTTGATCACCAGGTGGTTTGGACCGACTGTCAAGAGCACTAAAAAAAGTCCTTCCTGACTTGCTGTCGGTGAGGTGTTTTTTGTCTGAGGTCCCCTCAATAAAGGAGCCAAAGTCTTCGAAAGATGGGGCGTCATCGTAGCCCTCGTCTCCAGGCTGAGGGAAGTGAGTGGCATATTTGACCGTCACTGTATTCGGATGGATTTTGACTCTTTTCTTGGGGCCAAGCAGATGCTTTGAAGGTGAATCATCCATTTTCTTACAAAACCAGCTGTTGTTTAGCTACTGAAAAAGAGAGAATGAAAAAATAAAGAATTGTGCAAATTAACTGATAATCAAAATGTAAAATACTTTCTCAAGGCATCAATATTTTTGTTTTAGGGGTTTGCCCCAATTGGTGTGTAATAGGTTTATATGTGACCCAAAAAATTCATTGATTAATTTTCTTTCGGCTTAGTCCCTTATTTACCAGGAGTTGCCGCCGCAGAATGAACCGCCAACTACTCCAGCATATGTAAGTATTACACAGCAGAAACCCTTCCAGTACTGGGAAACACTCATACACTCTCACATTCACACACACACACACACTCATACACTACGGCCAATTTAGTTTACCCAATCCCTACAGCACATCTTTGGACTGTGGGGGAAACCGGAGCACCCGGAGGAAACCCACACGAACAATCCACACAGAAATGCCAACTGGTCCAGCCTGGACTCGAACCAGCACCCTTCTTGCTGTGAGGCAGCAGTGCTAACCACTAAGCCACCGTGCAGCAAAACACTTTCATTTTTTCTAAATAAACCATTGCTTTACATTTTGAAAGTTAAGTGCTGTTATAAATCTCTTTTTTTCAAATCACAAACTTTTGTGAGGCTTTAGAATATAATTTACAGGCAAAACACATTTGACCAGTGTGAGTATCATTGTTTCACTATTACAGTGCAATGCTCTAGCAATGAAGCTATACATATCCTGACTTTTATTATACATTAAATGGTAAAATGCATAATTTCTTTATGTGGCACGGGCTTTATTTCAGTAAACACTTTACATTTTAGTAAACACTCCTATGGGTCCCTTTTCAGGTAAGATACAAGTGAAATAAACTCTGTAAACGTTTTTGGAAAAGCTGCACTAAAATAAATGTTTAGTTTTGAAAATGAATGTTTCTTTTTAATATGATGTAAAAAAAAGTAAAAAAAGTCTTTGAGGGCTGGTTAATGGAGACATTGTTTGCAGACAATGAATACGATATGGAAACTTGTTACTGATCTGTTAAAAAACTGAAATTTCTAATTCAGAGTCTCTTATTTCTTTTAGGATAACACTGGTCTTTAAAAAGTGCAGACTTTTAACAATCTTAAAAAGTCGTGGTAAATATACTGTAGCATGAAAGCAAAGTAAAAAAGAGTAATACATTTTTAGACATCAATACAGTTTTTTAATTCCATGCACAGGCTTTTTGTGACAATTCACTAGGAGAGAGCGGGGCACAAAGTAACACTTTTTGGTTTTGGTAAAAAAACAAACAAAGTAATAAGGTTAGACAAACCATGTTTTTTTGACTAACAGCACACAAGCCTCTCCTACAAATCAGCACTGGAATTATGATCGCCGGACCTGTGGTTTCTGTGCAGTATTGCCAAAAGTGCCAGGAGTAAAAATTTTACTATTTACCCCACCTGCAGGCCAAGTTGTAACAGACAGGGGGTTAGTTGTAACACATGCTTATGAAGGCAGATTTCACACAGTTAATTTAAATTCAGTTTACTTTAAATAGTAGCTATATTTCTTCAGTAATTGGCTCATTTCCTTTTTATTCTACATAGCACAGTAAGTTTATTAATTATTTTGTTTATTGGATAAACACATTTGAATCGATTTGCATTATCCATTTATCCATTATTATATAATGCATTTATTTGCATTATTAGCAATAAAATATTTTTTTCTATTAAAAAACATTTTTATTTAAAAAAAAAAATCTCAACATTACACTCAAACTTAAAAAAATATTTAGTTAGTTTAATTGGTGTCCAACAGTGTGTGGCTTAAATGTAACACCCTGTTACTAACCCCGCTGTGTCATGTTTTCCTCAAAACCGGCTAGCAGTCACTGTGTTTTTTACATCTTTCAAATTTATTTCATATTTTAGCCTAGAAGACGGTGATCACAACAATATATGATTTTACGTAGCCTACATACTTTCACCGATTTTTTTAAGTAAAAAATATCGACTGTCATTAAAAAATACTTTTATGCTGCAAAAATGTTTTCTCCTGTGTTTCTCATCCAAAGTTCGCCGAAAATTTTAAATAATTGTTAGGAAGACGTCTGACACTGTAGTGAAAACCTCGGAAGCATGCCTGAGTAAAACTCCGTGTTACATTTAACCCCGCGTTACTTTGTGCCCCGCGCTCCTCTACCATATTAAATAACAGTCTTGTTTCTATTTAACTTCCTTTCTTTCATAAATGTCATGTTGTTTTTTTATAATTGTTAATTACCCTTTTGCTTTCCTGTGTACTCCGTCTTATGTTTTTTTAAAAAGCTGATTTTTACACGTTTTTTTCTACTGAGTAAAAACTAAAGAATAGTTTTAGGCCTAGTTAAAGTATATATTAAATGACCTGTATCAGTTTGCAAACAGTTAATCTACCGTTAAACTGTGGCAACTGGACCAAATCCCCTAAAAGCTATTTTGGGGACACGGTCAATAATGACGCTTGCTTCGATGATGTCACATGACGCAAAAGCAGAGGATGAAGCTGTCGTCTGTGAGTGACATTTAGCAGACAGGAACCGATTTCACGATACGGACTTTATGAATGGAGCAGAAGGCGCGCACGCTGTCTACTATCCAGCGCTGGTTGTGCGCACGCGCCTCCTCTTAGTCATACATGCCAATTTACCTTAAATATCTAATATAGCCCACATTTAAAATTTAGAAACGTGCCCACCAATAAACAGAGTCTGATATTTCTATTCAAACACCTCTGCGCAAGAAAGAAAACCGAAGAAATCTCACCTGTCCTCTCAGATGCCTTACACACCAATCAAGGTCCTCGAATAAACGTGTTAAATCCAGCGATCATTGCTGTGTTTTTAAAGTAATAGTCTTCCCATGTCTTTTAGTATTGAAATATGGCTTATGATTGTCTAAATGAATAATAGCAGGGCTCCTACGTCTCCAGTGAGCTCGCAGTAGTGTCTTTTCTCGCAGGATGCTCTTCTTCAGAGATCTCCGTCGAGCTGCACGCATGCACTGTGAGGATGAGGAGCGTTCCAAGCGTGCGTCATCATTCAGGAGGAGCGTGTCATTGACGCAGTACAACTTCACCTAACTACATCTGAACCACTCCGTCACTCTTGAATGAATGACATTAATGAGATTAATGAGTAGATATCATTTCAGAGCTGAGTAAAAGCGTGACTTGTATAAGATAAAAATGTAAGCAGTATTGGGGCTAACGCGAGTTACGTTATTTTTTTTCATATAACCAAAATAACGCATTACTATTTCATTTCCAAAAAATATTAGGCTACTTAACTTTTTCAAACAAGTTCTCTTTTATTGAGTAACATATTCTCCAGTCTTAATGTTGGGAGAAATATTCCACCCCACAAAGAATGTAATTAAACTGTCAGGCTTAGTAGAAAGAATGTTATAAAACAGTTATATTCAAAATAAAAATAAATAAAAATAAAATAAAATAGTTATATTTAAAAACAAATACAAAAACCTTAGTTAAACATCTTTATTGGGTTAATATGACCAGCTAAAGACGGGGGACCACTTCAAAAAGTCGTTTTATATCAACTCAATAGTGGACAAAAATTGGCCTTAAACTAATTATTAAATGATCGATCTAGTGACCTTTACATATAAGTATTTGAAACTCTCAATAAACGACTCTGAAGGGGATAAAAGAAAAGTCTTTATAGCAGAGGTGCCCAAACCTTTTCTTATAATCTGCCAAAGACTAACCCTGATTGTGGACCAATAGATATAATAAACTGTATTACATGAAAGTTGCCATGGGTAATTAATATATTTACATAAATATACATACACCATTTATTTAATAATATTTAAAAAATAAATAGAAAACATTACTTTAATCGTATTAACTAATGCATTTTTTCTCACATTTTATAATGAACAAACAATTCCATTTAGAGCACAACGGAGTTTGATGCTGAGCATACTAGTCAAGCTGCACATCATTTTGCATTGATTGGCTAGCCAAAGTCTTGTGCATTGTCCTCTATTTATCGAGTGACTGTATGTATTTAAAAAAAAATCTGAACGTTTAATTGAAATTTAATTTAAGTTAACTTCTTTTGTAGCTCAACAATAACACAAACAAACAAAAGGTTATGTTAAATTATAAACGACAATCTCTATTAAAGGCCTTCCCAAACCCTTATACCCATCATTTCCCCTGTGGGATGGTGAGCCAAATTTAGGGTTTCATGGGCCAACTTTGGCCCACTGGACCTAGTTCGGCATTTCTGCTCTATAGGAAAGCAGAATGATCAGGAAAACCTCAACTTTGCTAATGCTTTTAGTTTAAAGTCAGAGAATTTGTCAAACTCTTTTAATAATGAGACCGTTTTAGGTATTGAGGTGACTGGACTTGATACATATAGCAAAACATCATGTAGAGAGAAATAAACAATTCAATAATTCAGTAATTCATACAGTATGTGTTCTGAACACCTTGAATATTAATTGCTGAAGAGTTTTCCCTCTCTTCACAGATTATGTTCTCCATGTAATCCAGAAAAGCATGACAGTTAAACAGATGGGAGTTTACATTTCCTTCAGCTGGGGGTTAATTCACTTCACATTCATATTTCAGTTTTAATGTACAGTAAAGGACTGTAAAGTTTTCACCAATACCTTAGTTTCTTTTTTATATTTTTTATATTACAAATAAGCAGCTATGCCAGCCTATAGATAAAAGCATACTTTCCATAAAAAGTAACTAAGTACCACATTTGGTTATACTTTTTAAAATATGTAATGCAAGATTGTAATACAGTATATTACTTTTAAAGTAATTCTCCCTATACTGAATGTGACATTCAGTTTATGCATGAACTGGCTGTACATTCAAGATTTTACCAGGCAACATTTCCTAGTCTTAATCACTACATTTTTATAAACCTGAGTGAACTGAAGCATACGTTTATTGTTTTTAGCAGAAAGAGGTGTCACTGTTTTGCTCTTCTTTTTCTGCTGTAGATGATCCGCTTAAGGGTTTGATGTGTTTAGTTCAGAAATGCTCTTCTGCAGACCTTGTTTGTATTGAGGGATTTTTTGAGTTACTGTTTGGTTTTCTTCTTAGCTTTCTCTGACCTCTGGCATCAACATGGCCTTTTCACCCAAAGTACTGCCACTCATTAGATATTAAATTTTTTTCTGACCATACAGTACAATGAGATATAGTTCTGAAAATGAGAATTACTCCAATATTTTGATTAATAAACTAATGACAAGTATATCAATAGTTGTATTTGTCCATATTTAGGCTGAAAAAATGTAGAAACAAACCAGTTTTTTTTCCAAAAATTCTAAGAAATATATACAACTTTAAAAAATTTAAAGACACAGTAAATTTATTTAGGTGATCTTTTTGATATGGCTTAGTAAAATGTTTATATTTGTATACTATAAAGGTCTGACAACAGTTTTCTTTTTAAATTTTAAACATAAATATTTTTATTAAGAATTTTTTTCCTTTTTGTCAGCAAATGACAATCAGTTCAGAATAATACATTTTGCTTTATTTTAATATTATATTTAAAGATTAGAATTGGGCTTTCTAAAATGTAATAAAAAATTATATAAATTGCATTTGTAATTTTATAAAAAAAATGCTCTAAATGCCAAATTGTTTTTTAAGAGCCCCTATTACACTAAAAAGGGTCATATTTTGGTTTTAAGGGTCTCCAACAACACACTGAAAAAAATTTTTTTTGCTTGTTCAAACTTAATTAAAATGAGCTGAAACAACACAATTCTTGAGATTTAATTGGGACAACTTAATATATTTTTATGTTCCATCCACATAAATTTGTTAAAAGAGTTAAGTTAACTTAATCGATTTGTGTTAAGTTAACATGAATGAATTATGTGTAACCCTGTATTTTTTACAGTGCTGGCTGATATGCATGCAAAATCAAGAAGCACTTTTCATTGTCTTACAATATGCATATACTTTTACCTTTTTATCCCAGCGACTCCCATATAATTTGTTCAGCGATTCATTTGGTCCCAAACCCCTACTTAGCGCGAAGCCACTCTGCGCCGATTGGACCGATGACAGCCTGTTGAGATTGGTCGACAGCGTTCAGCTCTAGACAGAGTGAAATGCCCAGCATGGCTTATGAACAATATTGAAGTAGTCAGAGTGCATAATGTATGTGAGCACACTGCCAACACTCCTGTTTTTCCCAGGAGTGTCCCGTATTTTGACCCATCTCCTGCCACCCACCTATTTTGTTATTTATCCCAGAAAACTCCTGTAATTTTAATCACCTCCACCTCCGGTCCTCAGCGTTTTTGGTATGGTCTGTGAAACAGACCCGATCGCAGCAGCCGCCCAAAACACACTTCATAGTAGTAACACCACAGTATACAGTACCCAGTTCTCAATAGGGTTACTCAGACGAGGTGTCTAACCCCTGCTCTTTTCTTAATTATGACACACATTCAGTATTAATCCACACAACGGCAAAAGCTGAACTATTTTGAACCTTGACCCCTGCATGTGTGTAGGAACAGCTAATGGTGGTTTTAAACACATTTAAATCTGTAAACAAATTGGCATGCGTCGCATGTTCAACGTGGCATTCAATATGAGATATGAGAATATAAAGAGTTAACCAGATACAGTACAAGTAACAAAACACAAATAAATACATTATTTGCAAGCTAGAAAACAAGGAGACAACCATTTTAATTCCACTTACTTACACTTGTGAAATGAAGGAAGGAACTGATCCATGAGCAGTGTACTGATAAAGTTCCTGTCGAGTTCTGACAAAGTCCCATACATCAATAATCTTTTCTAAACCTTCCTTTAACAAATGGAAAACGAATCCCCCTTTGTAAAAGTGTAGATTGCAGAAGCATTTGTCAGAAAAATGACAAGAACAGCACAAGGCTGGGCTATAATGCTGAGGTATTTTTGCAAAAATAAACCTCAACCACTGACTCTTCACAGTTTCATCTTTGGGTAGAAAAATAACACTAACTTTCCTTCACACTTCCAATAATATCCAGCTGAGCACAGCATTGACACAATTTGATTCAATCAGCGTCTGCTACAGTGTTCTTCTTTTTCTTTGCTACTGTGTTTGTGGGCGGGGCTGCAGGTTTAAATTTTCCCAGGTTTGCGCGCACAACAATTGGGCGGGGCTTAAGTTTCATATTGACATCACGCCGAAACAGCTAAAGACTCATTATCAAGACGATTCATTTAAAACACTATGAGTCGACTCTTTTATAAATGAGTCAATTATTTTAAACACTTAATAAATAATAATAAATAATTTTAAAAATAATAAATTTAAACATTTCACTTCACTTAGAGTTGTGTTACACACTACATGGAAGGTCATTTTCAAAAACCCATAATAGGGGCTCTTTAATTCAGAAATACCATCAGTGGTTTACAGAATAAAACAAAAAGGATATTTTACTCAAATAACTATAAATTAATCCAGGGAAAGTGAGAAATAAAAAAAATGGTTTTCTTCCCTTTTTCATAGCTGTTTTGAGCGACAGCTTCAGTCCCCATTTCCCTTAATTATACAGAATTAAAATGAAGTAATGGTGTCTTCCACATCATAACATTTATCTTTTTCTTTTGTGTTACATTCATGAAACAAACCATTTTCGATCAACATGAAGTTGACAGTCTTATGGACCATAAAGTACACTTTTACTTTTATTAAAAAACCACATACCCTTTTCATCCTTTTAAAACATGCTCTGAATGTGACCATAAACCAAGAACTGCATCATTCATAATTCATGATACGATCTGACTCCTGTGACTTGTGTTACTATAATGAGGTGAGATCTCAGCATGTTTTGACCTCCCATCAGCTGGATGATTATGAGGCACGGCTGCAACCTGATATTTTAAAATAAAAGGTTTACAACCAGATTGTATCTTCCAGTAATAGTATTAACCAGCAAGCATTTTTGTGTGTTTAAAAGAAGTCTAATGGATGTCTAATAGACGTCTACAGCTTGGCTAAAACAATGCTAAATTAGGCTTATCTGTGAAAAAATAGACTAAAATAAGAATAGCCCAAAACTAGAGTATTCAGTATTGGCCACACATGTGAAGTCTGTCCAATTTTTGTAATTGATGACTAGTTTTGGACTATTAGATTTTCACTGACCGTCCAAATTTAGCTTTAGGCATTTTTAGACATCTATTAGACATTGATTAAACACAAAATTGTTTGGAGGGTAGGATCTCTTGCCAGCTCAATTTTTTGTCTCTTTTGTCAAGTCTCTATAAAACTTGTGAATTTACAAAATGCTTTTAATAAAAGTTTTTTTGTCATATCTGAATTGAGTTTGCATTGCTGCCTTGTTTTTATTAGACACACACAGCTTTTAATATTTATAAGTGTGTGAGAAAATAGCAAGGCCTTGTTTCCATAGTAACTACACCAGTAGTTCAGCAGAACATGCAGTTCAACCCAAAGGACCAGCCATTTATACTAAAGTGTTTATTTTTCATGATTTAAAGAGGCTGGCTGTGAAGCTCCCTGAATAAACAATACACAGGCAATGTCAACACTACATAGTCATCAGAACTAATACCAACCCTCCTTGTGTTGTCACGACTGGTTAATGAGGTTTTCTTGAGTCAGGCAGGAAACTACATCACACTCAATTCTCATTAGTGTTCAGCTCCCATTGATTTCACAGAATCAGGTGAATCAGGAAAATGCTGCCTTATAGTTTCTGCTTTTACCATTAGGATGAGAAAATACAATTCAAAATGCCGTTTTCTCCATGCAGCTGTCAATTTTGAGATTTTTGATTTTTCATAAATTGTTTTCAGTTAAATTGGAAAAAGGATATGCAAAATACTGAATTCAATTCAATTTATGTTTATTTCTATAGTGCTTTTACAATGTAGATTGTGTCAAAGCAGCATAGAAGCATAACATAGAAGTTCTAGTAAATTGAAACTGTGTCAGTTCAGTTTTCAGAGTTGAAGTTCAGTTTAGTTCAGTTCAGTGTGGTTTAAATTTCACTGCTGAAAGGTCAAACACTGAAGAGCAAATCCATTGATGCGCAGCTCCACAAGTCCCAAACCAAGCAAGCCAGTGGTGACAATGGCAAGGAACAAACTTTGCCAATTGGCGAAAGTGAAATAAAAAACCTTAGGAGAAACCAAGCCTAATTGGGCACGACTATTTCTCCTCTGGCCAAACTTCTTGTGCAGAGCTGCAGTTTATGCGCTGGAGGCTGGAGAATGCTGGACGTCCATTGTGGAGAAACTGCAGATGTGTGTGGGCCACCGGCAGGTGTTCAGGCTGGCCCACTTAAAATACAGTTTAAATGTTATCTTTATCAAGATGTATCAAATTGTGTCAGTATAATTTTATTTCCAACACAGTACAGTATATACTTTTCAAAGGCTGTTGTATACTTTTCAAAGGCTGATTTTTTTCACCTTCATCATTTTCCACTTTTGTAGCATTTATTGTACACACACCAAACATAGCCTTTTTTGTTTCTGTGAGATTTGTTCATAATTATTAGTAATAACTAGTGCTGAGCAAAAATTAATATTGATTAATTGGATCCCCTAAAAAATAGTTTTGACATAATATGTTTGTGTACTGTTTATATTTATTATGCATATATAAATACACACATGCATGCATATATTCAAGAAAAGGTTTATTTAAATTAGATATAATATGTGTCTGATAATATCTTTATAACATTTTTTAAAATTGTTTTACAGTGGGGGAAATAAGTATTGAACACCTCATAATTTTTCTCAGAAAACACCTTTATTTCTTAAGGTGCTGTTGACTTGAACTTTTCCCCAGATGTTTGTAACAACCAAATAAATCCATATATGCAAAGAAAACAAATCTAATTAGTTTACAAATGAATTTATGTGTAATAAAATGAAATGACAGAGGAAAAAAGTATTGAACACATGAAGAAAGGGAGGTGTAGTAAGGCAGTGAAAGCCCAGACAGCAGCTGAAATTTCTCAGTTATTCAGCAAGCCTTTGTCCTTTGTCATTGTAAATTGATATTCGCTACTTCACTCCAACATCTACATTACCAGGATGATGAAGATAAAACCAAACAAGCAATGCAAGACAATGATCCAAAACACAGCAATGCAAGACAATGATCCAAAACACAGCAATGCAAGACAATGATCCAAAACACAGCAATGCAAGTCAATGATCTAAAACACAGTCAAGGAAACTCTCAAATGCTTTCAGAGAAAGAAAATTAAGCTGTATAATGGCCCAGCCAATCACCTGACATCAATCCAATAGAAAATACAAAATAAGATCAGATTTGATAGATGAAACCCACAGAACCATCTGATTTTTACACTCTGTTGAAGTCTTTGAAAAAATTCATAACTGAGCGATGCATGACTTCATTCTCCATATGAGAGGCGTCTTTAAGCTGCCATCATTAAACAAGCCTTTTATATGAAGTATTAAATAGATTTGATTACTTTCTTTCTGTGTTATTTCATTATTACACATAATTAATTGTTTTTGTTTTGTTTTATTTTTATGTTTGTATTGTTTGGGTTTTAACCTAAATCTGGTTCAATTCCAAATTATCAGCTTCTTTATAAATATTGTTCCCAGGAAAAAACATGACGTGTTTAATAATTACCTCCCTCACTGATGTGTTTGTATCACATATACATAAAGAATATATAAAATATACACACATATGTTATGTCAAAACAAATTTGGATGCAAATAATCTCTGCTCAGTGCTATATATAATATAATATAAATGTTTGCAATTGTTGCAAATGTTGCAAATGTTGTTCAGTTGTTTTTATCATTTTCACCTACAGTATCCTGCCTTATGATATAGATGCATAAATTTAAGATGTCTGAACTCTGTGCTTTTCAGTGACCATTTTACAGTCATTGTGACAGTTCAGTGAGCGCATAATCCTCAGACACCCTTGAGCTCTGTTCTTAGTGCTGCTGTGAAGAATGATGGATGAAACTCATTCCACAGACACAAGAACAAAGCCAAGGCATCAGTGCCATTTCCCTGCAGCACAGGGAAGGTGCTTTAATGTCCTTTGAAAACACAATAACAGGTTAGCATCTTAACTTACAAAACTTATACCTATTTAGCTTTTCGTTTTTTACACTTCAGGTTTTACTTATGAAAAATTGGTATTAGCAATGTAACATATCATTCTACAGTGTAAATAAGAAAAACAAAACACACAGATAAAAAAATAATAATTCTGAGGCTTTTATGTGTATTTATAAAATGCATATTTCTAATAAGTAACTATTTTGTACACTTTATGTAGAGTTTTTTTTATGTCAGCTATGTTAATTCAACTAGGGCTGTTTACTTTTACCTTGTGTAAAAATGTAAGTAGTTTAAGGCAACAGGTTACCCCACAATTTTCTAGTAAACTCAGAACCGTCAGAAAATAAGTGGAATAGCTGTATACTGCTCATCCAGTTTCTTAAGGTCCTTTCTGACCCTGTCACAAAATATTTTATTAACTTGTTACAAGCTGAGTTCAAGAGTATTTCTCTATAGGTCAGATGGTTAAACCAGATCAGGAATTACCAGTTTAGCTTTACTCGCATTCATAGGCGTATCAAGACTTCATGGTGCAACTGGGCCCCTAGTTTTTTTGTAAATTACCTAGACTGCGCCGGATGTGTTTCTCAACTGGCAAATATGCATTATTTTTTCATGCATTTCGGTTTCATGCCTTTAATACAGATCCACACACTTAGGTTACTGAGCTGGAAATACAATGTAAAAACAGATCCAAAAATCATTTGGCCCAGTTAGTTCAGAAGTACTATGCCAGATCTGCACAAAGGACTCAGGCCGGTGTCGTTTCGAACAATAGGCCAGTACTGTCACAGAACCATTTTTACTTATCTAGACCAACTTTAGGCCAGCTCTGATGTGGATTCTTAAGTGTGGGCCAAACCTGGTTCAGATAGTCATAGCATATATACCAAATCCAGAACAACATATATGTTGTGGCCCAGATCCAGCATGGCACCGGACTGGATCCAGAACACACCAGAACACACTTGGGCCAAATAAACATAAATTGCATTTGGCCCAGAGCTGGCCCAGTGCTAGTTAGAATAAGTGAAATGGTTCTGGGCCAGGTTTGACCCCAGTGCTAAAAGACACTGGCTCTAGTCAATTTGCTAGATTTGTTCCAGATTCAGACTCATAACCCAGGTTCATTCCGACTACTTAGCACTGTATACATTTATGGAGAGTGCCAAATACAACCCAGGTGCAACATTTATTTTTTGTAGTTAATGTTTTCGCAGATCTCCCAGAGACCGCTGCTGTGTACGCCTTTTCAGATCTCAAATTTCTCTCGCTGGTGACATTCGCACCTGTGGTTCTTGCGTAAGTCCACCACAGGCCACTGTGTAGGCTTTTTCAGATTTCAAATTTCTTTCGCGAGTGCCATTTGCGCCTGTTGTTCTTGTGTAAATCCATCAGAGGCCCCTTCCCTAAATCCAACCAATAGTGTTTTAAAAAGCACAGATTAACCACCCACCCACCTAAAAAAAAAACAAGGGACAGTGTTTTCAAAAGCAATCCAGAAAAAGAAAAAACTGATTTTCAGATTTGACCACATTCTCACCCTGTTATTTACTTGTTTATTTTAGCCGGCAGCTAGCTCTCTGCAACTCTCACATGGTCGCCCACTGAAGCTAAGCAGGGCTGCGCCCGGTCAGTACCTGGATGGGAGACCACATGGAAAAACTAGATGGTGTTAGTGAGGCCAGCAGGGGGTGCCCCAACCTGCGGTCTGTGTGGGTCCTAATGCCCCAGCTCAGTGAGCGCCTTCATTCTCTGTGGTCGTTAAAAAATCCCAGGATGTCCTTTGGAAAAGTATAGGGGTTTATTCCCAGCATCCTGGCCAAATCTGCCCACTGGCCTCTGTCCACCATGGCCTCCTCATTTCATAATTGGCTTCATCACTCTGTCTCATCTCCACCAATCAGCTGGTGTGTGGTGTGCGGTCTGGTGCAAAATGGCTGCCGTTGCGTCATCCAGGTGGATGCTGCACACTGGTGGTGCATGAGGAGATTCACCCCCCCCCATGTGTAATGTGTTTTGAGTGCCCAGAAAAGCGCTATATAAATGTAAGGAATTATTATTATTATTATTTTTTGGCTTCTGTTTTTGTCTTACTCGCTTTCTAGAACCATTCTTCACCGAACTCAAACCCAGTCATCACGGTCAACTCCACAATGCATCTCAAATCCTCCAACGTATGCATCGAGCTACTGTACAAACTGGTAACAGCGGAAAAGCCTTCCAAACAGAGGTAAGCGGTCAGCTAGTAAGCGTGAAAATAAACTGCGTCATACTGCCCCGTAGCGTTTGTTTTTAAAGATTAAATCAAGCCATATGTACTTCTGACTACATAATTCGCGATGTCGAGAATTGTATATTGAGCTACATTTTCAGAATGAGCCTATGTTGGATTTATCTGTTCCAGATCTGAGCCAGATGATTTTTAATCTGGAAAGGTAAAGGTACTTTTATTTTTTGTTTGGGTCTCCCAATAAGTCTGTTAACATTTAGTTTTTGGTGCTTTTGGCCTGCCCAGGAATCACATCAGACCTAAAATAGATTTTTGCCCTGCTATTGCATGTTGATACAGCCCACCCAACACAAATGCATTAAAATGTCATAGTTACAATATAAATTTTTAGGATTTCATGCCTTTGATTATGTCCTGGAGCCTTTGGTGCTTTTTGTGCTCCTGGAGTCTTTACTAAAAAAGTAAAACTACTGTGTTTTTAAAGTAGGCTACATTTTTATATTGGTTAAGTGAAAAATTATGTTTTTTCTCAAAATAATTTTTTTTTGGCAGTTTTCAGCAGTTTTCAGCAGTTTTCATGTCATATAACCACAAGATTAAAGGTGCTGTTTTTATATTTAATGTGAGTTTGATCACCACCTTCCATGACATTTATAGCTGTAAGCTGAAAGCACCAGCAGATAGCTTGCCCCATTATTGAAAATAACTATCAATAGTATAGACATTATACATAACATTATATATAGTTCTATTATAGTTTAGTTCAAAGTCTAAAGTTTACTTGTACAGAATAAATATTTTGAGTAATACCAAAATATATATATTTTTATTTTCAACCAAAGCATTTACTCATTTTCTTTTCAGCTTAGTCCCTTTATAAGTCTGGGGTTGCCACAGCGGAATGAACCGCCAACTTATCCAGCATATGTTTTCGCAGAGGATGTCCTTCCAGCTGCAACCCCACACTGGGAAACACCCATACACTGTCATTCACACACATACACTATAGACAATTTACCCAATTCACCTATACCACATGTTTTTGGACTGTAGGGGAAACAGGAGCACCCAGAGGAAACCTATGCAAACACGGCGAGAACATGCAAACTCCACACAGTAACGCCAACTGGCCCAGTATTTTTAGGGTAATTTATAAATTTAGCTTTGTGCACAAATTGCAGTGTTTTTAAAGTAGGCCTAAAGCAAGATTATACTTTGGTCTATGGTTTAAAATATATCTAAGATAAAATATATATTCAGTGTATCTATATTACAGTTTTTCTCAGTGGCTTTGGTGCATTTCTCACAACACAATTTACATTTGCACAACAGTTAATGTATTTCTCAAAACAATTAGTGCAAACTGCAAAACCTAGTGGATAACCTGCAAAAGCGTGTCAATTGCTCAAAATGGTGAGCTCATTCCTCAAAAGCAAGTATTCATGTCAATGAAAGTGTCAGTGTCATCAAAATGCAAAGTCCTGCCACCATTGTTTATGAACAAGATAGTCAAATGGCTTTGTCATGTTTTCATTATGACACTTTACTCTGTGCAGTTTTTCCAATGCTAAAAAGTTAGATTTTGGTGACACTTCCTGAAAATGCTCAAGACAGTACTATATACTATTTGCACAGCCGTTTGAAAACTACAGTAAAGTTAGACATCACTGCATTTAGTGAGGTATCTGAGTACAAGACACTAAATATGTATGCTTCACATTTTTACTGCATTTGCTCTTTACAATTCTAATTTATTCACAGCATTGTGCTAAAAGAAAAAATACACCTTATTTACAACAAACATAAACTCCCTTTAGGTAGAGCTGTGCACAACTGTAAACAATATTGCAGTACATATTGAAACTGAACCTACAACATACACAGGTCTGTAAATCATTCATGAAATTGTTTAATTTAGAAGACATTTTCAGAAAAAAAAAAGATTTAAAGTTTTTAAATAAAATGAGCTTGACAGATTTTGACAACTAGTTCAACATTTGTGTATGTAATGACTGAAGTAATGAAATGAGGACGGTTAGTTTTATATGGAATGACTTTTCAGCATTCACAAGTTTAGTTAATTTTGACTGACATGACATAAGCAAATGATAATGTTACAAACAGCAGAGAGTTGTAATAAAGCAATTGATGCATGTCCAAAAGCATTTCCAATTTGCTGGAAGGAATGAGAAAGTGCTACTATGATGTGCACAAATGACTAATTGTTTTGAGAAATGCATTAACTGTTGTGAAAATGTAAATAGTGTTGTGAGAAATGCACCAAAGTGACTGAGAAAAACTGTAAACAATAGTTTTGCTTTGTGTGAATGTAATGTTTTTCTCGGTCACTCTCTATTTTGATGGTCCATTTGTTGAATTTAAGTTACATTGCATCTACATGCCAACTAATTCTAATTAGATTATAAGTACAGTAGACTGTTGTTGGGGTTAGGGTTAGTGTAAGTTGACATGTACTTGCAAAGTTTCTTATAGTCAGTTAAATGTCTGTTGAAGAAGCAGTATCAACAGATATTAAGCAGACAGTCTAATACTCAAACAGACCATCAAAATAAAGTGTTACCTTTTTCTTTACCACAACAAACATTTAAAATTTAGATAAAGTTTTATAGTTTGAACCACAGTTGAATTACACTTAGAGAAAAACTAAAAAAGGAACAAATTACTGTCATTTTTTAAAAAGTTGATTGAATGTGAATTCTTTTTCAGCGTTGGTGCCCCTGAGCACTTGCCCTTTTACCCATATTGTTAATCTGCCTATGCAAACTCCATGTAAACAGGAGCGCTCTGTAAACGATAGCCCCACTTTCTTCATATGAGCTGCTTCTAATGAATAAATTCCATCTTGCATTGTTTGAAAAGCATTATGCACAGGAAAATATTGATAGCCTAAAACTAATGGAAAATGATGCTGCAAAAATTCATGCAGAATAGCAGTTTTTTCTTTTATCTATCTCTATTCAGACCTTTAATTATTCTAAACACTGTTGCAAAAATGATTCTCTCTGTTATGTTTAATATATCATACAGTAAGCTATTATAAAAAGTAAAATAACCTAAATGTCAAACACTGATTTATATATTCAACAAACAAATGAAATTAAATGCTTACAAAACATATGTTTGGATAGAACAGCTTATGACAGGGGTGTCCAAACTCAGTCCTGGAGGGCCGGTGTCCTGCTGAGTTTAGCTCCAACTTGCTTCAACTCATCTGCCTGGAAGTTTCTAGTATATCTAGTAAGAGCTTAATTAGCTGATTCAGGTGTGTTTGAAGGTTGGAGCTAAGCTCTCCTGGACACCGGCCCTCCAGGACAGAGTGTGGACACCCCTGACTTGTTATTCATTCATTCATTCATTCATACATTCTTTAATTTTCCTTCAGTTTAGTCCCTTATTCATCAGGGGTTGCCACAGCAGAATGAACCACCAACTTATCCAGCATATGTTTTACAGCAGATTGCCTTCCAGCTGCAGCCCAGTACTGAGAAACACCCACACACACACACTCATTCAAACTCATACACTATGGCTAATTTAGTTTATTCAATTCACCTATAGCGCATGTCTTTGGACTGTTGGGGAAACTGGAGCACCCAGAAAAAACCCACACCAAAACAGGGAGAATATGCAACAAACTAGTGACGTTCTTGCTGTGAGGTGACAGTGCTAACCGCTGAGCCACCGTGTTGCCCCTTGTTATTCATATGCAGAAAATGTACACCATTCATTCTAACATTTGTGTGCTAACAAAGCAGATGAAGGAAGGTTCATTCATCATGCACAAAAGGAGCAGGTGTTATTATAGTTCCAAAGGTTGCAGGCAGGCAGGATACAGCTGTCTTATTGAATGTAGATACTGAGACACAGCTGGGATTCCTGTGAATAGGCTTTGCAAATGGAATCATTGATACTTTCATATACCTTTTCAGTAATAAGCGAGATCACTCTTGAATGTAATTTGTCATTTTAAGTTCCTGTTTTTTTGCAGATGTTCCATTTAAAATTTCAGTAGGTCAAGTTTAAATTAAATAACATTCACATACAAACAGCAGCTCCTATCACCACGAATGTTGCTGTTCTGTATTGTGGCAAACCCTGCTTTCTGTTTTAGCCTGCTCATATCCTACATATCTCCTTATTTGCCTCAGACCTTACCTATTTTGTCAGCCACTTATTTACCCCATGTTTACATAAGTTTAGAAAAACAATTGCCACTTACTGTAACAGTCCTAGTTTAGCTAATTGATTGTTCCGGTATATACTGTTTACTCTCTAATGTTTGCCTCTTGTTGGTCGATAGTATTGTGTCACTTCTTTGTTGCGTATGTGTTTATTGTTTTGTGTAGTTTTTTTTTACTAGTATGTGCTATGTTTCTACTAGTATGGACTGCTTTATTAAATTACATAAGCTGCACACCTGTTTTATTTCTCGGCCCACACGTCAGACATGACACACACTTTCAGTGTCTGAATATCTAATGAGTAGGGACCACTTTCAGGTGACTACTGGATGTGCAAAACAGATTTGGTGTCTGAACATCTAGGTGCAATTGAATGACAACTCTTAATTAATTTACCTTAAGTGTATCCCTGATGCAAGAGATTTCAATAAGAGCGTTCCAACAAACTGTCACACTTATAGGTGCCTTTTCTAAATGTTATACCTAATGTGTACATATATTTCAAATGTTTATTTAACATTTACTGTCTGTATATATGTACACACACACACACACACACACACACACACACACACACACACACACACACACACACACACACACACACACACACACACACACACACACACACACACACACACACACACACACACACACACACACACACAC
>CAIGQZ010001336.1:26124690-26161593 GCA_903798205.1 Danio tinwini | reverse complement strand
ATATATATATATATATAGGCCTATATATAATTTTTATATAAATACATGCACAAGCAAATTATATATTAAAATAAAATATATATAAATATAAAACTAATAAAAGAGTTAACCAGTTACTAATTTTAAACGCCTAGTCAAGTATAAAGTCTTTATAAATAATACACACAAAATCAACACATTCGTGCTATTTTATCGCCATATTTGTTTAGAATTTACAGAGCTCCTACACCAATACTCGTGTAATAAATCATAGCGTGTAACGCCTATATTCACGAATAGCACGTCTTTATAAAAACTCCACATATCAACAGTAAATTAGTTCTATTTTACTGTGTAAACTGAACGTCTGCTCGTCCTGGTTATGAGGGTCTCCCCTCCTCCCCCCGCCGCCCGCTGAGCATCGCCTGTTCTCGGCTGTGTCCGCCAGAGGGCGCTCGGGCTCCGGTCTCGACTCGCGCCATTCGATTGTGGAAAATGCCACCAGATGGCGGTTTAGGATTGCTGCTCTTCTGAAAGGCGCGGTTCCATCTCCTGGTCCAATTTTCAATTAATAAATCCATATTTAGCAAAACTTTTATCGAATTCCGAATAGCGGGAACGCCGACCTTTACGACCATGAGCATCCCAGGTGAGTTAAACGCGTTTTTTATGCCGTTATTGGGGTGTGAAGAGTAGCGGGTCTGGAGATTAAAGATGGAGGACGGCGGCGCTGGTGGGGGATGGGCTGTGCTGCCGCTCTGCGCTCGCACTGCCTGCATCTCCTCAGGCCAGATCCTCACTCCTGCAGCCCGGCTCCAGCAGCTCGACCGCGGCCAGGACAGCACACACATCCCGGTCATGAGGCTGTTATTTTTAATGCACCAGTGTAATTGAGCTCATGTGTATTTGCAGAGCTGCATCGGCTCTGTCGCAGGCTGTTATCTGCACTCATTATATAATGAGCAGTTTGTGGCAAAGCACTGATTGTTGCGGGCTTGAGTACTTTGGTAGATCCTGGTTTGTTTTTTGTGTATGACATGTTATTTAATCTATTAAAGGCAAAAATGATTTGACTTAAGCAGGCTTAAAATGTAATCTGGTGTGTTTGAGTCATGCTAACATGATTAATCCCAGTGTGATGAGCAGAGAAGGAGCCAGACAGGTGTAATACTGTTGCTGTATTAGAGGAATATGTATGTGAGAGACTTTTGTGAGTAAATGTGTGTGGTGATGGGGAGGAGGAGGAGGATGGGTGGATGTTTCACCTTTTGTTTTCATCTGTGCTTTTGCCAGACTAAAGGAAGATCACAGTAGTAGTGAAACTTCACTTCACCTGTATTGTTGCTCTCATTTCTCTGTTTTACTGAGACAGGTTTGCAGTGTTTTGGGTTAAACCTGAGAGGCTAATGAATTATAAATGATTGTGGAGGCTCTCTTTGGTGAATGTGGAAGAAATATTAGCGAGCAGTTGTTCTCAGTAAAGTTTGGCTTTATTTCACAAACAATAACATTCCCCAATCTCTTGCTTCCTATGGTGTAGACTATGTTGTACATCAGAATTCCAATATTTGTTTTATTTTGTTAAGAAAAGTTTAAAGCTTTAATGATAGAAACTTTTTTTAGTGTAAGGAAAGAACATAATGAAGAAATGTCAATATAAAGCTAAAAATATCTTTTAAAAACTAAACTAATAAAAATAATACAAGCTACAACATTTTAACAATTTAACTACTGCCTTATTACATGCTTATTATTAAGATATTGGTTGTTTTTTAGTACCTATATAGTGTGGTCTTATTCTATATCCATTATCCTACACAGTATTTAAACCCAGTTTATTTATTGCGATTAGTGAGCAGCAAATAAGTACTTTAATAAACTAAAAATCTTTGGTAATGGTTTGTCAATAGCAAGAACCGTACCCTAAAGTAAAGTGTAGTAGTATATAAGTAGTAGGGCTGCACAATCTATCATTTCAGCAGTAATATCGCAATGTGTGCATTCGCAATAGTCACATCGCAGGATCTGCAATGTAGAGTTGGGATTATTGTTGATCAGCAATGAAGAATTTTACATTACATTTGATTATTCGGTAGGGGCAGGACAAAATAGCGATATGCATGAGGTGGCGCTTCTTATAATGGAGGATCGAACATATATCAATGTTGCAATTCTAAGAAATATATGTGCTGTTAATAAAAGAAATGCATATTATAACTTTTTGATGCATTTTTACATCTTCATTTACAAATATGATATGTTGTGGATGGTTTTCTTGTGATATATTGCTGGAATCGTGATCCATCATTATCAGGGGCAAAATATCATGATAGTATTGTATCCTATTACTGTACCTGAATATCTGACTACTTATTTCCCTTTAATCTTTGCTCTATCTTTTTTTTTATTCTTGCAATTTCTTTGATTCACTTATTCTCTAAACGATTTTTCCCATCAAAGTGAATGATCTTGGTCCAAATAGAGCTATCAAGTCATCTGCCGAAATTGTATTCATTTCGCAATATAAATCACAGCTAAATAAAATTTTGCATTGTCAGATTTTTCCAATATCGTGCAGCCCTAATAAGTACCAATGACACTGATGTATAGATGAATTCCAAGTTCCTGGTATGGATTATAAAACATTTAAAAGCAAGTCACTAACAGTTCATAGTTTTTAATTAAATAAAAAAATATGTATGGGCTGCACATTGACATTGACACTGACATTGCGATATTTAGTTTTTCTGCGATCTATATACAGAGAGTGCAGAATTATTGAGCAAGTTGTATTTTTGAGGATTAATTTTAATATTGAACAACAACCATGTTCTCAATGAACCCAAAAAATATATAATCAAATATCAAAGCTGTAATATCAAATTACAATTATCTTTTATATTTTTTATAAGCTTTTATAATATCAAAGCTGAATATTTTTGAAAGTAGTTTTTAGTTAGTTTTTAGTTTTATCTATTTTAGGAGGATATCTGTGTGTGCAGGTGACTATTACTGTGCATAATTATTAGGCAACTTAACAAAAACAAATATATACCCATTTCAATGATTTATCTTCACCAGTGAAACCAATATAACATCTCAACATTCACAAATATACATTTCTGACATTCAAAAACAAAACAAAAACAAATCAGTGACCAATATAGCCACCTTTCTTTGCAAGGACACTCAAAAGCCTGCCATCCATGGATTCTGTCAGTGTTTTGATCTGTTCACCATCAACATTGCGTGCAGCAGCAACCACAGCCTCCCAGACACTGTTCAGAGAGGTGTACTGTTTTCCCTCCTTGTAAATCTCACATTTGATGATGGACCACAGGTTCTCTATGGGGTTCAGTTAGGTGAACAAGGAGGCCATGTCATTAGTTTTTCTTCTTTTAGACCCTTTCTTGCCAGCCACGCTTGTGGAGTACTTGGACGCGTGTGATGGAGCATTGTCCTGCATGAACATCATGTTTTTCTTGAAGGATGCAGACTTCTTCCTGTGCCACTACTTGAAGAAGGTGTCTTCCAGAAACTGGCAGTAGGACTGGGAGTTGAGCTTGACTCCATCCTCAACCCGAAAAGGCCCCACAAGCTCATCTTTGATGATACCAGCCCAAACCAGTACTCTACCTCCACCTTGCTGGCGTCGGAGTCGGACAGGAGCTCTCTGCCCTTTACCAATCCAGCCACAGGCTCATCCATCTGGCCCATCAAGACTCACTCTTATTTCATCAGTCCATAAAACCTTAGAAAAATCAGTCTTGAGAAATTTCTTGGCCCAGTCTTGACGTTTCAGCTTGTGTGTCTTGTTCAGTGGTGGTCGTTTTTCAGCCTTTCTTACCTTGGCCATGTCTTTGAGTATTGCACACCTTGTGCTTTTGGGCACTCCAGTGATGTTGCAGCTCTGAAATATGGCAAAACTGGTGGCAAGTGGCATCTTGACAGCTTCACGCTTGACTTTTCTCAGTTCATGGGCAGTTATTTTGCGCCTTGTTTTTTCCACACGCGTCTTGCGACCCTGTGGACTATTTTGAATGAAACGCTTGATTGTTCGATGACCACGCTTCAGAAGCTTGGCAATTTTAAGAGTGCTGCATCCCTCTGCAAGATATCTCACTATTTTTGACTTTTCGGAGCCTGTCAAGCCTTGACTTGTAGCTCCGGTTTCCCCTACAAGTCCAAAGACATGTGGTATAGGTGAAATGGGTAAGCTAAATTGTGCGTAGTGTATTGAGTGTGAATGAGTGTGCATGGATGTTTTCTAGTGATGGGTTGCAGTTGGAAGGACATCCGCACTTCTGCAGTGCAAAACATATGCTGGATAAGTTGGTGGTTCATTCCGCTGTGGCGACCCCAAATTAATAAAGGGACTAAGCTGAAATAGAATGAATGAATGAATGAATAAATGAATAAATGAATGACATTGCAGATCCTCTGACATCCTGTCACGAACTGTAGTGAAAATGTGCAGATTTGCATGTTGCGATATTGATGCTGAAATGATTGTGCAGCCCTAAAATATATCATTAAATAAAAAATTGGAAAAATAATTTTCTGCTTATTAGGGCTGTGCAAAAATATCGAAACATCTAACTTTCGCGATAATTTCTTTACGATAGTGTATCAATAGTCCAACCTTTTGTTAATGCTAATTCATAAAAATAAAGTTGGGTCACACTTTATTTTTATGTTTAACAGTTCTTGCTGTTAACAAACCATTCGCTATAACTTTTAGCTCAAACTACTAATTTGCTGATTATAAATAGTAATTAATGTAGTAGATGAGTTTAGGTGGTGGGTAGGATTAGCAATGTAGAATAAGATCATACTTTGTATTAAACAGCCAATATCTTAACAATAGGCAGGTAATAAGTCAGTAGTTATTAGTGGGAATTGATACTTAAACTGAAGTCTTACCTAAAGTTATTTAGTGAGTACGTTTACATTGACTCCAATACTTAGATTTTAATATAGTTAAGACATACTCCGATTAAGACTTAAGAGTCTACTATGTAAACAGCGATTTTTGATTACATTAAACTAAAGTCATAATTGAACTAAGCAGAATTCGAATGTGTCACATCTGAAGTATACCAGTTTTAGTAACAATATTGCAGTGCAGTACAGACATGTAAACACCTTTAATCAAACTATTACCGTTTTGTAGTACTTTTTGCTACATTTTGCGAAAGGATGCACACATGGCAGTTGTCAGGCATTTGATAAGAAAAAAAAGAGAATGGCTTAAAGCAAGAAAGCGCATTTTTGGTGCGAGCAGGAAACAATGACTGTGCTGAGAATTCTGGAAGAAATTAACATTATGACATGCCTTGACTTTAAAGTGACTTTGTCGCGGGGCATAAATGAAAATTTCATGAATGAAATAACAGAGGTGGCCTGTTGCTTGAGAATTTGTATCCGTCGTCATCTGTTTGCACACATAGTGTGAGAAATTAACTGCAGTTGAACTTGTCTTAAAATAAAAAAGAAAACCCCAAACATACCATATATGTATGGTGGCTGAGAGAGCTTAACGTGAGAAAATGCAGGTGTTTTCGTAATTAGTTTGTGTTGTGAGAAAATGCATCGCGTTTTATTAATTTGTTTGCTTTGTGGAAAATTTCATGTGTTGTGAGGATTTGCTGCATGTATGCTGTCAGACAGATGAAGATATTTTGTCGATTTGCTGCCGTTTTTTTAATTGCATGTGTTGTCTTTAATTGCAGCACGTTAAGCTCTCTCGGCCACCGTACATATAGTGCCATGACAAACATGAACTGGTGTTGTGTAAAATGGTGGAGAAAACTACTGCCTAAGGATCATATAATGATGTTAATCCAATTATTGTCATATTCAGATTACGGCAAATAATTAGATTACTGAAGTTCATGTAAACGTAGTCATCGTTATTTCATGTTAACTCGCAGTTCATTAATGTAAGCACAACCGAGGAATTTAACAATGCATTAGTAAATGTTGAACTATGGATGCTTATTGTATTACCAGAGTAGTTGTGCTTTACCATGAGATCAGGTTGATAACATCAGTGGTCTCTCCGCTGTCTTAAGTATTGTAAAATTACAGTGATGTTGCAGAAGTTTGCTCTTGCAGAATAGTGTTGCACTTCAAGACAAGCAGGAAAACCACTAGCTGACTTGTTCTGTGATGTGCAAATGATGTATCCTTTTTTGTGCAGATTTACCCATAAGAAGTCAAAAGCACAGCACATCCTGTGGTTGAAAGTGTGGCCATTAAAAAAACATCTAGAGAAAACTGATTATCTGAAATGCATACCTGACTGAAAATAGATTGAAACTAGAACAAGCCGACTATGTTGTTGTATTCATTCTCTGCATATTCTTCTATCCTAAAGGATTGAAAGTTCTGAAAGCTGTTGAGTACTCTATTGATTTCATTTCTACATTACTTTCAATAGCTGTGACGTCTAGTTTAACAGTGGCTCACCAAGTCTTTTAGCAGTGAAAACCTGTTTTTCTCCATCTGTTTGCCATTACTCCTCACAACAAAATAATCATAATGACATCTTCCTTCCTAACAGTCAGTTAGAAGACACATGTGCTTGTACATGTCTTTTTTTATAATTGCAAGTCTGCCTGTTCAGAATGACGTTAACAGGGTTTACTGACCAGACGTGCAGGAAAAATCAATTAATCTGAGAAAGGCTAACCCCATCTGTTAGTTGATATTATCTACATATGGATCTACTCAAACCAGGTGACTTGGCATTAATGTGTATATAAATCATGCTATTTTCATTTCAGATCACTTAGAGCTCAAGGCATAGTATGCTAGATGCAACATTAGCAATTAGTTATTGGGGGATTTAGAGCAATACATCAAACTTATATGCATTCTATTCTGTACTAGTCTTATATATTTTTATGGAAATATAATTCCTTTGAATTTGGAATCCACAATTTTATAAAAGCATAAATTGAGTTCTGCATTCTCAATATAAATCAGACGAGCCATTAAAAGTTTGATGTTTTAAAGTAATAAAGAAATTTGAGCACACATTTTCTGTCATGATTAAAATTAATCCATTATTGTTTTTTATGGCTATTTGAACATGTAAATGGAAATGAAGTAGGGCTGTACGATACTGGATAAATCTAAGATTGCAATATTTTGTTATTTTGCAATCTAATGTGATATGAATACAATTTCACCAAATGACTTGAATATCTATTTGGAAAGAATTAACATTGATTGATTAGGATGATTCCAACATAGGCTCATTCTGAAAACATAGCCCTATATACTGTATCACGAATTATGTAGGCAGAAGTATGTATTGCTGAATTTCGTCTTTAAAACAAACGCTACAGGCCAGTATGACATCGTTCGTTTTCGCGCTTACCAGCTGATCAATTAAATCCGTATGAACTGCTTTCCCACGGATACCAGTTTGTCTAGTAGCCTGCCATGTACGTCGGTGGACTTTAGACACAGAGAGGAGTTGACCACGACGGGGTTCAAGTCTGGCGAAGAACAGTTCCAGAAAGTGGGTAAGACAAAAACGGAAGCCATAAAATAAACAAGTAAATAACAGGGTAATAATGTGGTAAAATATGAAAATGTGGAAAAAAATCAGGCGAGTGCTTTTTTTATTATTATTGCTTTTTAAAACTGTCAGTTGGGTTTAGGGAAGTGGGTGGATGGGTCAGTCGGTATTTTTGAAAACACTATTGGTTGTGTTTAGGTAGGAGGAGGGTGAGTCAGTGGATCGGTCAGTCAGTCAATCGTTCAGTCAGTTGTCAAACAGTCAGTCAACAGCAGCCTCTGGTGGATTTATGCAAGAACTGCAGGGGCAAATGGCACCCGTGAGAGAAATTTGCGATCTCAAAAGGCGTACACAGCACCCTCTGGTATTATAATACAGACTCAGCATTTCACATCCTGCAATGTGACAATTGTGAATGATCACATAGCTATATCAATGCTGAAATGATAAATAAAGCCACTCAGTGTGTGATGGAATAGAGATAGAATGCTTATGAGGACATAAACTGCTCATTTGGGATCTGTTAGAAGTTTTGCGATTGATACAGTACACTTAGGCTTTGGCTGAATGGATGTTGTCATAACGGCACATGACACGGGTCACACGCATCACACATGAAAGTAAAAAAAGCCCACAACTTGCACAATTGAGGCAAATTCTGCGCACTTGTGGCAAACGTGTTTTACGTTCGGTGTCATACATGCTGTAATTAACCATTATTCATATGTTTGCATTGATTTAAATTGAGATTTATTTACTTTTGCCTGGTTCAGCTGATTTCCATCTAGTTGACACGCACTGTATCTCCACTGGTGCATGTGCTGTTCAGTTGTGTGAGCATGTGCATCTGAGCAGAATTTCACCACACATGGTATACAGAGAGATTTGTTTTTGGATTTGGCACTATATAAATTATTAATAATTTAAAACTTGACATTCAAGGGGGCAGGGTGCACTCCTAATACAAGGGTAGGGCAAACACTGGCATTCATGCAACACCAGAGAATAGCAATATATCAAAATGGAGGAAGAGCTTATTATCACGGTTGGTAATCACTTTATGATCAATCTTTATCTTGATACTAGTTCTACTTCTGTGCCTTTTTTGTGTCATAATCCAAGCTGGATGTAATTGGCTGTCATTACTATGATGGTTACGTCAGTGTAAAGTACAATCAGTAAGTTCAGTTTGCCCATCCCCCAATGGTTTCAGGGTGTCCACGGGTCAAAGGTCTTACATTTATTGAAATATTGTCTTGTTTGTCTTAAATCATTTTAAACAGGCCTTAATTTTCAATCGTTTATGTAAACCTATCCAATTGATCCAACACATCTAATCTCCAAAAGCTTTTTCTCTATTTATAACTGATATTATAACAGTATGTTGTGCATACATTTAGTTTCTTAAGTTTTTTAAAGAGTTTTTTTAAATTATTAAAAAATTTAGTAGCGTTTAGCCCTATATGAGTCTGAAATTTCATTTTTGTCTTAAAAAGGTCTTAAAAAGTCTTAAATTTGACTTTGTGAAACCTGCAGAAGCCCTGGTCTTAAAGGTGGGGTTTGGGGTCACATCACCTTTTGAATATTGTACATTTTTGTATGAATTAAATTGTATGAGGTAGCCACTATTGGTAGTGACCATACGTAAAATACTTGGCTGGAACTAAAAACAGTTGGTACTCAGTTGGTACAAAATGACGTATACTAAAATTCATAAATGTTTCTTCAACTATGGCCATTTTTTTAAATTTACTCTCTTTAATCACTCTTTTCAGTCTATTAATAATGAATTTATTTAGTCTAATAACAGTGTTCAGCAACATCGGGTGAATTCTACTGTCATAAATGCAGTCTCTTCCACCAGTTTCTTTTCCACAGCATCTGAAGCAGTGCTTGGTGTGTGAAAAAGTGGAAATCACATCCAATTTTTATGCATCATCTCACTTCGGCAAACAAAAACATTGATCTTAATAAAAATCTTGGGTATCAGAAGTAAGCATGGTGGAAAATATATAATAATTTTAATGCTATACCAGGGAGTACTGAATTAGACAAAAAATAAATGCCATTTGTAAGCTTTGCAATATATATATAGTTCTCTGTTCAATCACACTGTGCAGTTTTAGTGAATTGGAATGGATGGAAAATAAATTGGAATTGGAATTTTAATTTGTCTGCCGACTTTATTAAGTTGTCAATATAATGTGACACACATACTAATACAAACTATTGCAATATATCACAATATTTATTGTATCACGATATATCATATCGTGATCCATGTATCGCGATATATATCGTATACCCATGCCAATACACAGCCCTACTTTTTTACTTGTTATTCACAGCTTATGCAAGTTCTGTTCTCTAAAGTAGACTTCATTGGCGGGCATGCGCGCGTCCTCTTATTGTAAACAAACAGCTCATCAGCTCATCTGTAATTTTGCCGCGAATATGTCATTAAGTAACATTAAGACAGAAATTACATTTTTGGGTGAATTATACCTTATAAATACAGTATGTGACTCTTTTGACGCCATTTGGAGGTGTCCATGTTGCTTAGCTACGTATATAAAACAATGTGAAACTGAAAAAAGATTGTGTGTAGGGTCGAATCGAGATCACTATCTTTTTTCGATTAAACGTGCAGCCCTAGTCACAATATGGAAGTCATAAATGATGTAAAAATTTATTATTTCACTAAATGTACATTTTTGGATCTTTTTTCTTTTGTTAATTAGAAAAATGTGGGTATAGAATCACTGTAAAATAGTGAAACTAAACATTTATGTTTCTTTTTAGATTATGTTGAAATGTTTATGTAATAATTAATTATAGATAATTAATTACAGAAAACTCTGTATTTACATAAAATAATAATGATATTTAGTTAGATATTAGTTAGCCTAGTAATAAAACTGTCCATATTTGAAGAACCACCCTCATATTTCCAGTAACTGTTCTCTCGTCAGCCGGGTGTCTGTAGCAGATCTGCAAGATTACCAATTATTTCACCTGCCACCTCCAGTCTTCACACTTCTCCGGATACGACTGACAGTATGGATATGTGATTATCTTCCTCTCTGACATTACTCTTAAAACAGAGATGAATGGGGCCTTTGTGTCTGGTGAAAGAACGTGATTGAAGCTTTTTAAAGTGCAGCAGCGAGAGTAAGAAGGCTCCATGCTGTGTCTCTCCTCCCGCTCCTGCAGTCTCCATTTTGTGAGCGCCTGCAGAGAGGCGGCCATGACTGTGCTCCAGTGACACCAACACAAAAGCACACTCTGCCGATGCCATTCAACTGCTTGTGACCGGCACAGACTCACTGCTGTGGGGATGAAAGTGTTGTTTGTGCAGGATTTAATGGCTGGGAGCATTGTCCTCTGGTGAAATGCATTGCTTGCCTCTAGTGAAACTCCCAGTGGATCTGTCTCATCAGTTATTACTGTAGTTACTCACACATACAGCTGCCGGTGTGTGCGTCTGTTAGAGAAAGGGAAACGTCTTTCTCAGTCCTCAGGACCTTTTTCACAGTTAATGTGCGTTTGGTGTCTCTGCTGAACAATCCCTTCAGAATAAAAACAAGAAGTCAGCACAATGACATGCCTCACAGCTACAGCTGCATTTACGCACCCCACCTAGTAAAGTGATTTTACACTAGTCAACAGCTTGCCTTTACTTATTAGGTCTGATGTGCATTAGAAATTCTTTGTTTGTTAAATTGTAATTGCATCATAATATTTTATGGCAGAAAAACTAAATATTGTAGTGTCATTTTTTCTCTACTATTGTGTAATCGGATAATAAAACTCAATGTAATGTACTTAAGTTATGAATTGAATAAGGTATTCGTGAACCTCTCAGTGAACAGGCTTTTAATATTTTAGCTTAGCTAATTTTCCTTATGCTCCAGTATCATTTTAGCTTACAGCGAAGTACCTCTAAATTGCTGGCATGTTTACTCGTTTGTCAAACAATTATGACTGTGTATTGGCAAGAATCTTATGTGATATGATGTGCAGGGCTCAACTAGTGCTGGGCAATTAATCTAAAATTCAACATTCAGAACTTCTGACCGCTCAAATTTTTTCAGGTAATTTTTTTGATTACTTTTCCCACCACGTGTGGACTCATGTGACCCCACTCTGTTAAGGCTGATTTATTCTTCTGCATTGAGCGCCACATAAACTCACACCTTTCAAAAAAATTAACTACACGTCTCGATGGCGTGTAGTGCAAGCTCTGTGATTGGTCGGTTTGGTACTGTGGCACTGAGAGTTGCAAGCCAGATGAAGCGATTGTTTACAAGTGTCGAGTCTTGTGGAGGAGCTCCAGCAGAAACTTTTGTGTTTCTGTTTTTCTTTATGATTAAAGTTGTTGCATGTCCGCCGGTTCTCGAATCTGAATGAGCGAGTTTGAGCTACTTGTGCATTAAGGTAGCTTTCAGAAAAAAGCAAAAGACAGCGAAGAAACTCGACACAGAACTAAATCGTAATTGAGTTAAAATGTTCAGTTCATCAAGATTTAGATTTTAGGCTATATCGCCCAGACCCAGGTTCAACAATAAGTACTGCCCGATGGCCCTGGGCCAGCATGAGAGACGCTCAGGACAGTAAATAGGATCGTTACTGCCCTAATCGGGCCAGTGCTGCCTTGTTACTATAGTTTTATATTTAATTAATGCAACTATTTGTGAATTGCTTACAAATACAGTCTTAGAATCGAGAAAAAAGTTTGTGCTTTTAAACCTTTAAATGTTACCTTCTCTTTGATGTTGTAAACACTATTGCTTTTCGGTTTCTCTTATCTGATTGGATATTTTGAGCACATTATTTTTTTCCGTAACCTGGTAACAACTAGGGTTGTCACGATACCATAAATTTAGGCCATGATACTATACTAGCTGAAGTATCACTATACCAAGTAGTATCGTGATACTGTATTAATTCTTAACTCAAATCTACGAAATAAAGCAAACTGTCACAAATACTATATTTGATATGTTATAACACTTAAATTTAATTAATAATTCCCTTATTATTGAGAACCTATAGTACAGATATTCTGTTTTATTTGTATATACTGGGACTGTTTTGTTGTTATTGCAATAATAAATAAATAAATCATTGAGCACACCATATGATCTGTCACGACTGCAGAAAACTACAAACCGTCTGAATCGACTGCTTCGTTTTCAATTCCGCCCCACCTGTGCTCGGCTAATCTCACTGACCGCTGGCTGCAGCCGTGAAAGAGAAGAGTCAATGAAGAATCAGCCTTGTGAGAAACAAAAACGATCACGCATATGTGCTGTAAGACATAATTCGCGAGACCATCTATTGGGCCCACAGGAGATGTGCACACGCGATGGTTAAACAAGCTCGCAGGCTCCCATTTCATCGCATGTAGGTTCAGTTGTATGTGCAATTATTCTCCTGCAGTTCACCGTGCTCGCTCGATTCTTTTTGGCATAGATTTGCCTTCATGCTTATCAGTCCATTCGGTCACTTATGCTCCATTTTTCCATTATAGTCAATGGCATCATAGGCTACTAACGTTAGGAAAAGAGTGAAGATATCAGTGTTTTCGGCCAGAGCTTATTTTATTTATTTGATGGCTCATTAATCATTAACTCACCTGAACCATTCAAGAACAGATATATGAAACGCATGCTAATTTTCAACAAATAACAGACTAATGCAGTTGCGTAATACATTTAAGTTTATCATTTCACTTGATTCAGAAGAATAGATGCCTTTATATAACCGGTTCAGAATGGTTCAGACAGAATGGTTTAAACATACAAACTCTCAGTTTAAATTAGCAAAGCGTCGAAGGGACAAACGCAGGGTTTCGGTTTTTAAAGCAGATGTCATGTAAAATGAGTTTAAAAAATGCTATTCTTTTATTTTTGGTTATGCATTTAACAATAACACAAATATTGTTTTCTTAGTGTTCAGTTGTTGCTATTTTCTCACCTATTGTATTTTTTCCCCAGTCTTATCAGGTAAGAATCCAAAGTAATTTCAAATGTCACTTTAGTGAACTGTTCTTTTTAAAAGAAAATGAACAGATGAGTGTTTGAAGCATCAGAAAACCTGCAATACAAAAAAAAGGCACAAATTCTACAGTTTTGCAACCTTAATGCAGACTGTATAAATTGAATTAAAATAAAGTGATCTACTGATTATTTGGCGGCACAAATGTGTGAGCATTTAGTGACTTTTCCATATGCAACAATAACTATTGTAGAACCGTTAATGACGATACTACTGTTTACAAACTACAGTGGCACCTCCAGTATTTTGGAGCCATAGTATCGCGGTGCTACCGGAATACCAGTAAACCGTGCAACCCTAGTAACAACCAATACAGTGAAGAAAGTATGCAACATGGCAGCAGCATCAAATAAGGAGGCAAAATATAATGTCTGTTTCTAACGTACAAAATGTGTGATGTTTTGCACAGTTTGTCAACAGTTTGGCAAGTCAGCCACCTTTTTTAAAATCATTTAGAATTACAATAAAATACTTGCACTTTTTCCATACTGCTCGTTTTGTTTGCAAAGAACTTTGAATGTTGCTCATTACACATATATTAACCTTGTAAAAATATTTGAATTCTAGTTTTTACAGACGTTATTTTTAACACATATGTGGCTAAGAAATAGCTATTAACCTTTCTTTTGGTGAGGACAGTGAAAATTTTGGCAGGGCAAGTAAAAATCTCAACCACTGGTCCGATCGGGCCTATAGAAAAATCCTTAGTGTTGAACCCTTATGCGTATCTCGATACAGAGCTTAAAATACCAAATATTGCTATAATGAATACTGTTCAATATTTTGCAAAATTTCTGCAGTTTTCCTAATTTTACAAAAAAAACTTTTAGTAGACGTTTTAGTCTATGCTTAGTCTACTCTGCACACCACACTGTGAGCTGCCATTGGAACTATGACCTAAAGGTTTGCTAATGCTAACATTAGTAGCATGTACTTACACTACATTCAGTCACATTTTACATTCAGAGATAACAACATTGATATCCACATGGCTCAGTGCAAAGGATAATTTCCCCTACATAAAAAGAAAATTTCTAGCACTAGTAAGTAATTATAGTAAGTTTCTGCTCCTGTCTGTCAAGGTTGCCAAGCCCATATCACAACACAACACAATCTTGGATGTAAGCTGATAATTAAATAATGTTAGTGTTTTTGAAAATCAATATAGTATCACTAAATATAATGTAGTGAAATGTTTTGATAATTTGTAACATTCCAATGCATTATGTGTAAGAAATAGGCAGTGACAAAATTCATTATCAGAGAACCACAAATGTTTTGGTCACTGCTTTAGTCACTATTGGCATGAAACATTTTTCCTATTTGGTGTTTCCATTTGACTTGGCACGAGCATCCTCTGGCCTTCGAAGGAGATTTAATGCTGCACACAACCATGCTTTACTGACAAGATGTGCATGACAGCTTTTACTAAATTACAAGTGTGAAGTAAGGTCGATTTATTGTGCAACTTAACTGTTTGTGTTATTGTCCTGTGATGATGAAAAAGTATGTACAGTATAGTTTGTGCATGACCTGGGTCCTGCAGCATTTCAGATTTAAGAGAACTCATAAGAGAGCTTTTATTATGGGCTATTCCTCCTGCTGGCATGTAGTACTGTTTAGCAGACAGTGATGAAGGAAGATTATAGCGAGCCCAGCATTCAGGTTTAATCCTGAGATCCCTGAAGATTAAGGGCTTTTCGTGTCCCATGGGTCAGTCATCTGCTGTTTGGAGCACCTCATCTCATTAGTGTGCAGTTAAAGCTTTATGCTTTAAACGGTGTACTGTGTCTCGGAGAAATAGATGTTGCACAGAGTGGCTGCTACAGACAGGGCTCCTTTATAGTTACATGCAGTTAAAAATGTATGAATGTCATTGCATTAAACCCGAAGCCAAGTGGTTTCTGCCAGCAAATTATTTTGGATCTTTTCACAAAGCTTATAGCTTATTTTGAGTTAACTGCACTCAAATGTGCCAATTTTGTTTATGTGTGTGAATATGCATTGTTTTTATAGCAGTAATCGAAAAGTAATCGAAATCAACATTCAAAAACTATAATCAATCAAAATTTTCCAGGTCAATTTTTTCAGATACTTTCTCTACTGCGTGTGGAGTCAACTGACCTCGCTTTGTTACGGCTTTTTTATACCTCTGCGTCAAATGCATGCATATGGTCCAGCGCAGCCTTTGTGCGGTCGCATACCCGCTGTCGCACCCTCGGCTTGTTTCTGCAGCTCCAATCACCGCTCTCCTTCACCAATCACCTCTCACCAATCCCGCAAACCATCACCAGCCTTCTAATCACCTGCACCTGTACCCTCAATCACTGAACACTATAAGAACCCACCCCATTCCTCCATTCATTGGCCAGTATCGAAGTCGGATGGTTCTCTTCTCCTTCTTCTACTCCTCTTCTTCCATGTATGTCTCCTTTGTGCTTTTGGATCCACAAGCAACTGAATAAGGGAAGTGAATGAACTATTATGGTGTTCATCTGAAGATCTGATGAACCTTTACCTGATGAACTGTGTGTGAGTTTACTCACCTTCTGATGTTCCCCAGAACGAACTGTGTGAAATCGCTAACATCAGATGTTTACCTTGATCGCTAACAGCCATAACACCACTCTCCTGCTTCCTCACTTTGATTTAGTGACTCTGCTTTGAATAAAACCTTAAAAAGATAACCAGCCTTGTCTAACAGCCTGACACCTGCGCACCTCTCAAATTTTACTACATGTTGCATGTTTGCACTACATTGACAATGATTGGAAGCTGTGCCAGAAATGCCTTGAGAAGGCATATTTTCCATTACAATTTATTTATAATATTTGTTTACAGAAGATTCAAGAAATGCACTGTTAAAATATTATGTACAGGATATTAAAGAGTTGTTTTATTTAGAAAAGATACTGCTTATTTTCTACTTTTAATATAAAAAACATTGAAAATAATACATTTTGTTTCCAAAAGTGCAAGTTTGTTTTAGGCAGTGTGTGTTTTAATTTCAGTTGTTCAGCGTTGATATACACCCTTCATTCAAAAATCTCTCACTTGTAATATGTGAGCATATTTACTGTACAAAACTTGTCAGTGGGGCAACTATGAGGGCTAAAAAAAATGAAAATAAATTAATAAAATAACCGTTCATTAATTGTAAGTTAAAATGTTAAATTAATTGAGATTTGGATTTTACGCCAAATCACCCAGCCCTATTTCCCAATCATTTACAAAGCAGCAGCATTTTTAAAACTTTTGAAACAGGGTTGTAAAGCACAGACGTTTGAAAACAATACCATTATTGTCTCATTAATATTACCATCATTATTTGAAATAAAAAAATCTGGATTTTGTTTTTAAAAAACTATATCCCTAAATTTAATGTAGTGAAATGTTTTGATAATTTGGTACATTTCCAGTGCATTATAATAAAAAAATAAGCAGTGACAATATTCATTATCAGAGAATCACAAATGTTTTGGTCACTGCTTTGGTTAAAATTGGCATGAAACATTTTTCATATTTTTATATTTAATGCTTACACAACTGTGCTTCCATGACAAGATGTGCAATCAACCAATCAATATAGTTATCAATCAATCAATCTAAATATAGTTAAGTATTAAAACATATAAGATGGTAAGAACACAAGTGTCAATAAAACAATAAAACAGTACAGTACAAATTCTGTACTACCGAATATCAAAAGCAAGCCTAAATAGTTTTAAGTTTTGCTGTAAACAGTGCCACTTTTGTGATGATGCAAAGTTCTAAAGGGAGGGTTTTCCACAGTTTTGGACCTGCCATTGCAAATAAACGATCACCTCATTGTTTGTACCTGGATCTGGGGACCTCCAGCCACAGCTGGCTTGCTGATCGTAGGGCCCTGTCAGGTTTATGAACCTTTAAAATATCACATAAATATGAAGGTGCAAGACCATTAACTGCATTAAAAACAAACAACAGTAGTTTAAAATCAATTCTAAATTTAACCGAGAGCCAGTGAAGAGAATAAAGGACATGTGTAAAGGTGAGTAAAGGTGTGAAGTGCTCACGTTTTCGACTATTCGTCAACAAGCAAGCAGCAGGATTTTGCACCAGTTGTAACCGATGAAGTAAGGTTTGGTTAATTCCAACATAAAGTGAATTGCAGTAGTCAAAACCATAACTGATAAAAGCATGAAGGGCTTTCTCTAGATCATGCTGGCTCATAAATGGCTTAACTTTGGCAAGAAGGCGAAGCTGGAATAAACCTGCCTTGATCACTGAATGAACCTGTTTATCAAATTTTAAACTACTGTCCAAATTCACTCCAAATTCACTTCAAATTCACTCCTACTTCATGTGAAGTAATGTCATTATTGTCTCCTTAATATTACTGTCATTATTTAAAATGACAAAATCAGGATTTTGTTTTTAAAAAACTATATAGTATCACTTAATGTGTTTTAAAGCACAGGCTTTTGAAAACAATACCATTATTGTCTCATTAATATTACCATCATTATTTATATTTATAATGACAAAATCAGGATTTTGTGTTCAGTCTATAGGCATGTAAAACAAAACAACAGTGGCAAATTACAGGACCATTATGTGCACGATATGTTTCCTTACAAATTGACATCTCCAAATGTTGGCTTGGTATGCACAATACAGATTTTTGCAGATCTATCTAAATGGGTAGTTATGCAAAACGTAAAAAAGACTCTGTAAAAAAAACATTTTATTACATTGTTGGCCTGCAAACATATGGTAAAGTACACATTTAAAGGATGCAACAACAAAATAAAATATTGCTAGATTCCCTGTTTATTTAACTTTTTATTCACATTTTTTGATCTGTTGTATTTATTGATGTTTGTTATTTTTTTTATTTCATGCAGATTCACTGGATAGAATAAGACTTTATCTTCCTGGTCAGTTTAAATTAATTAAATCTTTCCAAATAGAGCTTTTCTAATCATCTGGTGAAATTATATTCATATCGCAATATATATCACAGCAAAACAAAATATCACAATGCCAGATTTTTCCAATATCGTGCAGCCCTAATATAGGCCTATGGATAACTGGAAATTTTCCCTAAATGACTTCTTTAACTATTTAATATTAACCTACTTCAGATCCCAAATATGGGTAACATATTATAATATCTCAGTTGGTTTAGTGTTAGGCATCAGGATTGGGCAGTGGGTAGATCGCCTCACAGCAAGAAGGTGGTTTGAGCTTTGGCTATGTTAATTGGCGTTTCTGTGTAGAGTTTGCATGTTCTCCTGTGTTCGCATGCGTTTCCTCCGGGTGCTTCTGTTTCCCCCACAGTCCAAAGACATGGGGTATAGGTGAATTGAATAAGCTAAATTGTCCGTAGTGTATGGGTGTTTCGCAGTACTGGGTTGCATATGCTGGATGAGTTGGCGGTTCATTCCGCTGTGGCGACCCCTGGTGAATAAAGGGACTTAGCCAAAAACAAAAAGAATAAATAAATGAATGGTTTTGTGTTAAGAATGAATTACATTAATAATATTTATATAAAAACTGATGAAAGTGTTCTTCTCTGCACCACTGCAAAGTGTGAACTGTGCATTGAGCCAAGGAAATAATCTTATCATGTTGGTTTTGTCTAGTAATGTCTTGTAATATCCTAGACCGACATAGTGAGCCATGTTAATATAATTGCAACCCAGGCTCATTCTGAAAACATAGCCCTATATTGTCACGATCCGGGGTTGGGGAAAAGGAACGAGGACTCAGGTGCAGAATAATAAGGGTATTTATTAATAACAAAATAAAACAAACAGCAAAATTAACAACCCCGAGGGGGAAAACATTAACAAAACATACAAACAAACTTTACTGGGCAGGCTGGCAGGGATCAGGACTGGAGGACAGGACAAGACAGGAAACGATGATGACGAATTTGCACAGGACAGCAGACACGAGGAGATTATAAACAGAAGTAAATTAACACAAACAGGTGAACCTAATAAACTAATAATGGGTTAACAAGGAGGGTGGGACTAGACAATAGATGGGAGAGCACATGACAAAAAGAGACAACACAAGCCATGTGCTCACATAAAGCGAGACAAGAACACGCAGCCAATTAGACAACTCATTAACCGCGCGTTCACAATAAACAGACAAGACAATGTAAACATCCATCCACGTGCTTGGACAACACCAACAGACGCAAGACACGAGCACACGATAATTTAAAAACACCTTACCGTGCGCTCACACATAAGCAACGTGCATGTTTCATCTCAGCGCCAACCAAAACCAAGACTGAGACGCTGAGAATGAAACAGCGCGATGCCGACAGAACAAAACACAAACACGAGTACAAGTGCACGCGCGTCCGCATCAAGTGAGAGCGTGCAAGGTCTGCGCGCACTCACGACAACGCGCACACAGACACACACACACAATTACAGAAAACAAGTGCTCGAACTGAGAAAACTCGAGCCGAGCACTACAGGACAGGACAAGACAGAGCTAGTGTCCGGACTCTGCCACCAAAACAAGAATTTACAAGACCAGAGTGGCAGAACCCTGACATATATACATTTCTGGAGATCGCAAAATACGTCGCAGGAGCTACGTTTTTCTTTTGCAGTTTTTGCGTTCCAGCTGCTGTGTATGCTTTTTCAGATCTCAAATTTTTCCCGCGAGTGCCATTTGCACCTGCTGTTTCTGTGTAAATCCACCAGAGGCCACTGTCGACTGACTGACTGACTGACTGACCAACCGTCCAATAACCCCACCCACCCCCTTCCCTAAACCCAACCAATAGTGTTTTAAAAATGACAGTTTTTTGCCAGACTTAAACCCTGTCGTCACGGTCAACTCCTCTCTGCATCTCAAGTCCACCGTACATGGCAAGCTAACTGGACAAACTGATCACAGCTGGAAAGCCGTCCATACGGAGGTATGTGGTCAGCTGCTTGCATGAAAAGGAATGACGTCATACCTCCTTGTAGCATTCATTTAAAAGACGAAATGCAGCCATGCATACTTCAGGCTATAATTTGCAATCTCCAGAAATGTATATAGGCCTACGTTTTCAGAATGAGCCTATGTTGCATAGTTGACATGAAAAAAGAAAAAAAAAGCTTAATAAACAACAACCAACTGATTTTATTTCAGCCAATTGCCAAAGCAACCAAACAATAAATAATATAGACATAAAAAAACTTAATATATTAATGACAAAAGCAACAAAATTACTAACATTTGTATTAATATTTAAATGGAATGGAAAATACTAAATAAATGATGGCTGATAACAATAAAGAATTAATAAACAAATATTAACCATACTAAAATAACACTGAGCAGCAAGGCTATTTTTCTCATGCAATTCCATAGAGGAACTGGAACTAGACCCCAACTAATAACATCACTTCAACTTTTGCTGGTTCCTATTTTCAGCTCATTCCCATATCCTGGCAGTTCACCCTCAGCTTTTCTTTTTCAGTCTGTGCTATGTTTGATTTGTAAAATGTCTCTCTGTTCCATTCAGCCACTATCCCTTCACCTGACATTCCTCTCCTGCAGGTGAATGGCCTTTTTGTAATGTACGTCATTATGGTGGCTTGTCTCAACAAAGCCCTTTTGTTAAAAGCGCACTCTGTAAATTCATGTACAGACTAAGACTTTTACTTCCTCACATTTCGTATGTTTCGTTCACTCTGGGCTCTTTCCCACTGACGAGACTGAGGGTCCTGAAATATGTGTGAATCAAGGGGAGCAGATGGAATTACAGACTGTGGTGAACAAATCAACAGAGAAGTCAAGCTGCTGCCTTACACAGATCCCGTTTCAGTAATGTGTTTTGTCATGTAATGTAATTCTCCTGCTCCGTAAGGCAGAAAGTGTCCACTTATCCGCTCAGTCGGATCATGAGTTTGGGTGAAAACAGTGCTTTTGCATAACCTTAAAATTGCACACTGCCATTATCTTGTTTTCTTCCTCTGCAGAACAGATGGGGATTTTAATAGTCAAGAAAATGAGTGTAATTTCTGTGCTGCCAACAAAGAGCATTGCAGTTCTGTTGTAGTGTATGGCTTTGAAAGCCCCATAGTTGCATTCATTTTGTTTTCATTAGTTTGTGTGTTGTAAGGATGAACTAACAAATTGCTAGCGAGTCTTTCATCTGTAATTTATGTCAAAGTCAAGGAAAACGGAAAAGCCTTATGTGTGATGCACACGGCGGCATCCCAGCATGTAATTTCAATCCTCTTTTTCTGCCCTGTGACACATTAAGAGGCAATCAGTTGTGCCTGTTCACCAGTCTCCCATCACCCTCCATTGATTTACTCTTAATAGGGTTTTTGCCCTTGACCGAATGGAGGGAGTCATTCAGCTAATGCCTTCACATTTGGAACGTGGCTGCAGATCATTTCAAAGTACCTGCTCAATAGGGTTGGGTTATTCCGATACTGGTGCTAAATCAATACTTTTAAAACAGTACCGGTGCCAAAACTGTGTCTGAACTAATACTTTTAAGTCACAAAATGATGGTGGATGACTCGCATTAGTCAATGTAAACACAGCAATCAAACTATTACCGTCATGTTTTTGCCACGTTTTGTGACAGGATAGTCCATGTACACATGCAGCTGTTTGACACTATTCTCTGCACCCACTGAGTCAGTAAAGGACCACAGACACACACATTGTGAAATGCAGAGTTTTTTCTTTCCATTTGTTAAAGTCAAAAAAATTAAAACGAAACACCTGAATTTACATGAAATTCCGGAGGAAAGGTTGTGTAGTGTAGTGACGCAACAACTTTATTTCGATCTATGTGCTGTAACTTGTAAAACATGAAAAAAGCATTCAAGAAGCACCTCATATAAGCACCTTAATCATATTATTGTCTTATTCAGTAATCAATTAGATTACTGATGTCCACGTAAATGAAGTCACTGAAAGTGATGTGCGTTCCTCTGCCTTTAAATTGATTCCTTGTGCTCACAAATGTTTCATTAAATTTGACGTGTTTCCCCCCTTACACGCAACTTTTTTAAAGCATATGCTGCACATTGCTGTGTCAGACTCCTTGCTTGTAAAATATAGGCCTACTTTAAGCAAATTTAATGATCGCGATCATGCACATTGATCAATCTGAGGGAAGTTGATCTCGCTCACCGGAAGTGCCGTACTGCATGCGCTGCATTCTATATGTTGCTAAGCAAGAAGAACAAATGCCTAACATCATCATCATGTCCGTATCCTTCATAGTTGTTTAGAATGAAATGTTTAGAGATGGTATGACACAACACGTACATATGTGTGCCTTTGATTTGCCCCTTCATGCCTTTAACATCCTTGTCACAGCACCAGTGGCACCAAATTTAGGCAACAAAATTCAAATGCTGATTCAGTCTAGTGCATACCGGTTGCTTATGTACCATTGCCATATTGGCACCGGGTTTCCGTACTCAACTCCACTGCTCAAACGTTTATTCTCTAGTGTTATTTGATGTTCATTAAAACATAAATCCATGTGATGTACCTCAGGCCATGTCCACACGTACACTGGTATTTTTATTAATAGGGTTTTCCTGCTTTCATTAAAAAAAAAGTCTCTGTCCACATGGAAATGCCAAAACGCACTGTGATGCATGTTAAGGGCACCCTGAACCAACAGGCAGCAATAATAAGACTTTTATTCAGGGTTCACACGTATTTGCACTAGTAAATTGCATACAAATTAGTGCAAACATGAGGGACAAAGCACAAAATATGTGATGCATTTGCAGTGAATATGTGGAGATTTGCCTTATTTGCGACTTGTGCATTTGGTGTGTGAACCCAGTGGTGTTGGCCAATTAGAAAAGAGAAAACAGCGCACACGCTGAAGTCATGAGGTAAAAACCCTGGTTGTATGGTCTACATGAACACACTGTACCCGGATTTTTTGAAAATCTTCATTCTGGCCGGAGTTTCCTGAAAGGTTCGGTTTCAGTAACCTGACACTGTGTTTTTGTGTGGACAAACAGCGAAAACTCGTAGAGACAAGTAAAGTATTTTTTTTACAAATACCTGAGTTCATGTAGACAGGGCCTCAGTCAACAGTGTTCAAAGGTTTTGTACAGTTTTGTTAAAGGAATAATTCACCCCAAAATTAGATCTGCTCAGTATTTAGTAACTTCCAGGTTGTCTATAAGACTTTCTTGCTAACCATCACACATATAACTAGTGCTGTGAACCTACACTGGTCTCACGGTTCGGTTCGGTTACGATTATAATGCCATCGATTTGGTTCAATTTGATATTTCGGTGCATCACGGTGCATTGACGATGCTTTCCATACAGTTTTATATTTTCTTCACAGCAGCAATTCTTGTATTAAAATGTATAAATATATTTATATTTCTATACTATTTGTAATACAATTTTGTCCTTTAATACAAACAGTCATATAACTGTACCTTTAAACAACACGAGCATTTATAGCAAATAATATAAACAAATATGAATATCCCGCTCGCCTTCTGATCCTTGTCTACCAAGTTCTCTTACAAGTTCTCTCTATGATTGGTCACATGCTCAACAGAAAGGGCTGTTACTGGCTCTAGCGCGCTGCGCTCTTCACAGATGAGTGACACTGTGCCACAGAGAGAGAGAGAGAGAGAAATGGAGTTTACTTTTATTCTCTCAATTTCAGTGAAATAGGTGCTTCTGCTGTAAGTGTTAGTAAAAGACTGCGTTTTCTGTAAAAGAACGTAAAAGTTTCAGCATTTTTTAAGTTAGAGCGTTGTAAATACTCGCGCTCGCGGCTCGCCTCCCTCGCCATAGTAAGCTACGGCGACAGCGCATATGAGATTAATGACGTCAGTACATAATAACCGGTTATGATTATTACTGAACCGATACCAAATTGTCCGCGTCTGCATCACGGTGCACCGAAGAAACAATTAATTTTGACACCCCTACATATAACCTTCCCAATTTGCAATGTCTTGTAAGAGGTTGTGAAATAATGTTTCATGAATGTGCATCGAAGAACTAGACCATTTGTTTATTTCACAAATAACTTTGCTTCCCTTAAAGACCCCTGTCTTTTAGCTGGGGATGAGTTGTGTGAATTGTGAAGTAGTAGTGAGAAAAAATGTATGTCACTTTTTTCCGGGAGAAAGGTTTTCTCGTTATTATTTTTCATGTTGGTTTAGTAGACTATTTTGCAAAATACTAAGCCACAATATAATAGCCAAAATTACCATTTTAAAAGAATATTGCCATACAAAGATAAAAATTATACTGTAAAAGCAAAGAGAAAGAGATTGAGACAATCTAGGCCAAAGTACTTTTTCAAGCACATTTAAATCAAGTGTATATTTAATGCAAGTGCGGTTGTGCTAAGTGAAAACACTCAATAAAACTTGCATTCAAATAAATCATAGACTTGTCATCATCAAGTGAACATTGGCTTACGCTGGCAACATCTGTAAAACTCAGATAATATTTTAGACAGATCTTTAGCAAAAAACATGTCAGCATTTTCCTTTTCCTGTTTTATTTTTGTGGCAGCATCTAATATGAAATCTATTGAATAAACAAACAGATGCAGCAAAAACATCTGAAAAGATTTTTGGAAGCATAACTTGCAAAATAAACATTGGTAAACACTCTCTTCAAATACCTTGATAAAAATATCAAATGCAAAATGCAAACCACCTTTTGTAATCTTTCAAGTAGATGTTTTGGATACACTTTAGTTTGTCACTGTTATTTAGTTTGTCACTGCTATTAACTTATTACCTGCTTATTATTAAGTTGTTAACTGTTTTTTAGTACTTATAAATCTTATTCTACATCTCTAATCCTACCCAATACCTAAACCCAAATACTACCTTACTAACTATTAATAAGCAGATAATTAGTAGTTTATTGAGCTAATAGCCTTAGTTAATGATCTATTAAAGCATGAATTGTACATTAAAGTGTTACCAATATGAAAAAAACATTGAAATCTACAGTTTTGTAGTCTTTTGAGGCCCTCATTTTGGCAATCATACACTTGGCCAGGTAAAAAGTCACTTGCTTATTTCATCAGAAATGTTTGTTTAAGTCTTGTAGCCTCTGGCTTTGTGGTTGTACCTTATGCACACCTGTGGGTTTTCTCAGAATTTGACTGAGGAATTCCTTCACTTGTTTTGATGTAGTTTTGTTGTAGTGAATGTAATAATTGTAGTTTTTTTTAATTTTCTGGAAAATGTCAAAACATTTATTATGACAGTATGTTTTACTCATAAATGCTTTAATAAAACACCACACAACTAAATTTTCCTGCTAACATTCTAGCGCTGTTGAGTGCGTTCTTAACTAATTGGTCATTGTGTTCACTGCGTCATTCAGCTGATCTGTCTGTGAGCTGACATATGTCATTTGGAATCCACCAGCTGTGTATCTGTGTTTGCACATGGTGAACAGCATTGAAGAGTGGCAAACTGAAGACCTTCACAGCCAATCGCAGTGATATCTGCTGGCAATTTTTTAAGAACACACTAAACATCATTGAAATGCTAGCGAGAAATGACCAAATTTAAAATTTCAGTGTTAATTGGTGCAGAAGTCGATACTTTTTAACAACCCTAGTTGAATCACAGAAGAATGAAACAAACTAATTTCCATGTAGCACTGCTGTCACCTGTACTCAGACCATACAAAGCCTGTCAGGATTGTCATGTTTCTATCTAGTGCATCTGTTGTCCGTTAGCTTCTCTAATCTTTGTTAACATTTGCTTTATAGACTTTGTAGTATAAAGTTGTTGCAGTACAGTTTGTTTGCAAATTCAAACATAGGTCAGCCAAACAAAAAAAAAACATTTTTGCCAGTCGATCAGTGCATTCCTAATAAGTTTTTGTTGTCATTAGAAATGCACAGAGATGACAAATCTCTTGTTTTCTTTTTTTAAACTTCCAAATCACTTTTTATGTTAAGTACACATAAAAAACATATACATTGTCAGAGCAAAAAAGGAACACTAAGATAGTAACACAACAAAAAGTATTAAAAAAGGGTAAAAAAGAACCACATTGAATGTAAATATGAAACACAGTATTTTATGTCACAATTACAGTGTTGTTATAAGTAATCCTGTAGACCACAGTTGTGTGATTTATAAACAACAATTTAATCAGCTGTATATGTTTTTTTAAATACACATTTACATGTATGTATTATGCACAATGATTAAACAGTGCACATACCGAAGATATCTAAAGAGAAGTCTTTCACTTAATGTAAAAAAATCCTACACCTTTTCTTTTGTTTTGTTTTGACTGAACTTGTTTTACTAAATATTAAATAAGGAGATGAAAACGAATAGACTAGAGATATGAGAAGTAACGAAATTGTTTTAGAGTACTGTGATGAAACGCTGGTTAAGCATATGAATGTAAACAGTCATTATAACAGACCGGAATGCAGAGCTAAATGTGTGATAACGTGAATGTAAAGAAGAGACCGTTGTGTAATAAATGTAATAAATGTAAACATGTGTGGCCTCAAACCATATCGATATGAACGATATTGGATAATCCCGCCTTGCATTGGGGAATCATATTGATATATTCGCAGAACTCGATATACCGCCCAGCCCTAGTGCATAAGCCTTTAGCCAAGACCAAATATTCTGGATGCACTTGATCCAAAACCGAAACCGTAATAATTATTTATTGTTATTAAACTCAATAACTTACATTATACTAATAAAAAAGATGCCAATAAAATAAAAATAAAAAATTACAAAATAAAAAAAAAAACTGTTTGGGTTTAGTTAGCATAATATTTTTGTTCAACAACACATTTGTGTTAGAGGAAATGAATAAACATTACAGAAATGACATTTTTGTGATTAAACCTTGCCTGTCTCTGCTGATGTTTTGCTGGGCTTCATTCCAACATTTTTCTTCACGAGTTGATTTTTTTTTTATTCCTGTGCATTGTGGCTACATCTGACAAGTGCACCTTCTTGATAATTTAACAGTTGTCTGATGCTGCACAGAATATCTGCTCAATAACCTAAGAAATGTATGAATAAATAACAATGGGCTCCCCCTTTTAAATAAAGCATCAAAAAATGTTTCAGTATCTTTATAGAATTAGCTTATTTCTTATTTTATCACTGCAACAATTTAAGTGAAAGTTACTGTAGATAAATACTAACATTGTAGAATAGTAAGAACAACTCTAGATGTCCTCTCTATCCTTACTTTCTTCTAAACATACTAAAACAGTATGTTACAAAGACAGATATGAAAAACGTATATTATATTGTGCATCTGCAGATTAACGATTGACAGCTATACCAATTTATATATATATATATATCCAGTGTCCACCCTACTCACATTTTTATGGCTTTGATTATAATAATGAGCAGCTTTTGTGAAGCTGGTTCAGAAAATTTACATTGTGAAAAACACTATATTCACAAACTTGAATTGAATGGAATTGAATAGTGTCTAAATAGTGTAGAATTGTATCTCTTAATAATTTTATTCTATATCTTTTTTTCATTTTTAAAAAGTAGTTTATTCATTAGTAGATATGAATTGATTTGTGAATCTCAGATTTATATTGTAGTCTTACACTCTTTTGTGTAGGGACACATCAATCTGGCGATCGGCTGTTGGGCTTTGTCTGGCTTTCGTCAGCGTTGTTTCGGCTAATTTATTTGGCGTGTTTCACATGTCTCATGTGATTCAGCATGTAGAATTAATGTCAGTCATCGGCTGCTCTCGCAAAATCTCTGGTTGGTCATTCAGCACATCAGCAATAAATCAGAGCGTGAGATCAAAAACTGAAGTGACTGTAATTTTGTTATATTTCTTAAATATTTGCAAACTATATGGATTATTAGCTTATCAGACATATTTGCATGAGTGAATCCTTCTGTTGTGAGTGAAAAGAATTGTGAAAATGGTACTAATGCTGCTTTGTTTACGCTTCACGCGCGTGCTTTTCAAGTTCCGGTTCCCCTTATGGAATGAGAAAACGGACTAGTGCCCCAAATCCGGTTCATTCACGTGTCAAATTCACTTCACAATAGACACGGATTCGCATCATGGGCAGGGCTTCTGTCTGCTAGGTGAGACTAGCTTTGTTGCTAAATGGCTATCATGGATTTTATTGAGAGAATAGCTGTGTTTATATGCTTTATGAAGGCTGAAAAACAGCATCAATTTGTTTGGAGCCGTGTCACTAGATCCTTTCAGAGGCTTTCTAGATCCTTTCAGAGGCTATCTAGCCCTTCCCCTTAGCCCTACATTTTCAAGCTAAAGCGAATTGGGACACCCCTACCTCTTCAAGTGAATGCGCAAAACGAGGGGTAAAGGGAAGAGCTAAGGGGTAGAATTGGGATTGGGCCTATACTCAGCTCCTAAAACATGTGATCATAGGAAATGTTTTGCCTATAATTGTGTAATCTGCAATGGTTTGAAACTTGGTCATCAAAGGCCACTCTCATCAGTCTTCTCATGCACTGCAGCCTCAAAATACAGCTGTATAATGTTTAAATTTCATACAATTCACTGTGAGTTGTCTGACGGAGCTCATGTCCTTGAATGATCCACCTCCTCAAACACTGTAGTATATGTGAGCGCTTTGTCTTGAGCTATTGAATGAACTTCTCCCTCTGGATGCATCAAATTACATCCAAGTTGACTGTAAGTGGATGATGCTATTTTAATTAAAAGCCTACTCATATAATCTGTAGCGGTCAATATTTGTGAAAGCACTTCCACTATTTCTCACGTGTGTGTCTGGTGGATTAATATAGTGTGTGTGTGAAAGAGAGAGGTAGTAGTTGGCAGGGGTGTGAATGTGCTCCACGCATGCGTGTGTTGCTTTTACTGTAAAGCACTTAACATGCATGACATGTATTCCAGAAGGCAGGCGTTGCGATGGCAACCCTTGTAGGTCATAAGCTGCAAGTTTGATTTGATTGGCTGAATGAAACAGGCGCACACGGGAGAGATCAGTCAGCGTGCAGGACTGTTTATCTACAGGATGTCCTTTTGGATCTGCTCTACCAATCTGATTTCTCTCCTCAGCTATTTATCTTCACAAGCAGAACAATATTAAGAATTGCTCTGGCTTGCTGTATTTAAACGTGTTTTTATTTCTCTTTTGTGGGATTGGTTTTGATGTGCCTGAGCTGCAGTACTGGATGCTGTTTTGGTTTGTGTGTGTGTGTGTGTAAAGTGAGAAAAGATTATATTTGTCCTTATGATTTTTTTCTTCCCATGTATGTGTGTTTTGTGTGCAGTTTTTACAGTACCACTGGACAGCATGACCATAATTGATATATCAAATTCATAAATTTTAAGGGCACCTATTTTACTCATTTTTAAGATTTAATAATAGTTTTTTGTGTCTCCAGAATCCAGAAACACCCATTCGATTATTTATTATACCTTTGTGTATATTTGAAATTTGAGCTGTTATGACATTGAATCTGTTTTTGTTGCCTGTGCCATAATGCAAATGAGCTGGTTCTTCCCGCCCACCGTTCCTATGTGCGTGTCAGAGCCATTGAGATTGTGAAGCATTCATGTAGATAAACAGCACAATGACAGACAAGAATGAAGCAGACCTCCATTACTACAGAAATAACTTTCCCAACTGTTATTTGATATACCCGTTGTGGAGTTATTTCAAGCCTTTCTGCAATGATGAGCCACACATGTTTAGTTTTGCAGGCAAATGTGACAGGATACACATTAATATCCACTGCTGTATGGATATTCGTTATGATTAAGTCCATGAACAGCACTGTAAAAATGCAGGGTTCCACACAATTCATTCATGTTGTCCAAACACAAATCGATTAATTTACTTTACACTTTTAACAAATTGATGTGGATTGAATGCTGTGGTGATGAATTACGTAGCAATTTTACTGTCTTTACTTTATTACAAACATGCACTGTTTTAAAAATATTTTAAACTTGTAACACTTATTCTTGAGGTGCTAATGATCACAGAGAGCTGAACAGATCTTTTAAACCCAGTTGCTTTGTGCATGTCCTGTCTTGTGGACACGGTTATGATTATACGCGTTCCTATGGAGACATGTTATTACGGGGCTGTCAATCAATTTGGTGGGCGAGAAAACACTGCACTCCTTCGTCACGTTGCGGTCAGGAAATTTCAAATGAGAGATTTATTGTGTTTCACTCCAGTATGACAGTGGACACACTATACCTCAGAACAGTATACAGTTCTGTTCAAACAGCTTGCACCAGATTTTCATCATAGGTGCCCTTTAAATAAATAGAACAGGCCAATATCACAGCATTTCATTGATTTGATTGATAGATAAATAGATAATGCAATGAATTAATACATTATTTCATATGAGTGTTTTCCTTGTTGTTGTTTTTTTGTACTTTTAAGTATAGTCACTATAATTCTGTTTCTGTTTTAAAAAAGGGTGTTTGTTTTTTTGAACTATAATTCACAGTATCCCTTGTAATAATTATTATTGTTTTTTATTATAATTAGAAATGTTTCTTAAAGTACCTTTTAAAATTACTAACAATGTTAATATGTTATATGTTAATCTTAAGGTTATGTAAACTGGTGTACTCCAAAACTCACAAAATTGTCATTTAAAAGAATATATGTGTTTCCCGGTTTGATTTGGCGGTTCATTCCGCTGTGGCGACCCCTGATAAATTAAGGACTAAGCTGAAGGAAAATGAGCAAAGAGCACAGCACAGATATTCAAAACTTGCAGTTTTTCACTTTTTTCTAAAATAGATCAATCATTTTTTTTATGACGTCATTACTGTGCAGCTTCTTATGGTCATAAGTCAGAGCAGATCTTATGATGACCAATCAAATGCTTCATAGTATCCAAAATGCCACTATAAGCTGTGACTGAAATTGGTCACTAGCTGCATTCACAAGTCACTACATCTTGTAATTACAACTTGTAAACTGGGAAGTTTTTGATGACTACCACATGATCACTGTGCCACCTGACCTACATACAGTAGATTAATTTAGACGCTGTCTTTAGGCATTAAAAGTGTTGCCATAGAAATTAAGAATTCTGAGTTTGAAAAAATACTGAAGGCTGTATTTAAATGGAAAAACCTTTAGACAGATTCAGCATTGGTCTTATAGATGGCTGGCATGAGTCAGATGCACTTTACCCAAATAACAAGCAGAGCTGTGATGTATAAAAATGTATGTTGTATTCACAAAAACATAACAACATTGAAGGGGCTACTAAATAAGACCTCCTCTGTCTTGACGCTTATGCTAAAATCACGTCATATAGCAAACAAAACTGCACATTTCAGGCCACATCAAGGGATTTGTAACCAGTAATTATAATACCCCCCACCCACCCCCAACTCCACCGTAGATTTATATATAGTCTAAAGTCAGGGTGTCACTTCCAGTTCCTGGAGGGCCACAGCTCTGCACAGTTTAAATTTATCCCTACTTAAACACACCTGACCAAACTATATAAGTCCTTCAGGATTGTTTGAAAAACCTACAGGTGTGTTGGAGCAGGGTTGGAACTAATCTGTGCAGAGCTTCGGCCCTCCAGGAACTGGAATTGACACCTGTGGTCTAGAGACTCAAATATACTTAATAAATGATCTGTTGTAACTAGGGCGGGTGGCGCAATGGGTAGCACGATCGCCTCACAGCAAGAAGGTTGCTGCTTCGAGTCTCGGCTGGGTCAGTTGGCACTTCTGTATGGAGTTTGCATGTTCTCGCCGTGTTTGTGTGGGTTTCCTCCGGGTGCTTTCCCCCACAAGTCCAAAGACATGCGCTATAGGTGAGTTGGGTAAGCTAAAATTGTCCGTAGTGTATGTGTGTGAATGAGAGTACATGGATGTTTCCCAGTGATGGGTTGCAACTGGAAGGGCATTCGCTGCGTAAAACATATGCTGGATAAGTTGCCGGTTCATTCCGCTGTGGTGACCCCAGATTAATAAAGGGACTAAGCTGAAAAGAAAATGAATGAATGAATGTAACTAGGGCTGTCAAAAGTATTGAGTCTGGTACCAGTTGGTACTGAAATTTTAAAACATTATTTTTTGGCTAACATTTGAGCACTGTTGAGTGTGTACTGAAACATTGTTGATAGGCCATTGTGCTTAACAGAAATGATTGTAATTGGCCGTGTTCACCATTCTTTACCGATGTTCACCAAGTGCAAGCACAGATACAGGGACACTGGATCATTTCTAAGTGACATTGATCAGCTGGTCTGTTTTTAAGTTGACATACGAGTGATCCACTGATGGATTGACTGATCTACGGCTTTGAACTGCTCTAGAGTCGGTGTACCTGTGTTTGCACTTGGTGAACAGCAGTAAAGAGTGGTGAACTGATTACCTTCACATGGCCAATCACAGTCATTTCTGTTGTGCATGTGAACACAATGACCTATCAACGGTGTTTAAGTAGATGCTCAACAGTGCTCAAATGTTAGCGGAAAATAGAAGTTTTAAAAATGTTATTACCGATTGGTACCAAACTTGATACTTTTGACAACCCTAGTCATAACAGTTTAATTTTAGGTACCTCATATGTCTGCTTGATGCTGTTGAATTTCAGAACTTGTGAAACCTTTTAAAAATGTTCAGATGCTTTCTTAACTGTTGTTTTCTAACTGCTTTAATCTATGCATTAGCAGTGAGTTGCTAGCTGTAGTTTACTTAACGACCACTTGTGTCGCTACTAACAAGGGTTTCAGATTTTTTAACAGATGTAGAATTATTACTGTTGACAGTGTTTGTAGAATGAGTTTTGGCTTAAAGCTTGTTCATAAGTAATAATATATAACCATACAAGAAGTTGTGACATTATTTTGTATCTAAAAAAAAATGAACTTTTGCATTGTGCTTAATAAACAGACCTTATTCATAATTGTATATCAGTTGACACATATCTACTGCTGCATGGCACACATTTCCACCCACTCAGGGGTTTTTATATCACAGCATAAAAATGGAAAATTTGTGACATGTAGGAGTCACAAAAAATGAATAAAAAAAACTGAATAAACTGAATTATTAAAAAAAAAAAACTGAATAAATTGAGAAATAATAAAGAATGTCTCCTCTCATGAAATGTCTTGTAAATCAGTGAATCTGAGCTTCACTGTGAGTCACTCTAAATTAATAATCACATTTTTCATTAACCATCTTGGTACGTTGAATGCTCTCTCTCAGCCTCAAAAATCACTGCAAAAAATTATTTTTGAACATGCGTCTATGAACACAGAGCAGTTACTGTATAATCTGTTCTACACCTGCGTGTTGTCTCTTTCGATTACATTTATACATTCACATATAGTGGTACATTCTTTAAAGCAAATTCACCAAGTTAAACATTATTTTATTTTAAAAGTCTAACAGTAAATTTAAGGACATGATTATTTACAGTAATCTTACATTTTATGATATGTCATATTAAAGAATAATGAAAATGAGACAGCACATTAAAGGTTTAGTTTACTCAAAGATTCTGTTATTATTTACTCACCATGATGCTTTTCCAATTCCTTAGACCTAACATAACACAAATTGAGATATTTTATATGACGTCTGAGTACTGTTGTCACGATACTGGAATTCGCTACCAGTCTGTACTGAAATTTAAAAAAACATATTTTTGCCGCTAACATTTGAGCACTCTTGAGTGCGGCTTTAAAACACTCCAGTTAGGGCTGTGCGATTAATCGTAATCGAAAAGGAAATCACGATTTGAAATGTTTCGATTATCTAATTGCAAGAGGCTGCGATATATAATATATGTTATTAAACTTCCCCCACCCAGAGCAAATGCGTGACTGCCGTCTGTGTGTGATAGTCTTACTAGCCAATTAAGTGAGCACCCTTTGCTCTGCCCAATCAGAATTGCACAACCGAACTATGTGGAACGCCCACAATAAAACAAACAAAAAGGAAAGTGCGAATGAGTGGCATGGCATCTGCCACTTCAGAAACATTAATAGACTAATTAATATCAAAGAAAAACAGCATGTCTGTAATGAGAGAATAATTTGGTTTCAAAGTCACAGACACCAAACAAAACCAGGTCATTTGTAAGAGCTGTCGCAGAACGAGGAAATACAAACAACCAGCACTAAAAAAAGCACCACAGGTCGCTATATGAGGAGTGTCTTGCTAAAAATCAACTACAAGTAGGGGTGTCAAAATTAATTGTTTCTTCTGTGCACCGCGATGCAGACAATTCAGTATCCATTCAGTAATCATCCTAATTGTTTATTGTGTACTGACATAATTTATCTCATATGCGCGGTACCTTACTATGGCGAGGGAGGCAAGCGCGAGTATTTAAAACACTTACTGCGTTTAAAATTCACTGCGTGTGTTTGCTGTCTTTCACTGACACTTACAGCAGAAGCCCCTGTTTCGCTGTTGTGGAGAAACTGAAAGTAAACTCCATTTCTCTCTCGCTGTGGACCTTTGACCTGCTGTCGTGAGGTAAAGAACAGCGCCAGAGCGTTAGAGCCGATCGCAGCCCTTTCTGTTGAGCGCATGACCAATAATGTGTAAGAAAGAACTCGGTAGACACAGCTCAGAAAGCAAGCGGGTTATTTATATTTGTTTATTTGCTCTAAATGCTCATGTTGTTCTGTGCATGTACTTGAGTTTTTAAAGGTACAGTTTATATATCTGACTGTTTGTATTAAAGGACAAAATTGTATTACAAATAGTATGTAAATATAAATATATTTATACATTTTAATCCAAGAATTGCTGTGCTGTGAAGAAAATATAAAACTGTGTATGGAAAGCATCGTCAATGCACCGTGATGCACCAAGTTATCGAATTGAACCGAATCAATGGCATGATAATCGTAGGTTTCAGTGTAGGTTCACACTTCTAACGAGTACTGCCAGTGACACTCAATCTAGTAGTAAGCAACAGCAAAGTACAATTTCAGAGATGTTTGCTAATATAAGTTAATACCTTTTAAGTTCCATTTTTAACTAACACTCACAGCATTTTAGCAGTAAGAAGCTACAATACAGATTGAGTTGAAGCTTGACTGCAAAATTGAATCGCAAACCAAATCAAATATGCAATATCTGTCAAAAAATCGCAATTACATATTTTACACATGCACTCCCCTACAAAATCATTCAATAATTGTTAAATCACAAATTAAAAATCTTCTTGTGAAATGATGCTCATATCGCAATATATCAGTCAGTTTTGTTCCAATATTGTGCAGCCCTAATATGAAGTAATGTAGGTCTGTGTGTTTTAATGCTGCTCACAAAGGAGGAGATTTTAGCTTTTCTCAATTCGCATGTATCATTGTTTTATAGCTTGAGCTGTAGTCTGGCAGTGATAAATGTCCCATTTATATCATTTTAAGTCCTGCTTGACTTTTCGCAGCTGGAAGGTTTCTGTTAATGAAACAAACGTGCAGCTGAACAGATGAAATGAACAGATATTGGAATAGCTTGTGGAAACTCAGCTACTTAAGGAAAACAAATGCATCTGTGAACAGTGATTATGTTCCCACCTCCTAAAAACAAACCTTTTGGAGTGTTAATTACATGTTGTTATAATATATTGAAGAATCATCAGTTACAATCCATAATGTAATATTTGAAACCTTTTTAATCATCATTTTGCATTTGGTTTGCATTTGGTTTTGTAACGTTTATCTTTAAAAGTCAATGTTTATTCGAGCAAATCCAAGGTTAAACAAGCTGCTAATTTGTTCACTGTGCATCCAGAAAAGGAAAAAATATGCCTTTAGTTCATTCGGACACATTCCAGCTCTAATTATTACCGTTCATCTGACATTTTTGAAAAAATACATTTCCTGAATTCATGATACAGTAGTAGATTCATTCTCAAGTTGTGCTGCTTTATTGGGGCCCTGTTCCTGAACAGATCAGCCTGAACAGGAGGTTGTTATGCTTAAAACTGTCTGTTTTACACTGCTCAGTGTCTCTTTGGAGGCTTGTTTTGGGTCAGTGAATTTGTTACAGGCTATTATGGATTAAAATGCTACCGATGGTCAATAATATTGTGTCGGCTCTCCTTGGCAGCCGTCCTGGGTTGGCAGCCTGTGACTGAAGAGCAAACAGTAACACACTGCAAACCTCTGACATAATTTGTTTGCATCCCTTTGAGAATGTTGCACAATTTCGTCCTTGCCCTCAAACCACCAGTGTAATTTAATTATAATCTGTGCGAGTGATAAGCTATTAAAATGTGCCCTGGCAAGACCTCTTTACTGCTTTACATGTACTTACATAACAGACATTATAATATATATATATATATATATATATAT
>CAIGQZ010001336.1:26097192-26124290 GCA_903798205.1 Danio tinwini | reverse complement strand
TATATATATATATAATAGACATTATAAATGCAATGAATTTGCTGTTTTTTTTTTAAACACAAATATAACTACATCATTTATGTTATACATCTAGTTAATGTTTTATTCTAATGTAAAGCAAATGGCTTGTTAAATTTTCACAATAAATGTGTCATAAACAGCCTTTATGTTAAGAAATAACATAAAATGAAATGTAAAAAGTACAGGTTAACACAAAGATAAGTAAAAAAATGTAAATATGATATATGAAACATGAAACTGTTTGACACATTTTTTTCTCATTTCCTGTTTTGCTTTTCCATTGTTTGTCTACGTGCTTGATATGTTTTGACAGTGTTTTTACATCTTGCCTTGTTTTTCAGCACCTCATGCATGAAACAGTGTGAACTAAGCCATCAAGACATTTCTGCACACTTACAGTTTGATGATGGTTCATGTTGTATATTACTGTATCACAATAACCTGTGCAGGTCTATTCACCCCATTCATGCATTTTTCCAGCTTACAAGTCAGTTTATCACAGCTTGCATCTGGAGTTTACCGCTTTTCTAAACAGGGTAGAAGGTTGAGAGTTTTTTTAAATGTATTTTATGGTTTATTAGATTGAAGGAGGAAGGAAAGGATTGCTCAGAAAGTCTGTGAGAGCTGTGAAACAGAGGTGGTTATATGAGAGAAGACAGATCTCTTGTAAAAAAATAGAAGAGACACTATTTTTTCCTCAGTAGTGCTCATTAATCATATCTCCACACAACTGGAGAATAAGAGAAAGCGCCAAAGTACCTCACCTTCTAAGTCTATGCTTTATTTTTTATGGAGCACATTTTTATTATTTACATTTTTTTGCAGAACAAGAATCTTGATGTTTGGTCACCAATGTAAAAACATGTTTTGTGTAACAGCAACTGAGTAATTCAAATTGTAGCTAAAAATTGTAATTTTTTTAGATGATGGCCCAATCCCAATTATATTTTTGTACCACTACCCCTTCCCCTTGGCCCTTGAAACAGGGTGTGAAGGGGAAGGGCTTCAAAATTTACCCCTAAGAAATGGGACCGCACTACAGCACCTGCACACGTCATCATATGTTATCGATCTGTTGCTTCATATGAGATCAACGATCGCGACTGCTGTAGTAATTCCAGTTGCATTATTTATTTGGTATTTATCTTCAAGAAATCACTGAGGGCAACGATATCATGTTATCATAACGATATAATGTGGCAATAAGATCGTAACTAGCATTTACACAGGGACTATATTCATCTATGTAAACACACTAAAGCAACATTAACATTATAGCAGACACAGTAAAACGGTCATTCCCAGCCACTAGACTTTTCTGACAGGGTATTTGTGTGTCATCGAGTGTCAGAATGTTGTGATACTGCTGTACAGGAGTCATTACTAGGGACTAAAGATAGCAAAATTTAGCGGTTTTTATTTTAGCATTTAAAAAAAAAAGCATGATGGTAAAACACAAACGTGGTAATGAATGTATTAAAACATGTTTGTTTGTCGTAAAAATTCGTAATAATGACCAAAACATACTAATTTGTGGATCTCCTTACTTCCGGGTGCAGCTATACTACTGTTGTAAATGGTGTATTCTGGGAAATTTTCAAGTGTGGTCCTAAAAAATCTCTGTTCGAAGGGGTATATAGCCCTTCCCCTTAGCTCTATGCCTTCACGCTAAAGAGAATTGGGACAGCCCTACCCCTTCATGTGAATTCGCAAAACGATGGGTAGGGGTAAGGGGAAGGGCTTAGGGGTAGAATTGGGATTGGGCCAAAATGTCCCTTTAAAGGTGCAGTATGTAAGTTTTACACTCAGTGGTTGAACTAGGTATTGCACTCCTGGTTCAAAACACACTTAAGCGCAGGTTGCCAGATTGACGACACCAACAGCAGTGTGCCTGACTGTTGAGCCTAAAGGCAGATTTAAACCGTGTATCAAATACCAGTGATTCAACATGTACATTTAAAGAGCCACTATTTTGCATTATAAATAGTCATATTTTGGTTTTTGGGGTCTCCAACAACAGTCTGATATGCATGCAAGGTCAAAAAACACTTTCATTGTCTTATAATATGCATTTATTTTAACGTATTATCTCAACGACTCCTATATGATACATTTAGTGATTCATTTGTTCCCAAACCCCTCCTTAGCGCAAAGCTAATTTGGGCTGATTGGTCCGATGACCAGTCTGTTGTGATTGGTCGACTGGGTTCAGCGTGAGACAGAGAGAAATGCCCATCATGTCTAGGAAGTAGCAGAGAGTATGTGAGAGCCCAATGCAGGAATGCAATAAAGCAATGCAGTTAAACACCAGCATTTATTACCCTCTCTTAACCCTAACCCCAAGTAACATTGACACACATTCAGTATTAATCCATACTGTGGCAAAAGTAAACTATTTTGAAAATTGACCGCACCACACGTGATTAGGAACAGCAGATGGTGGCCAAAGCAGCAACAAACGGCAGAGGATTAGGAGCACAAAATGCATTTAAATCAGTAAAGAAGCATGCGTCGGGTTTTTAACGTGGTTTTGGACACACTATATGAATAGCCCCATAAACATTTAACCTGAGAGATACAGTAAAAGCACTGATCTATAATAGATAAATTATTACAAGCCGCACAGGGCAATTACAACTTATAACACTACACTACACTGAGCTAAACTGAACTGAACTTAAACTCTGAAAACTGAACTGATACTGTTTCAATTTACTATAATTTTCTATGTGAAGCTGCTTGGACACAATCTACATTGTATAAGCGCTATACAAATAAAGGTGAATTGAATTGAATTGAATAACAAACAATTAAACATATATTTTGCAAATTACAAAAAACGAGGCAGAGGAACAAGAAACTGGACCATATGAACTGTGACAGTCACTGACAAAGTCCCTGTCAAAGTCTGACAAAGTCTCATACATAATAGTCTCTGCTGCTCCGTCCTTTAGCAAATTGCTGACGAGTCTCGCACTGCAGCATAGGTTATTGTATCAAAAATGTAAAAAAAATGACAGGAACAAACACAGCACTAGGTTGGCTATACTGTGGTATTGTTGTGAAAATGAACTTTAACCCTTTATTCCCTGCAGCCGAATCTCCATCTGTCAGTGATCGTCATCTTCGTGTCATGATCAGTCCAGTGATCTTCGGCGCTCCACTGGTGTCTGAAGTCAAATGCACGTTTACATTTTATGGGATCTGGCACTACATATTTGGTGATGTACTGTATCAACGTAGATGCATTTAAGCAAAAGTTACGAACCCAACTCCATTCATTCATTTGACTCTGAGTCAACTATTTTGTTTAAGAACCAATAGTTTTAAACACGGTGCACTTTCAGATTTAAATCTCAGCTGGATGTTTTCATTCACTTATGGCCCGTTCCCACTGAGTGGTACCGTACCGTACCGTACCGTACCCCTTTTTCGGCACCCTTTTTAAAGGGTACCAAACCTAATGCGCATCTGAACGCTATTGGTTTACAGAGATTCGTCACAAACTCATGCAACAAGCCAGAATGAAAACAAAGAAGCCGCCATGTTTTAATACACAGCCGAGAGATTACATCGTAATTGTATATACATATACAATAATAATTTTTATTTTATAAAATTGCAGACATAGTTATATATAGTTAAAGTAAAATTGATCTGCAGTTATAATCAACTCATGTTCATAGAAAAGTTAGTAATAAACATTTATACACAAGAATTTATGTGTGTAAAGCATCTGTTTTGTGAGAAGTGCTTCTCATATGATATGTGCAGCGACCCGTACAACTTTACTTTAGACATTTACTCTAACAAAAATGACGTCGACTGCAACTTTTTGTCGAACACCACGCCCATCAAAATTTTACCATTGGTACCCTTTTAGCAGTGGAAACGTAAGCCCGATAAAGGTGACCCGTACCGACCCGTACTGTACCGTACTGTATCAGTAAGTGGAAACGAGCCATTAGAGCTGTGTTACACACTGCATGGAAACAAATTTTTTAAAACCCATAATAGGGGCTCTTTAATCATGTTAAAGAGGTTTAATGTATTAATTAGATCAGGGGTTTTCAAACTGTGGGGCGCCAGCACCTATTAAGGGGGGCGTGAGAATTTGAGGCGTGCACGCGAGTAAATTATGATGATGATTTTTATGTGTTCACTAAAGTGAATCTGATTAACCTTAGTGCCACAGCTATCAGGCACATGTAGAGTTAATGTGTTCGAGTAAAATATATGCAAATAAAATGGAGCGGGTACTTTTTTAAATGAATTATGGTGAATGAAAGTCAAACTGGAGAGTTGTCTGACAAAAAAGTGCCCAGCAGGATGTCCTTCTGAATGTTTCACTTTCTTTGAAGACATACGACATGAAGACATACAGACTACCTTTACATGGACATCAGTAATAGTTATTTACTTTAATCTGAATAAGACAATAATATAATTAAGGTGTTACATGAAGTGCTTTGTAAATGTTGCGTCACCAGGCTATCCTCGTTTCCTGCAGAGTCTCATATAATTTTGGGTGTTTCATCTTTAATTTTTCGACTTTAACTGCAGTTCGGCACTTTTACTCATAAACATTTCATTCATGCCCCCATGACAAACTAGGGTATTAGACGCGAATATTTAGTAAGGACTGGTGGAAGATGTTTTAATGGAATTTGTTAGCGCACGCCAAATAGAAAAAAAATAACTTTCGTGATCATTGTTGCCAGATGTAGCTGACTGATTCCAGCCCAAAAGCTATCCAAAACCCGCTAGTGAAATTGTGCGCAAGTGAAATTGGACAATCTTGGAGGGGGCGTGTGTCCTAAAAGTTTGAAAACCCCTGAATTAAACTATAAACCTTACCATTTCGTTGGAGTGCAGTGAGTGCACTATTCTGTACATCTGGATGACTGTATTTCAATTTATGTCATGTTTCATCTGACGCAAACAGTCCAATTACTTATCACTGCAAATCTTGTCTCATAGCGTGTTGTTAGGACATGGGGGTTACAATGTAACCTGCTCACCTAATGTTTTTAATTAGTTATAATGTTATAATTATTTGTTAATTAATAACCACTTCGTGGGGAACTCTGAATCTGTCTCATTTCGGAGGCTGTCACTTTCCACCGGAGGTCACATTTCGGTCACGGACACACAGTTTGAGAGCCATTCTGACTGAATGAATAAAATAGGCTGCTTTCCACAAAGGCAAAAAGTGCTAGAATATAATTGGCTAAACTGGCAGTGGGCAGGTTAAAGGCAGCACAACAACGACAGACGTTCGGGCACGTAACCCACGTTTTCGAAGCAGAATATCAGACTTCAGCATAGCTTTTTTTTTAGATAAACAAGAATGTTCACTTAGCATGTTTCTTAAATATCTGCAAACATATTATGGTATTTTTATGCTTTAGAAGAGTCAAAAACTTACATACAGCACCTTTAAGAAAAATATGAATTATGTGCAGTTCATTTAGATATTATGCTTCTTGTTTGTTAATCGCTATAAATATTTATTTGTGTAGTATTAGAATTTTGTCCCAGTCGTTTATGTTCTCTGCTTCACTAGCTCTCTTGTTGTATTTTCTGTTATTGCTTTGTCAATTGGAAGCAATTTTGTTATGCCAATAAAGCACTTGAGAGAGAGAAAGAAAGAGAGAGCGAGGGTCTGTCTCGACTGCATTAGGCCATTTCACAGCGCCTTAGATTGATTCTGCTGAACATGAGGAGCAGATGAAGGTCGTCTGTTTACACCCACGCTTTTAATGCTTTCATACTGCAACTTTTTGCTTGTTGTTTTCATTTTTTTCCTGTCCTGTGGTTAAAAAGATTTATTGAACCTAGCTCTGACGGTTCTTAATTTTCAATGTTGTTATTAATTATATATGTTTGTAGGGTTGAATGGTGTGCATTTGAGTGAGTCAGACTGTGAATTCTGTAACAGAGAATCAATAAAATGCAGACATGGACAACTCTGAATCACTTCCAGATACAAGCTCTTCAAGACCTTTATTTAGACAGTGATCACTCATCCTGTCCTTCAGCAGATCTGGAAAATAGCTAATGCATTTGCCATTTTCTGTTCTTTAAGAAAAACTGAGGCTATAAGGAGTGTTTTGGTAAGTGTGTGTCCAGTGATGCGTCACATTTACATTGATAGCAGGTGATGTTTTGTGCCAAAAAATAGAAAGATATAATGATAATCAATTGTGATGAGCATGATGCTTTTGTAGGAGAACATTTTACATTTTTCATCATTAGCTGTATTTCCATTAAATTGTGTATTGAAAACACACCTAACAGAAACATGTCAATAAAAAAAATATCATGTATTGCAGTAAGATTTTTACCAATCCAGGCTCATTCTGAAAACCAACCGCAATATACATTTCTGGAAAGTGCCAAATACATCCCTGGAGCTAAGTGTTTTTTTTTTTGCAGTTTTTGTTTCACGAATCCACCAGATATCGATGTGTACGCTTTGTGAGATCTCAAATTTCACTTGCGAGTGCCATTTGCGCCTGCGGTTCTCGCGTAAATCCATCAGAGGCTGCTGTCAACTGACTGTCGACTGACTGAATGACTGACTGACTGACCGATCGACTGACCCACCCACTCACCCACTTCCCTATACCCAACTGACAGTTTAAAAAGCAATCCAGAAAAAGAAAAGGCCTCACCAGATTTTTGCCACGTTTTCAGATTTTACCACATTCTCACCCTGTTATTTACTTGTTTATTTTATTTTTTGGATTCTGTTTTTGTTTTACCCACTTTCTGGAACCTTTCTTCACCGGACTCAAACCCTATCATTGCTGTCAACTCCTCTCTGTGTTTCAAGTCCACCGACATACATGGTGAGCTAACCAAACAAACTGATAACAGTGGGAAAGCCGTCCATACGGTGGTAAGCAGTCAGCTGGTAAGCGCGAAAAGAAATGACGTCTTACAACATTCGTTTAAAGGTTGAAATGCAGCCATATATACTTCTGGTTACATAATTCGTGATCTCCAGAAGTGTATATAGGGCTACGTTTTCAGAATGAGCCTGTGTTGACACTCAGATGAGATGGATTTTGAGTGACTAGGGGTCGATCACACTGAATGCACTTTTCTATTCTGAGAACGTGAGGTGCGTCATTTTTTATGTCGCAAGTCAATGGCTGAATCAGCTGCGTATTGTGTGCGAACTTTGCTGTTGATATTCTTATAATTGTAATATTTATTAATATTGTGATATTATTAAGATTTGTAAAGTCATACAGCTCTGGATAACTTGAAACAGCGGCACACAGATTTTCTTTTCCTCACTTGAATTAGGGCTGCACGATATTGGAAAAATCTGATATTGCAATATTTTATTTTTCGGCGATAAATATTACGATATGAATAGTTTCACAAGATGGTTTGAATAGCTCTATTTAATAGTTTCCTGGGCAGTCTAACAGTATTTATGTGCAAAAATTTAATAATTACAACACAAAAAATACTTTTTTTACTTAGCTTTGTCATTTTTCTACTTCTAAAATTCTTAGATCAAGTAAAACTATTTTGTTTTCACCTTTAGAAGAAATACATTTTTCCTTAAAGCAAGCTAAATTATCTGCCAATGGGGTGAGTAAAATAATCATATTTTTGTGTTAAAATGTAGATATTTGCACTAGAAAGAATTTTTTTGCCAAAATAAACTACAATTAATCTTTGTTACACCTTCAAACATGTTACATTTTTGTGCCCAGATATTTTAAACTCTCTTGAAATGCTCAGTCACAGGCCTTAAAACACTTGCAAATTATAAACTTTTACTCTATTATGGTTAAACCTGGGTGAACTATGATTAAGACTCAACATTGCATGTCCTGCAATGTGACTATTGCAAATGCGATCATTGCGACATTGATGCTAAAATGATATATTGTGCAGCCCTTACTGGAATTATGATTCAAGTCATTCTAACTGCATTCATATAGGCTTCATTAGTCAGTGTTTTTGAAAAGTTATTGATGCCACTGCCCCCCTCTCTCTTCCCAGCAGGCACAGGACGTCAACATGATGTCAGATTGTACCCCAATGTTGTGGCACGTTGCATTTTGTGTGGAAATGAAAAGTGGGTTGACGTCAGAGCCCAACGTTGGGCCCATGTCAATGTCCAACGTCAGAAAGACATTGCATTTTTGTTACTTTCCAACGCAACCTAAAAACAACCAAATATCAATGTCTAAATGATGTTACAGCTTGACGTTGTGTGGTCGTTACTACTATGACATCTATCTGACGTTAGATTTTGATATCTGTTATGTTAATGTACAAAATAAACCCGATTTAATGTCCACAAACCGGGATTGAAGCGTCTTCTTTTTTTAATTGTACTGACATGCGGCTGTGGTGATGAAATAAAGCTGAAGTAAATTGCTGTAATTTATTAAACTTGTAAAACTCACTCTTGATCACATTTGATGATGATTGATGATCCTAGCAAACTGAACAGGCCTTTAATTCCAGGTTGCTTTGTGCACATCCTGTCTTGTTGATAGGATTATAAACGTTACTACGGAGACATGTTAATACCAGCTGTCATTTAATTCGGTGGGCGGGGGGACCGCACTCCTACGTCAAGTTGCGGTCGGTCTCAAAACTGCTCCAATTGGTCCACCGTTTTTATGTCTTTAAATTGAAAAAAAAGGACTGGGTGTATTTATATCACCCCAATATGACTGTATATACACTATACATACACATATGTCTGTCCAAACAGCTTGAAACGTAGATTTTTTACTATAGGTGCCCTTTAAGATGTTGACTCAACGTTGGATATTGGTCACTTTCCAACACAATCTTAAATTAAAAAAAAAAATATCAACGTTATTTAACGTCCAATAATTAATTAGCTAGCAACCTAAATCTAACCTAATATTAATGTCTTATGATGCTGTGTGTCTGCAGTTTTTTTTTTACATACGTGACAATGTCTGCTCACACATGATAAAAACAACAATTACAATATTATATAATAGACATAAAATACTGCATGTTAACCTAAAAAAAATTGACTTATGAAACTTAAATAACGACAATATTTAGTTGGACTACTTATTACTATCAATAATATTTTAAAGTTAAAGAAAAAAAGTCAATTGTTTTCAGTCAATCAGTCATTATTCATTTTAATTTCACCACATGCACCATATTTCTTCATCTTTTAAAAAAAGTATGTTTTTTCTACTACTTTTCTACAAAATTTATACCTAAACTGCCCTAGGTGACAACTGTGAAATATTTCCTGTGTTACATAACATCTTAAAAAATCTTATGTTATCCATCTGTGTCTGTTTATTTCAAACATATGTGTGTGTTTTTGCTAGTGTTTTTGTGATGTGATGCAGCACACTGTGTGTAATGTGTGGCTGTGTTCTGCTAGTGAGTGTTTTAGCAGCAGTGTGTCAGCAGTGGGGGAGGGGAGATCATATTTAGACACTCTCATGTGCGCAAGAAGCCACTCAGGATGAGGCCACAGGGTCAAATACACACCAGACAGCTCTCAAACACTCTTGCCAACATCAATGCTACTTTTTTGTTTTTAATACACAGATAAACAGGACTTGTGTACAAGAGTTTTTGTCTGTGTGTCCTAAAGCGACCAAGTTTAACTTCATTGCACCTGTAAAAAGCCAGTCCTCCAGGACACCTACAGTGTGCAGCCATCTAGTGGCAGTTTAACGTGGATAAGCCTTACTTTTTACACCACTTTTACACTCTTGCCTGTAGTGCAAAATTCAATAAGATTTAATGATATAAAACAAATTATTTTTTTCTGTATAAAGATGTTTGGGATTAAAGAGTGGGTTTTATAACTTTACACTTTCTTTACCATTTTTGAGAGTGTATCTTTAGAGTTTATATTTCCTTGGAAATCCTTACCATGACCTGGTTTTCTGTATGCATCACTGTAAGAGTTTATCTGCATTATAGAAGGAAAGATTGAAACCAAACCTGAAGAGTGTATATACTGTGATTCAACTTGTGTGCATTTTCACACTGAAGTATTAGTGGAGAGGGAACATTTTAATGAAAACTTTCTTAGCCTGCCCCCTACTGTTGCCCGAGAAGTGCTTTACATCCTCTGGAGTTCAGCTTTGGGTTAGTGAGAGGAAAATCACTCAGAAAGTGTCTTTATGAGCAGTACTCCCTCTGTCAGGGACAAAAGAACATTAATTTGGATTTTTAAGCTTTGGAAATTCTCCAAAAAAGATGGTTTGTAATCGCTTCAAAGAATCATTAAAGGTCAAGTACTTTATGGTTCACACTGCCCCTAGTGGTGATAGTTAAGTTTAGTCAAGACAACGTGCACAAAACACAATTAAATGACTTAATTTATTATTTAACTTACTTTTTTAAACTAAATGTTTGATATGCTTTGCCACTGTGTTGTATTAAACAATCAAACAGACACCTTTAAGTCTTCTGTTGTGTTTTGAAGGTAAAAACTTAATGCTTAAGAAATTAAATGAATTCACTTTTGGTCAGTCAGTGACGCAAATTTGTTATTTAACCAAATTTTAATATATGAAAATGCAATTTTATGAACAACAATAACAACAAAATATTTAATTGAACTTAAAACCTTTAGATATTGGTCTCAGTGTAGGTTTGAATCGGTTTTCAAGGTGTTTTATGAAGCTGAATTCCTAATGCTTGTGTGTGTGTGTGCGTGTGCGTGTGCGTGTGCGTGTGTGTGTGTTTATAGCCCTTTACAGCGATTATGTAGATTGACTCTTCTGTTGATGTGCTGCTGCAGTTCGTCAAATCACCAGTCGGTGTCGCTGTTTAGCCTTTTAAACTTGACTTCTTGCCTATGTTATAGTAGTTCAGAAGGTCTTCAAGGTTGCATACGCGCAAAAACGTGTGTCTATAACATTTAAACAGCTGAAAGGAACATGATTCACATAATGTTACATACATTTATATTTAATATATGTCAATTAAAACATGTATCACTCATTTTTGACTGGAATATTTGATTTGTCAAAGGGGGTTGTTCACCCAAAAATGAAAATGTTCTCACTATTTACTCTCCCTTAAGCAGTTCTTAACATTTCTTTCTTTTGTTGAACACTAAACAAAGATATTTTGAAGAAAAGGGAACATCTGTAACCACTGACTCCCATTTTAGGAAATGCAAGTATAGAAGTTACAGGTTTCCAGCTTTCTTCAAAATATCTTCTTTCATGTCCAACAGAACCAAAAGAAACTCAAACAGGCTTGGAACTAGTGAAATGTGAGCAAACAATGACATAATTTTTTGTTTTGGGTGAACTAAATATATCTATATATATAGAGTGCATGTTTTCCTGTAGTCCATTCTGTACAAACAAATGGTTGATGTAATTGTTTCTTCCTTGTGTGTCTTGCAGGCTCAGAGTTGCCGTGTTAATAGTGTGATCAGCTTTTAAAGCACACTGAAGACCCGTCCCAGCAGAGCAGACACACTTCAGACCTGTAACACAACATTTGACCCTCCATCATCATGATCACCTCAGAGCTGCCGGTGCTACAGTGAGTCCACTCTTCATTTACACTTTCACACTAAACTATTACTATAAACTATCTGTTTTCTGTCTTAAGAGTAGTTGAGGTACAATTGTGAAACATTTAAAAGAGTTTTTTAAAACAAAGGAACAACTTTAAAAATCACATTTGCTGTCTAAAGCATTAATAAAAAAATATCATACAAATATATTCAGTGTATGTGTTATGCTCAGACAAATTTTTCTAGCATGACAAACAAAACATTTTAAGCCTTAAATGGGAGAAAAACTCAGCATCACTCAAATAATGTCATTTAAATTTTTCATTGTGATTGTCATTTGAAGTGACAGCGCTATTGTTTTGAGTTAAATAAAAGGTGCAACAGGATCAAAACCCAAAAATCAAGACTCATTCTTTTCTCGTATCCTCTTAATTTATATGAAGGACACTTTCATTTATTATTTATTTAGAATTTATCGAGAATTTCTTTAAAGAAATATGTAAAATTTTGTCTATACAGGCATTTACTGTGGCATATACTGTACATCGCATGTATATAAACGTGTATTAACAACATTTATTGTGAATGTCAAGCGTTAGCAAATTTATTTAAAGCAAAATAAAAGCTGCTTTGGAATGTATGATGCAGCATTCATTCATTCATTTTCTTTTCAGCTTAGTCCCTTTATTTATCTGGGGTCGACACAGCAAAATGAAACACCAACTTATCCAGCATATGTTTTCTGCTGCGGATGCCCTTCCAGCTGCAACCCATCACTGGGAAACATCCACACACACTCATTTACACACATACACTACAGATAATTTAGCGTACTCAATTCACCTATACATCATGTCTTTGGACTTGTGGGGGATAACAGAGAACCCAGAGGAAACCCACGCTAACAAGGGGAGAACATGCAAACTCTACACAGAAATGCCAACTGACCCAGCCGGGGCTCGAACCAGCAAGCTTCTTGCTGTGAGGCCGCAGTGCTACCCACTGCGCCACCGCATTGCCATGATGCAGCCTGTTTTAGATTATTAAAATGAGACTATATACATAAATGAGACTATATATATACGCATGTATCTATTTTGCAAATATAAAAAATGTGTACAAAAAGCAAAAATGTAAAGATTTATTTGAAATATAATTAACAACTACAATAGTTATGTACTGATGCTAAAATCAGAATGATGAAGAGAATAATAAAAATTATTATTTTAAGATAAATGTATAATAAAAGGCAATGTTCTTTGTTTTTATTTACAGTTCATTATTATTATAGTACTAATACTATAGTTAGAATTTTTTTAGTTTTTAAAATAGTTTTCAGTTAATCAAATTAAATATTCATTCATTTTTCTTTGGCTTAGTCCCTTTTATTTATCATGGGTCACCACAATGAAATGAACCACCAACTATATTATATGTTTCACGCAGCGGATGCTCTTTCAGCTGCAGAGAGATCATGCAAACTCCACACTGATATGTCAACTGGCCCAGCCAGGACTTGAACCAGCAACCTTTTTGCTGTGAGGCGACAATGCTTACCACTAAGCCATCGTACTGCCCCCAAATTAAAAAAAAATATTTTTTTGTATATTCTGGTAAATACAATCAAAACCATTATGTGACCCTCATAAAAAAATTATATTAAGAGATCCATAAGAGCTTTTCATATTTTGCTGTCCTTTATAAATATTCATTCATTTATTTTCTTTTCACCTTTATTAATCTGGGGTCGCCACAGCGGAATGAACAGGCAACTTATCCAGCATAATAAATAGACAAAATCTATAAATTAAAAAAAGATATTTTAATAGAACATATTTAGAACTAGATATCATTATATTTAATTACTCTTAAGTATTAAATTATTGTTTTATTTTGTAGAATTTAGGTTTCAAAACACAGCACTGTTTGTATTTTGTGCATGTCCTCAGAAAAAGAAAGTGATTGAGGGACTCAGATGTTGGTCTAAGTTGAAGAAGAGATGACGGTGTGTTTGTGCACGTGTTTATTCTCTGTCAGGGACACTGGTGATTCGGGTCAGGACACAGTAAGTCTCAGTATGAGCATGAGTGAGCTGGATGACCCTGGAGACGGAAAGATCAAGAAGAAGAGAGGAAGACCTGGCAGACCACCAGTATGCCTCACATGAACACTTTTTTCTTCATCTATAACAGAAGAAAGTATTGTGTGTGGTATTGCTGATTTAACCCAGCATTTCTATTCACCCTGACTCCAGGCGGCCAACAAGAAGCCTCGGAAGTCTCCATCAGAAAAGGGCTTTATGGGAGTCCAGAGAGGGAGAAAGGCCAATGGCATTACCCAGCAGAATGGAGAGGGAGATCCCGTTACTCTGTTTGAAGTGGTCAAACAGGGAAAAAGCGCTATGCAGGTGTGCAACTAACATTACAATAATAACAAAACATAACTAATCACTATGTGCATTAATAAAAAAAACGACACTAGTTACTTGCTACTAAAAGAACCGTAATGCTAAGTAAATGCTTTTGTATTTAAATTTTTAATTATTTTGAGCAGCACAACTGTTTTGTGTTTTGTGTCTTAATTAATTAATTATATATTTGTGTCTTAATTTTGTGTTCTAATTATATAATGTCAGAGGGATTTTGTTTGTTGAGCTTTGACCATTTCACCAAATATAGAATTATTATACATAAAAAGTGTCTTTCATCATTTGCATGCTCTGGAATTGATGAGTTTTGAACTGAATCAAATGTACGAAGTGCTAAACAATGTTAAAAAATGTAATAGCACTAAACCTGAACAAAATCATTAAATGATTTGGGTAAGATTTTCCTTCATTTTGCTTTTATTTATTAATTGAAAGAAATAATTTGTATTATTTTGTTGAATGCAACTTTTATTTAGCATTGAAACATACATGTTAAAAATGACATGATGTCAAAATGTTTTATTCTGTCACAAAAGAAAATTAAAATAAAAAAAATAAAATAAAGAAGAATAAATATACAGGGTATCTGCGGGGTCTTAAAAAGTCTTAAAAGGTCTTAACTACATTTTAGGCCTTAAAAAGTCTTTAATTGACTGAAATATTGACTGGTAGGTCTAAAATCATTTTAAACAGGTCTTAATGTTCCTTTGTTTTTGTGAAGCTACCCATTCGATTCAACACACATCCAGTAACAAATACATCTGAATAAAACTCTTAGAACAGTCTGTTGTGCATGTTGTGCATACATGTAGTTTTTAAAGAGGTTTTTTATGTTGTTAATTGTGTTTTAATAGTTAAAAAAAGTTTGTATATAACTAGGGTCTACTTGTTTTGACACATTATTTAAAATATGTGGCTGAGAAGTAACTTATTAGAATTATAGGCAAATCATATTAGATAGGGCAAGTACATTTGTATTACTTATGGGCTGGGCCATTAAAAAATCTTTAGCGTTTAGCCCATGTACAACTTTGAAATTTATTTCTTCATGGTTTTAAAAAGTCTTAAAAAGTCTTAAAATTGGCTTTGTGAAACCAGCAGGAACTCTGATATAAATTATATATATATATTATATATTTTTTGACATAAATTAAAGTATAGAGTTAAAATATTCTGATAAAATACATCACATTTGCAAAACAATATATACTTTTAAAATGATCAAAAAAATTTTGAAAAAAAATAGAAGAACACTTATTGTAAATAAATACTCTTCTTTTTTTGTTTTAGTTAATCAAAAAATCCTTCATCAATTAGCATCCACAAGCCTCCACTACTGTTTTCAACACTGATTATGTATTTTCATATTAAAAGGATTTCACAAGCAGACTCACTTAATAACTCTTAAATTGAGATAATTTTTTCTGAAAGAGCTTTCGTTGAGCAAATTTTCTAACGTGTTAATGTTGTTTTTTTATGACTCTTTCAGTCTGTTGTTGATGACTGGATCGAGTCGTACAAGCAGGACAGAGATCTAGCACTTCTGGACCTCATCAACTTCTTCATCCAGTGCTCTGGCTGTAAAGGTACCAGTAATTCATGTTAGAAATGTCCATCTGAATTATTTAACAATAATAATTATAATATGTTAGTCTTTGTTAATAGTAGTAATTACACTCTTTCTTCGTTTCAGGCACTGTAAGAATTGAAATGTTTCGCAATATGCAGAATGCTGAAATCATCCGCAAAATGACAGAAGAATTTGATGAGGTACTATTTTCCCCTGATTTATGCTGTGGGATGAGCTTTGTATCTTCACCCTGAGCAGCTCATCTTTGTGCTTCATTGCAGGACAGTGGTGATTACCCTTTGACCATTTCTGGCCCTCTGTGGAAGAAGTTTCGCTACAACTTCTGTGAGTTCATCTGTGTGCTGATCCGCCAGTGCCAGTACAGCATCATCTACGATGAGTATATGATGGACACGGTCATCTCTCTGCTCACGGGTCTGTCAGACTCACAGGTCCGAGCCTTCAGACACACCAGCACTCTCGCAGGTACAGACACATTTGTAAAGATGATCTTTTACTGCCAGAGTAAATAATTTGTGGTTTCTTTTTTTTTAAATATACTTAATTTTTATACGTTTTGTAGAAACATAATCACACTGTAAAACCCAAAAGGTTAAGGCAACTCAAACCGTTTGAGGAAACTGATTGCAACAAACCATTTGAGTTAAAAAGTAACCCTAATGAGTACTGTGAACTTACTCCATTTAACTCATTACCTTGAACACTGAGTTAAAAAACTTTTGAAATGAGTAGAATTAACTTTCAGTAAATTTTGAGTTAACTACACTCATTTCATTTGATAAAGTTAACTGTTGAGTTTTACAGTGCAGTAAAAACAATACAAACCAAATAATAATAATAATAATAATAATAATAATAATAAAATATACATATATGTGTGTGTGCGTGTGTGTATTTTTCTATTAGTACTTCATTTTATTTGTTTCATTTAATTTAATTTGACAAAAAAATTGAAAAAAGAAAAAAAACAAAGTATACTATATAACTATGTAAATTATTTAAAAAAGTTGTTTGATAAAATAACGATTTTGTTTGTTGTTGTTTTTAATATTAATTGTTTACTTCTCAGTTTAGTAGCAGGGCTTTATAGTTAAGTTACTTGAATTAAGTGTAAACTGAACAAATGAAATATGAAAAAACAATTCACCTAACAATATTATAAAATGTATTCTATGTAAGTTAATGCTAAAGTGACTCAAATAAAAACTAAAGTAAAAATATTAAAACTCGATCAGCAAAAATTGAAAGCAAATGATTAAAAGTGTAATGTAAAGCCTAAAATATAATAAATAAACTAATTTTAAAAATGTTGTAAAAAAAATTTAGCTAATACTAAAATAAGACTGATAATTATAATAAAAATAGTATTATTTTATTATTAAATACTCTTTAAAAAGTAAGTTCCTTTCATGTATTTCTCAAAAAAAAAAAAAAAAAAAAGAAACATCTGTAAATTTTTATTAAATGTGTTGATGTGTAAATGTGTTCTTAGCCATGAAGCTGATGACAGCTCTGGTGAACGTGGCTCTGAACCTGAGCATTAACCAGGACAACACGCAGAGACAGTACGAAGCTGAACGCAGCAAAATAGTGGGAAAGAGAGCCACTGAGAAGCTGGAGCTCTTGCTTCAAAAGAGGAAAGAGGTATTACATCTTCAGTAACCTTGTCTTTTCATTATTCCATATTCATTATACATTATTCAATAACTTACCTTTTTTAATGCATGCTAATTATAGCTGAAATCCACTCCAGAGATTTTTTTGCTACAGATATTGATCATTTCCTTACATAAATAAACTTTCTCCCCAGCTTCAAGAAAACCAAGATGAAATCGAAAACATGATGAACTCCATCTTCAAGGGAATCTTTGTTCATCGTTATAGGTGCTCAAACTTGTGTCTGCTCTCAATAACAGCACATGTGGTTGTGTGTGGAGTTCTGATCTGGTTTTCTGTGTGCCTCTGCCAGGGATGCAATAGCCGAAATCAGAGCCATTTGTATAGAGGAGATAGGTGTATGGATGAAAATGTACAGCGATGCCTTTCTGAACGACAGCTACCTGAAGTACGTGGGCTGGACCTTACATGACCGGGTACGGCTCATGGCTTTGGTTTGAATTTTTTTTGACAAATTAGATGCAATGTTTTGTTGTTGTTTTATTTAATACTCTTTAATATTTATTTAAGTCTCTTTTAAAAGATTCATAATAAAAAAACAAGTGTAAACAGACAGATAAATAAATAAATCAACTTTTTTGCAGTTAGTAATAAAATCGGCCAAACTATGTACAGTTGAAGTCAGAATTATTAGCCCTTTTGAATTATTATTTTAATATTAATTATTCATTTTCTTTTCGGCTTAGTCCCTTTATTAATCAGGGGTCGCCACAGCGGAATGAACCACCAACTTATCCAGCACATGTTTTACGCAGCGAATGTGCTTCCAGCTGCAACCCATCACTGGGAAACATCCATATACTCTCATTCACACACAGATTACGGAAAAGTTTGCTTACCCAATTCACCTATAGTGCATGTGGGGAAATGTTATAGGGGCTTGTTGGGGAAACCAGAGCACCCGGAGAAAACCCCCGCTAAGACAGAGAGAACATGCAATCTCCACACAGAAATGCCAACTGATCCAGCCGAGGCTCGAATCAGCAACATTCTTGCTGTGAGGCGACAGTGCTACCCACTGCACCACCGCAATAATATTGGTCAATAATATTGACCAAAAAATAGTAAAAAAAAACTACAAATAGTTTAAAAAAATATCTCCGTTAAACAGAAATTGGGAAAAAAATAAGCAGGGGGGCTAATAATTCAAGGGGGTTAATAATTCTGACTTCACCTGTATACATTTATGCACGAAATTTGCATACGTGCGTTTTCATGAATAAATTATCAAAACTTTTGTTTTATCCTTATATAAAGGATGATTATTGTGTCTCACTTTGTGTTTGGAGGCATATCGACTGTGACTGAATCTTTAGAGAGCATACAGATATGTTTCCTGTGAGTGATGAATGGATATTCAGGCCCCTATCTCATCAAGATCGTTTTTTTATTGTTAAGATAGTGTTTATATTATCTTATGGTGTTTGGAGCTCTTTGTTCACCTGGAGTTGGAAAAAGGGCCTAAGCATCAAGAGCATTGATTAGTGTGGTTGCCCAGCATCATAAAATGTGCAGTCTTTTCTAAAGTCAACAAAAATGCAGTGCGTTTCACAACTGAAAGCGTGTTCCACATTCAACATTAAAATGTTCATTACCATAAAAGTTATTTTTCTTTTGTTTCGGTGCCATAATTGTCTCTTCTTAATTCATAAGAACAAACTCATTTTGAAGTGAATTAGGCAGAAAGTTTTTGTGACAAGTTACAAAAAACGTATGCAATTATTAGTCAATGAGATCCAGTGTTTACCCATTGTCTCTTCTTAATGTCAGAACTTTCTTTTCTTCCAGCAAGGTGAAGTGCGCTTGAAGTGTTTGAAAGCCTTACAAAACCTTTACACAAACCGCGAACTGTTTCCAAAACTTGAGCTCTTTACAAACCGCTTCAAGGTAAGAGTGCAGTTCAGAGGCAGAATTAAGAGTTCTTTAAATGTCCGCTCCATATTAACCCTGCTGAAATGTCCTGACAGGACCGTATCGTGTCCATGACTCTGGATAAAGAGTATGACGTTGCTGTGGAGGCCATCAGACTGGTCACGCTCATCCTGCAGTGAGTGAAGTTCAGATGCTGATTGTGACTGGAAACTGGATGCTTTCCTTCATCAAATGTTGTTGATTTGTTCAGGGGTAGCGAAGACGCTCTGTCTAATGAAGACTGTGAGAATGTGTATCATCTGGTGTACTCGGCTCACAGGCCTGTGGCAGTGGCTGCTGGGGAGTTTCTACATCGGAAGTGAGCGAGTTAAACATCTTTGACTATAAAATCAACTTTTTTATTAATTACATTAAACATTTACAATATTGTATTTTTATGTTAAATACAATTTTACTTTGTATAAATTTTTAAATTTTTTATTAATTTTCTAAAAATAATTCTTAAATTGTCTATAATTCTTTAACTGCTAAGGGTGTATTTTATAGATTTTTTATTGTTATTAATTTTGTATTTTTTTATTGTTCTGCTTTTATTTTACACATTTTATTTAATTTTGTTTATTTTTTACTTTGTTGTTACTTGTTTTTTTTTTGTTAATTTTTTTGTTAATATTAAATAAATTAAATTATTTTTTAAATAAATAAAAAATTAATTTTTTAAATTAATAAATAAAAATTTGTATTTTAATTAATATATTTTTTGTTTTACTTAAAAAGTTATTTTATTTGGTCACACTTTACAATAAGGTTCATTAGTTAATGCATTTACTAACATTAACTACCTATAAACAATACTTGTACAGTATTTATTAATCATAATTCAACATTTACTAATGCATTATTAACATCCAAATGCATGCTTGCTAACATTAGTTAATCCACTATGAGTTAACATGAACCAACAGTGAACAACTATATTTTCAGTAACTAATGTTAACTAACATGAACAAATACTGTAGTAAATGTCTTGTTCATTTTTTGTTCATGTTAGTAAATGCATTAACTAACTTTAACTAGTACAACCTTATTGTAGTGTTACCTTTTATTTTGATGATTGATTATTTAAATTATATTTTTTTACATATATTTCATTATATTTGTACATTTTACTGTTTTGATTTGGTTTATTTTATTTTGATAATTTTATTTATATAAACTTTTTCCTTTTATCATTGTTTTTAAATGTTACCTTTTAATTTATATATCGATTGGTTGATTATTTTGTTAAAGGTTTTAAAAACAAATAACAAACAAACTAAAAGTATTTTACTGTTTTTTTACACTGCGTCATGCATAGGTTGTTCAGCAGACATGATCCTCAGGCGGAGGAAGCGTTGGCCAAACGAAGAGGGAGGAGCAGCCCGAACGGAAACCTCATCCGCATGCTCGTGCTCTTCTTTTTGGAGAGTGAGGTACAGCCGCAACAGATTTTTGACAGTAAAACACAAAATTTTTCTCCTAAGGTGTCTCTAGAATCTAGCCTTTAATATTGAATGGCATCCCTTGTGTTTGTGTTTCCAGCTGCATGAACATGCTGCCTATCTAGTGGACAGTTTGTGGGAGAGCTCTCAGGAGCTGCTGAAGGACTGGGAGTGCATGACTGAACTGCTGCTGGAGGAGCCGGTGCAGGGAGAGGAGGGTACGAAGAGCCTCCTGGTAGATCCTGGTTGACAGAAAGCACAGTGAAGACTATTTGATCATACTTTTGATTGGTAGTTTATTAAATATGACTTTGGTGATCAATTCTGAATGGAGAAACATTCACTGGAGTAAAAGGAGCCCCATCTTATCGCTGTTATCTTAAGTGTGATTTCTTATTTGATTTAGATATTGGAGAATTCATCAAAAACAGCTCAAAATCAAATACTGCAGCACTTTTTTTGGTTACATTGTGTCTTAACAACACATGATGTGGCGCCACGACACACAATAAAATCTGTCTTTTCCATGTTAAAAGGAGTTCTTGTCCTAACCATATATGAAAGCAACACGCAATTTTTTTCTTTTAGAAGTGCTTTCTATTTCCACAATGGATATGCTACATATATACTAGTATAACATCATAGGTACAGATTATGTGTTTTATTTAGTGTTTAATGCTATAAGCAGCAGATAGTTCACCTCAGATCTTAAGAATAAAATAACTAGCAGATGGTTTGAAAATGAATGTCAGAACTGTGACTCAAACCAACAACTTCAGTCACTCAGTAGCTTAATAATAACTTTAAAGAGGTTTAATATGCATTAATTAAATTAAAAATCTTTACTAATTTGTTGGAAGTGCAGTGGCTGATATTTAAATGTTTCTTTGATGTTGTTTGATGTTTCTTTTTTAAATGATTCTTTGGTGCCATATTGCTTGTTGCTGATATCGTGTCATGTCGCGTGTTGTTAGGACACGATGTTACTTTATTTTAAGGTGATTTTAAGGTTACAGTGTAATTATTAATTTAAATACTTAGCAATATTAACTAATTACTTTTTCTTACTATTTGGCTTGGGTTAGAATGTGGGTTAGGTTTAGTGTGTAATTATGCATAATTCATTGTAATTACTATAGTAAGTGCATTCAATTTATGTAACTATTCTACATCAAGTTAAATTAAAGTGTTGCCAATTTTTAACAGATCATTTATCTGCAGACATGTTTATCATGATAATATAATATAATATAATATAATATAATATAATATAATATAATATAATTACTGTTTTTACTTCAGTTGTTTAGTTTATTTTAATGTCATAGTAATTTCATAGATCGTATTAATAAATATATATAAATGTCTTGAGGTTATTGTATGACAAATGTCATAGAAATCATACAATCTTTGAGGCTGTTATACAGTTGAATACAACATTATTAGCTTTTTGTGAAATTAATACTAAATAATAAAATATTTCCTAAGTGCTGTTTAAAGGAGAGAAGTTTTTTTCAGCACATTTTAAATATAATTGTATTAATGACTAATTTCTTTTGTCTGCCATCATGATATATGATAGAACATGATATTTTACTAGTTATTTTGCAAGATACTTATGTTCATCCTAAGTACAATTTAAAGACTCAACTAGGTTAATTAGTTTAACTAGACAAGAGTCACCCATTGTTTTCTAAATATGCTAATGTCTTTCTGTGTTTGTGTTCAGTGTTGGCAGACAGACAGGAGAGCTCTCTGATTGAACTGACTGTCTGTACCATTCGTCAGGCCGCAGAGGCCCATCCGCCAGTGGGGAGAGGGACTGGAAAAAGGGTAAAAGACTTTTACCTCGAAAGCTACTGTATATGGCTAATAACACCTGCTTTAGATAAATTGTCTTTAAAAACCAAGAGGTATTCAGTTTAGTCTGTCTTATTATGCAGGTCTTGACTGCGAAAGAAAGGAAGATGCAGATTGATGACAAAAACAAATTAACGGAGCACTTCATCATGGCTCTCCCCATGCTACTCTCAAAAGTAGGACAGAGTCTTCTGCTTTTATGCGTCCATACATCAAAACTGTGCATTTAAGTAATAATAAAGCTGTTTTTCACTTACAGTACCAGACAGATGCAGAGAAAGTAGCCAATCTTCTGCAGATCCCACAGTACTTTGACCTGGACGTGTACAGCGCTGGCAGAATGGAGAAGGTGAGATGTTTCTTAATCTATATCAGCTTTTTTCTCACGCCATGACACTTTGCATGAATTATTAAACTTTTTTGAAAATAAGTGCAATGAGGTGCTATTTTTATCCTCACAGTTCTTCCATTTACAAACTTCTTTCAGCAGAACCTTTTGCAGCATTATTATGGATGTATATTCAGACTCCCTAGTTTTTAACGTTTTTTTTGTGATTTTATGAGATAAAAATTTGCGGACAATTTTGCTCTAAAAATATATATATATATAAATATAAAAATATCTTAAATATAGCTTATTTTGCATATTAGGTGGCCTACTATGTTAGGTGCGACACAATGACAATGACGCAAATCTTAAATATGAAGTTTCTTTATTTTGGTCTCTTGTCAAAACAAGATCTAAAACGATAGGGATTAAGCCAAAGGAAGTTTGTATAACTCTTATTTTTATCCACGATCTTACTTACTCTCAGATTTCACTCCCCCCCGAGCATTTGTATCTCACTCAGGACATGTTTTAGGGCTTCCCCTACCGTAATACACCTAAAACACGGATTACCGTGTGGCAGGGATTCGTTTTCTCTCGTTAACTGCAGGGAAAGAGTTAAAACAAAATAATTTATCGATTTCATAAACATCATAATGCCAGCCGTGCATGTAAAGCAAAAAGAATGTCCTTCAATTTGGTCATGTCCAGCAGCTGTCATTCGTAAACCAATTTCCATCTGTTTGTTCCATTGCTCCATTTGTTAGATTCAACTCAATTCAATTCATCTTTATTTGTATAGCGCTTTTACAATGTAGATTGTGTCAAAGCAGCTTCACATGGAAGTTTATAGTGGATTGAAACAGTGTCAGTTCAGTTTTCAGTGTTTAAGTTTAGTTCAGTTTAGCTCAGGTCAGTGTGGGTTAATAATCACTACTGAGAGTCCAAACACTGAAGAGCAATTCCATCGATGCTCAGCTCTACAGATCCCGAACCATGCAAGCCAGTGGCGACAGCGGCGAGGAAAAAACTTCACCAATTGGCGAAAGTGAAGAATTTTGAAAAACTCGAGAGAAACCAGGCTCAGTTGGGCACGACCATTTCTACTATGGCCAAACGTCTTGTGCAGAGCTGCAGTATAGGCGCAGAAGCTGGACCTCAGCGAAGACTCATAGACATAGATGTATGCTCCAACTTTCTTTTGAAGTCTAAGCACGTCAAAATGCCCAATTTGTGCCACAGGATGTCTAAGACCATCTTTGCTTTGACTTCATATGTAAATCACTCAGCTTTGTCTGCGTCTGCTTACTGCACAAGCTGAACTCCCCCCCCCACCCGGCCACTTTTTTGAGAGACACTCAAATGCATCATGCCCTGCATATGCAACATCTATAAGTCATGTAAAACAATTTATTGAAAACTGAAATAAACATAATTTGATTATATGGTTTGGAATTGGACGTTTTATGAGATTATTAACAAATTTGTGATTATTTTGCATTTAGATTAAGAATTTTGCAGGATCGTAAAAATTTGCGACTTTTTGTTGATTTTGCTTTGGATTCTGCAATCGTGGAATTGCAAAAAACTAGGGGGTCTGTATTTTGAATAATACTGTACTGCAGGAAATAATCTGGAGGAACAAAACACAGTGAACTCAAAAGTTTTGTCAGATAAGTTTTATTAAAGAGAAAGATTTAAAAAAGGATTTTTAATGTTACATGTTTTGTCCACATAGTGTATATAGAAAGCACAAAGACATTAAAATTAAAAAGAAAAAAAATAAAGACAGAAAGGCGGAAAATGAGAAAAAAACACAAACTATCATTACAAGACTTGTTTAAACTGCAAAGTTTGATAAAAAAATATTTAAACATTACATTTAACATAGATGGAAAAGGATAGCAGATTTTGTCAAACTGCTCAGGTGTCTTTGATTCAATACTTAATATGTTCCAAATGTAAAATAGATTTCATAAATTATAGCAATAATGTCTTGGCTGTAGTAAAACTGTATGTAAGCAAGTTGTGTTGTGTAGCTGGTAATTAATGCATTTGTTCACAAATACCATAATTAAAAGTATTGGCACTTCAAAATTTCCATTCCTATTGCTTTGTGTCTTGGAACAAGAAAATAAAACAATGGAACAGATCAGCATCTACTGAATTACATTTGGCACAAAAAGGTGAGATATTTTGGAACATTCATGCACTGTAGTTTCTTTTTTGAGTAATGAATAATGTATTAATTTTAAATTGATATTGATTAAATTGATGTCTAGAATTGATAGAATGTTCATTAATGTCCGTTAAACTTGTCTGCCACATTCTGTCAGAGGCTACGTTCACACTGCAGGCAAATGTGGCCCAAATCTGATTTTTTTTCATGATCAGATCTGTTTTTGTCATGACAGTGTGAACAGCCCAAACTGCATGGAATCTGGTCTTTTCAATTCTGATTTGTGCCACTTTCATATGTGGTTTTGAATCAGATACAGATCTCATGTTTTGCAAAGTGACCGCAGTGTGGTTATGTACGGTTACGTAGGAATTCATGGGACTTTTACATAATTTTTGATCGACACACAACATTATTCTTTACTAGTTCATGCTGCACATGACACAGTAAAGACACAACATCATCTATTTTTCAGCAGAATAGCAAACAGGGCAAATACTTTACTCCAAAAATTGAAAATCGTTAATTTTGAATATTATTTCAATGACAACTGGCACTTGTTAACCAAACATTAACCATTAGCCTATAAACTGGATACAGCCTATGTATGTTGTTTATAACATTCATTCAGTCATTTTTCAGCTTAGTCCTTTTATTAATTACTACAGCGGAATGAACCAGCATATGTTTTATCCAGCATATGTTTTATGCAGCGGATGCAATCAAGCTACAACCTATCACTGGGAAACATCCAAACACACTCATTCACACACATACACTACGGACAAATTAGTTTTCCCAATTTACCTATAGCACATATCTTTGGATTTGTGGGGGAAACCAGAGCACCCAGAGGAAACCCACAGAAACAACATGCAAACAGAAATGCCAACTGACCCAGTCGAGGCTCGAACCAGCGACCTTCTTGCTGTGAGGCGATTGCACTACTGCACCGCCTTGTTTATAACAAATTAAAATTAATTAACAGTAGGCTAGCTAATCAGGCACTGCAAACAATATAGTTTTCAACATCGATGAACCAGTTGTGAGCCCTGCCTTCACAGTGCAGTCTGCAGCTGCTGATTTACCTTTGATGAGTTCACTACACATCAGTGGTCACAGAGACACGCCCGCGCTTGTATAAAATGACAAATCAGTGTTTTCGATTGCAAAAATTTTTTTCAAAAGTTTTAAACACTAAAATACACATTAGAAACAGCAAAACAACCATTTATAGTTCATAAAACACAGTAGTTGTCTGTAAAAATGACAATAATCATTAAAAATATAATATGACAACGTGCTTTGTTTACTTCATACAGTATACACATTTATGTGCTTTGCGTAGTTGTACTTTTGCGCATGCGGTTCAGTTTAGGACCATGATTTGTTCACACTGGAAATCTGATATTGGCCACATTTATAACAACAATGTGAACAGCTATGCAAAAAAATCAGGTCTGAGAAAAAAAATCTGATTTGAGCACTAAGCCTCACAGTGTGAACATAGCCAGAAATGTCCACTCCTATTTCAAAAGTTAACTGACCACAAATATGCTTGTGATACTTATGGCATGTTAGAATATCAAGCATAATGTTTTTTTTCATGACAGATAAAAATAAAGTACCTTCCACTCAGTTTTCACTATGCATATGGTCTAAAATGATTAATCAAATGATTCAAAATAATTTGTTTAGAGGAAGTCCAACACAATTTAAAACACAGGGATTACATATAGAAAAAATGTGATAAATTGTCTAATAGACTGAATATATTTTTTCAGCATTTGGACGCGTTGCTAAAGCAGATCAAATTTGTAGTGGAGAAGCACACGGACACAGAAGTGCTGGAGGCTTGCAGTAAAACATACAGCATCCTGTGCAGTGAAGAATACACCATCATGAACCGCGTGGACATCGCCCGCAGTCAGCTGATCGATGAACTTGCCGACCGCTTCAACCACTCAGTAGAGGAGCTGCTGCAGGCGGTGAGGGCTCTGTGGAGCTGACGGCCAGGTTTAGGTGAAACTGTTTGTTAAAGGGACAGTTCACCCACTAGAATTACCTCACCATTTACTCTCCCTCATGTGGTTTTGAACCTTTATAAGTTTATAAACACAAAAGAAGATATTTTGAA